>OX276341.1:38092374-38692374 GCA_946251885.1 Cosmia pyralina | reverse complement strand
ACCTGTATTGTTAATAATTACTAACGGATATGCAGTAATATACTACTGCTGCTTACCAGGAGGTATCGCGATACCAGTAACTGGGTTATATACTCATGTCAAATACTGATATTCAGTTGCATCTGGTTAGACTGGAAGCTGACCCCAACATAGCTTTTGCAATCGACCATCATCTGATGGTAGGTATCTCTTAAATATTCATTTAATCAGCCCATTCTAGACTAGGTTTCTCTTATTCCTGCAATTAAAAATCAGGCCAGGAAACACCTAACCCAAACCTGTAAGCCTCACTAATCGAACAAAAAATCATTTATCACGAAGTTCCAAATCCAGGCAGACTGGACATCGACCAACATGGAAATTGGGAACAAATCGGGATGAACTGGACTAACTTCAGTAGTAAAAGAAATAGTGGGTCAATGTGTAAAACAATAGGAATAAAAACTAAAAGTTAACCTCAAAAAGTCGTCATTTCTCTGTTCGTCGCCTGCTGAGCAGTATCTGCGCGCGCCGACCGCGGCCTACTGAGAGATGGCGCCGAGCGGTCTGTCGGTCAAATCACATTTAAAAAAAATTAACTACTAGGAATTTTAATACTTATAAACTCAATTAAATAGGCTTTTCTGAAGGGCTAGATATCTGGAAGTTAGGTCTAGAGCTGGGCCTTGGCCTAGGGTACCTGGCAACACTACAGATTACGGCTATAAAGCCCACTTGGGCTTCATTTATACGGCGCAAGTTTATTGCCTGTGGCTTAAATTGAAGGGAAAATATCTGGCACCGTCCAAACAACACGTACAATATTGTTGCACAAGTTAACAGTTTTGAATAGAATTATTAATGTTAATTACGTTTACATAGGTAAAGACATTGAATGAAAGTCGTGGTGGTCAGAGGTTAACGATCCCAGTTTAGTTTAGGGGAATCTTCGAACCCTCACCAATCATTCTCAACAAAGCACTCTAATGAAACCAATAAACGTTCTGCCGCAATTATTAGAAAACACGATTCAAAATATTTGAGATCTATTTTAATTATTCGTAGACTTTCTCCAAAAACTCAAACATACAAAAGCCGAAAAGAAATTGGTTCCTATTACCTACTTATATGACTTATTAACGAGCAAAAGTATGTAGTATAGGTACAAGAAGCTAGACATTCTGCCGACTGACCGATTGTTGGTGCCAGCCAAGCCAGCCAAGTCAGGAAATGTCAAATGGAACAAGTATAAGTGTATGTAAGTATATATGATACAAGTAGGTCATTCACTAAATACCTACAAAAAGTTGGTTGTCTGTAAAAGTTATGGGACCGCGACTGGGACATCATTATTATAAATGAGCACGGATACACATGGACTACTTTCTGAGTTCACCTTGCGGACATTACTGACATCGGTGAACGAAATCATCGTGAGGAAACCTGGACTTGTAGCTAATAATGTACGTATATATATATAAGTCTGCAATCACCAACCCGGTTTGTGCAAGCGTGGTGATCAATGCTCGTGCCTTCTCTAAATGCGTAGAGGTCGTTGCCCTGCAGTGGGGCAGTAGCAGGCTGGTACTATAAACAGGGACTGTCAATGAGCTCAGTGAATCTAAACTAATCTAAGAGGTAAACTGTGTGTTCACGCGGACGGCAGTCGTGGACAGACGCTAGTGGTGACTCGTTATGTTAAAGGTATTGCTATACTAAGTCGCCAGATTGGAAAGCAAAAAGTGATTACAGCTGATTTTTAATTTGACGGAATTCTGACATTACAAAAGTGTCGCCAATAATAAAACGGTCCTACTAAAAACGGAACGCATATAAGCCAAATAAAAAAAAAAATCTTTCTTAAATTTAAGGTTTCAATTAGAAAAACTAAAACTTATGAATTGACAGATATTTTTAAAATGGTAATCAAATTTTTATATTAGCAAATTATTGAAGTTACAATAATTAGTAAGGTAAATTATTCTTTCACAGGAATTCCTGTCCACTAATCCATAGGAATACTTTTTGTTTGTAAAATCTTAGCTTCTTGTTATTACAGACAGACAACGATGATGATATTAGTGCTATTGATACCTAAATGTTATTTTACTCTTTTTTCCATTTAGCCATATAAAATTAATATTTTAGTTAGTGTGCATTGAATGCACAGATAAACACTATTTACATTGTCATATAGTTTACTTGGTCTCATATTCTTTCATATTATTTAATTTGTTTTTTTTTATAAAGTCAAGACAAGATGTTTATGTTTTATTATCAGCTGTCAGAAATCCGTCGAATTAAAAATCTGACTGTAGCGTATTAGTAATCAATATGTCGTTGTATGTCCGAATAGCCGTCATCTTCACATCCAAATCTACCAGTTCCGTACGTACCCGGGATGCTCCGGCTTAGTTAGTAATCAATATGTCGTTGTATGTCCGAATAGCCGTCATCTTCACATCCAAATCTACCAGTTCCGTACGTACCCGGGATGCTCCGGCTTAGTTAGTAATCAATATGTCGTTGTATGTCCGAATAGCCGTCATCTTCACATCCAAATCTACCAGTTCCGTACGTACCCGGGATGCTCCGGCTTAGTTAGTAATCAATATGTCGTTGTATGTCCGAATAGCCGTCATCTTCACATCCAAATCTACCAGTTCCGTACGTACCCGGGATGCTCCGGCTTAGTTAGTAATCAATATGTCGTTGTATGTCCGAATAGCCGTCATCTTCACATCCAAATCTACCAGTTCCGTACGTACCCGGGATGCTCCGGCTTAGTTAGTAATCAATATGTCGTTGTATGTCCGAATAGCCGTCATCTTCACATTCAAATCTACCAGTTCCGTAGGTACCCGGGAAGCTCCGGCTAAGTTCAGAGCAAGTCGGGCAATCCTATTAAAACTCTTGAGAGTAAAACCGCCCCCGACAGTTATTATTTATATAAGAATGTTTCCACATCGTTGTGAAGCAGCTTTTCAGCTCAAACACATTAATATAGTGCAAGATGGGTAACGGACCGCTTGGCGCTGCACCCAGCTGTTGACGGCGGTTACACACACAGTATATCATACATCATGAACAATGTATTGGTGTGTCCCATAATGTATGAGAAGTGTGTGGTAACGCGTTATATGTTACTCAGAATATGGTAGTGTCGAGCTCGTGATTTGTAATGTTTGCATACCATACCAGTTATCTCATGTATGTGGCGAAGCCGGCCAGTCAACATTATGACTAATTAATTTTTTTAAGACTCGCTTAATTAGGTAGGTATAGTACTATTCTGGCAAAGGCAAAGGATGGATGGAAATAGGAAAAGACCGAACTGAATGGAAAATGCTAGAGGAGGCCTTCACCACGATTGGGTCTAACAACTTGATGTAAACTAATAAACCGCATACTAACATTTACTTTATTTAAAGTGTCGACTACTAGTGTAAGACACGGAATAAATAAAGACTCATCTATATATATATATATAAAAGCGAAAGGTCACTCATTCATTCATTCACTGCTTAAACACGAAATCTCAAAAACCAAGATTTTTGACACAGAGTTAGATTACGAGCAAGAGAAGTCAGCTAAGAAAGGATTTTAGGAAAATCACCCTGTAACGAGGTGAAATAGGGGGTGGAAGTTTGTATTAAAAATTTTATTCCTTGAGTTAATAAACTTGAAACTTGGTACAAATATTTATATGTCGGATCCGGTAAATAGTACGGACGCGTAACGAATCGCAAGCGCGCCACTGGCGACATCACGTGAGGTGCCCACGCCTACAGCGCGCTTCTACAGAGTCGTGATGTTCTAACCTCATGGCGAGCAGAACAGTCTAGTGTTGGATCGCATCGGGGCAACATCGGGGTTGGTATGCAACGGAACTGTATTCGATTCGTTGTGCTTAGTGATTTTGTTAGATTGTGATTTTAAACACCGTGTATCGCACCCAGTGTGTTTTCATTGCACGAAACCCATCTTCTGCCCACATGTCTGTCTAAATCTAACTGAGTAAATCCTGACGTCCCGAAATATATAAGAAATTATGATTTTTGTCAATTTTGTTTTTCTAAACTACCCCCTAAAGGGGAATTGGGGGTGTCAAAGTTTGTATGGAGGAATTTTAACGCACGGTCCGATTAACTCGAAACTCAGTATTTATACTTGAGACCAAAAATTAAGAATAACGTGTATCAGGATTTTTCGAATATCTCCCCTAAGGGGGTGAAAAGAGGTAGTCAATTTTACAGGGCAGGTTTTACTGCGGGGCTTGATAATTCGAAAATTGTTGTAAATAATCTTTCAGTCAAGTTACGGAAATATTCCAATCGATTTTATAAAATTCCACCCCTGTGTGGGTGAAAACAGGGAGTATAGTTTACATGAAAAATCTTATTCATTTGGTTAATTAACTTGAAACCTGGCATAAATACTTGCCTAAGCAATTAATAAACTTTGTCATTAATAGAGAGAAGGGGGTGATGATGAGGGAAAGGGGAAAGTGGAGGGTGTGGTGAGGGGGAGGGGAGGAGTTGGTGCGGGTAGAGGGGAGGAGAAAGTGGTGAAAGGGGGGTGAGAGAGGGAGGGGGAGGTTAGCGAGAAAGGGATGCGGTGAGGGTGTGAGAGGGAGAAGTGGATAGGGTGGGCAATGGAGTTGAGAGGGGGTGGTGAGGGGTTGATAGGGGAGGGTGAGAGGGGTGGTGGTGGAGGGGTGGTGTTAGAGAGAGAGTAGGAGGGATGAGAGGGGAGTTTGAGGGAGAGGGGGGCTGGTGAGAGGGGGGGGGGTGAGAGGGGGGGACGAGTGCCTTTAAGTTTCTTTTGGTATAGCACTGATTTATTGAAGAAACCCAGCCCGACAAAAATAACCGCAACATTTAAAGTAGTAAACTCGGAAAACAGGAGTAAACTCCAGTCATGCGTTGGAGCTGACACACACTTTTTTTTGTTTGTTCGAATGTGCTAATCTCTGGAACTACCAGTCGGACTTTAGTAGTTAATTTTGCATATGATAGCCCAATTCTTAAGGAAGGCTATAGGCATATTTAACATCACTCTAGGACTCTTAGATGCTGAGCAAAAAGAAAAAAAGTCGGAAAGAACGCTAAGCGGAAACGACGTAATAGCGCGGGCAGGCAATGCGCGTGCGCTGTGCTTGTGCCTAATCCGACACCTACTGGGCCAGTTTTTGTTATTTTTTTATGTGTGTTCCCCGAATACTTGAACACGGCTGGACCGATTTAGAAAATTATTTTTTGTTTAAAAGGGTCTCGTTTTAGATGGTCTCATATTTTTTTTATCGATTTTGTTTGTTTAATTGACACCTTAATGTGACATCACATAGCCTATAACCAGTGGACGATCAAGACGCTTCCAACGATACCACATTTGTCAAATTATGATAAGTAGTTTAGAAGCTATGAGGGAAAAGATGAACATACATAGGTACATAGGTACCGGTCAAAATCATAACCCCCCTTTTTGCTTTGCCGTAGTCGGGTAAGAAGAGATCAATGGAAAAATACCCGGACTCCGAAAGCCTAATATTTTTTTTTTTTATATTTAATTAAATTATTTATTGAGACTAATAAGTTTGTTACAAATAAAAATTCCAAGATACATCATGAGCATCTGCAGCCGAACTAGGTGTAAATCTGTATCTCGGCATACAGCGCCAATCCCCTCAGATATTTATAAAAACAAAAATTAAGCCAAAAAGTAGAATTTTGTTTCAATGGTCCTAGGGACTAATTTAATACAATAAAAATAAAAACAAAACTAACAAAGTGTTGGAGAGTGTAGGCAAGTGAGTAAAGTTTTTGTAAGTGTGTGTTTGTGTTTTTGTGTGTGTGGATGTGTGGGTGGTTAGTGGTTAGATGTGTGAGTGGATGAATGAATGGATGTATGAGAGAAATAAATTAGAAAGACGTTTTTGATCATCTTATCTGCGACAGAATCTCAAGTCAGCTGATGCGATTGGAACTCATAACAAAGACCAATCGAAGTAAATAAACGTCGCTGCTTCCTGCTGCATACTCGTATACCATGGGAAACACATTTAATATTTTTAGTTGTCTTTAGTTACTAGCTTGTAGAGGAAGTAGAGGTCATTAATAAACGAAAGTTTTCGGTGTTGTATATTATGTCGAAAAAGGATAGACATTGAACATAGTTTTTGAACCTTACTAATCTCGTTTTTGAATGCGCCATGATCCTGTTCTATTCTGCTTAGCCGCAAGCGCAAGGCTGCAAGAGCCATTATTGTTTCTTTTTAACGTATCTATGTTGAAGTGCCCGCATAGAATTATTTCTAACTTATGGTAAGATGTGACAACAGATATATTGGTAAGGCTTTCAGGAATTAGAAGCTAGACAGACTATCATCTCTCCATTACTTACTCCCGCATGGAAATTACTAATCCATTGCTTCTTGGGTTTGACTTGGCATTGCGATCAATTGTCGTTTTGTGATTGCCATAGAGCAGTGGTGGCCCAGTGGTAACGGTCCTGACTTCAAGTTGTAGGTCGTGAGTTCGAACCCAGACAGGTGCTTTACTTTGTGTAATTTATTTCATTACCACTGCTCTCAAAACGGTGAAGGAAAAATCGTGAGGAAACCAGCATGTCCTATAATCAAAAAACCGGCCAAGTGCGTGTCGGGACACGCGCAGTAACAGGGTTCCGTAGTGCACGCCGCCGCCCGGTTCGTTATTCGAGCGTAAATATTGTTAATTTAGAAATCATTATTAATAAGAATGTTGTGTTTTTTTGTTTTTTTTTGTATATTTTTATATAGTTCATTAACTTATATTTACTACCTGTTTTTCACAACTAAAAACGTTATATAGGTAATTTTTAATGAAATTTTTACGAAATTTTTACTGTTCCAAGTACATTATTACAAGTTGGTTGGTTGGCTACTGTTGGTTGGTTAACTTGAAAAGCCTGCTTAGCTGTGATACTTTTCCTTTTAATTTCGTTATATTATATATACTACTACCGTGATTATTTTCACCCATCCAAAACTAACCGTTTAGCTGGCAGGGGGACACTTGACTCACAAAAATTTGCACTTTAAAGCTTAATATTCCAGAAACGGATCCCTAAATCGAAAAATTGCTTCCACAAACCCGCAATATTTTTGAAAGACCTATCCAACAACACCCCACACCATGGGGTAGACGAGAAAGAAAAAAACATTCCAACTTTACGTGTACAGAAGGGGTGTGGGCTCCGCTCGCCCCTTGGATCTTACCCCTAATTGCCTAAAAAAATTTTTTTTTCATGATTTTATTTTACACTTTGTCGGCGAGATGAATATGTATATCCATGCCAAATTATAGCTTTCTAGTACTAAGAATCTCTGAGCTAAGCTGCGGTGGGACGGACAGACAGACGGACGGATATAGCCAAACTATAAGGGTTCCTTGTTGACTATGGAACCCTAAATTTCGACATGTGTCATCTAGCAACCCGCATTGGGCCCACGTGCTGGATTACGGCTTACGGCCCACTCCCTCTCACAGAGGGAGGCTTGTGTCTCAGCAGTGGGAACATTATAGGCTGATTATGCCATTTTATGTGTGTTACGCAATTACCCTGCTGGTTACGAGAAATTCAATTATTTAAATTAAACTTTAAAAAATTGAATTTCGCAGGCTATAGTGAACACAGAACAGATAAAGAGATCTGTTCTGTGATATTGAAAGAATCGCCCTAAGCAATGCCAAAGTAGAGTTTGAGATGTTCTCCACTTCAAACTCTCAATTCAGAAACCAGATCTTAGATTTCTGCCGACAAACTGTCGCGCAGTTTGGCAGGTTTATATGTACAAGTATTTGGTCAAAAATATATTTTTTTTTTTGTTTTTTGACATATCTCGGAACCCTGAGGTCCCGGACCTTTGGAACTCGCACAGGCCCCTTAGACAATTTTGGTGCAGGACTATTGCAGAACATGGAAAATTAATTATTGTTTTTTTTTATTATTATAGCGGATAAGCAAAGATATTTAAAAAAAAATGAAATTGCATTCCAGAAACGTTTCACTATCAGCAAACTGAATCGAGTAACGAAAGACAATTGATGGACAATCAGTCGAGTCCCCCTTTATTTATATTGCAAGCACCACGGACTAAGACAAATCGTTTGGTTTCCTCTTTCCCGAGAATTGGTTCCATTGTTTACTTTTGGAATTGAAATTTCTAGTTTTCAAGATGTTCTAGGTACCTACTGTGTATTGTGTTAATAGAGAAAGAGGAAGAATGAATTGTACTCCAAATTAATTGACATGTCTTTCAATGTAAGATGTTGCGCAGCAACAGCCGCTTAATGCGTTGGTCAAATACTCACACGAGCAGTTCATGCCAGCATTGAATCTTCATCATCGTCATTGTCTTGCATCGTTCCAATTTATTTGAGGTCAGCGCAGCATAATATCTGTTTCTACCATACTTCCCTATTAGTCGTCATCTCTCACAGTCCATGCATCGATTATTTGGTCTTCCCCTACACTTTAACATTTCTAAAAATTATATTTATAAATTTCATTCACTTTAACATTTATAAATTTAATTACCACTTTAACATTTGTAAAACTTGAAGTGAGAAGTAACTTTTTTGGAAGTCTTTGCTTTTACCTAATGCATAACCTACTATTTTTGAAGACGGTTAAAAATGAATAATCTTCTTTCTAAGTCGTCAGAGCACCTAAAAAATTTCCCACACAATCTCAAAAAATAAAGTCTCCATTTTCAATTTTTCGATCTCAGCGGAAGCCTTTTAAACCATTAATGGCGTTGTAAACTCATTACGCAGTCACTGCAGGTTTAATTAAGCCGTATCGCAACCGCTAAGTGTGCGTCAGGCAAAAGCGGGCTTGGTTTCATGCCGCAGGGAAAATCGTAGAATGCAGCACTAGATTTAGAATATTTAGTGGAGTTTCAGGCATGGGAGCCACCTGTGTTTAGGAGTAGACTTTGCTTAGCTGAATGAATGATTTATCCAGACTTCAGACTACTATACTATCAAACTCCTTTATTATGTTAATGACAAATATAAAAGCGTACCCAAACAGGTACCGGAAGGGGTATCGTGTTACTCAGTAATTGGATTGCGGAAGGTCAGATTGGCAGTCGCTCCTCCACATAGTTGGGAAGGCTAGGCAGATGATGAGTCAAATGGATAGTTCTTTCTGAAATCTTTATAAGGACTAGGGAATAGCTTAGAGACCGGTAAACATCCCAATTTTGTGATTCAAACAGCATCCATAAACTGGGGAAAAACACAAAAATTGCAAAATTAATTACTATCGTAAATCATTTTCCGTAGAATAGTAGCATAAGTACGTGCCCTTGCCTGAGAAACGCTTAACAGATCTGTCCTCAATAAGTAACAGATCAATCCTCAATAAATTAAACAGAATTTAAAATTAAGCATTTCCTTGGCACGGGGCTTCTCTGTGGCTGCTTTCGATAAAAAATCCCTCACGAGTCCGTTTCATTCGGCTGTCGAGCATCCGAATGAAACGGACTTGTGAAGGATTTTTTAGGAGGAAAATGCTGAATTTTAAATTCAACTCAGCTAAGATTCCTAAAACATTCTCCACATAATGAAAATAGCAAGTATTTTAACTGACATAAGTAGCGAGCACGCAACTGGCGCACCTGTCCGAGACTACACACACTCGGGGTGTTTGTACACAAAAACATTTTTATTTTTATGTCTATTCAATAAAGGTTATGCAGGAGTTAACAGTGTAATATCCATAATTGATTGATTTCCTTATTTTTATTGAATTCGAAATATGAGCCATCTGGTTATGATATGTTCTGAATCATCAAAAAGCCTTAAAATGTTTAAAAAAAACCGGCTAAGTGCGTGTCGGACTACGCACAATGAAGGATTCCGTAGTTGGGATGAATTCATCCCAAGAACAAACTTAACATTGTAGGTGAAAAACATTCTTCTCCCATATATTCCAACTGCAAATGTAAGTTTGTATGCACAATATTGAGAGATTTCCCACGTTATTTTAAAACCACAGACTTCTTATAAATTTTCCTGTAAGCTATAAATATATAAGTAACTATTTTCTGTATTTTTTTTTTCAAAATTTTAGACTCGTTAGTTTCGGAGATAAGGGGGGAATTTTAAATATTCGTCTATTTTCATAATAAAAATTACTTTAAAAAAAGTAAAAACCGACTTCAAAACCAAAATCAAATAAAATAACTTTCATAAATAACTTAACAGCTTCTGAAGTCGGTGTCAAGCTAAAGTGCATTGAAGAATTGAAGACACCGACTTCAGAAGCTGTTAAGTTATTTATGAAAGTTATTTTATTCGTTTTTGGTTTTGAAGTCGGTTTTTTACTTTTTTTAAAGTAAATTTATTTTTCCATTTTTAGTTGAATATACAATTACATAATAATAAGTTGGTAAGCCAAAGTCGAATGAAAAGAAGAATTATGAAAATCTGCTTAGTAATGCCGGAGATACAGTGCATTTATGCATATAACTTTGTACATAAGAATAATTGCATAATGTATTATATACTAAAACCTTCCTGAAAGTATGTAAATCACGTTAGTGAAAGAATCATCAAAATTGATTTATAAGTTTTTGAGAAAATCGCGGACAAACAAACATACATACATACGGGTCGAATACAGCACCTCCTTTTTTTAAGTCGGTTAAAAAGAGAAGTTTCTCAGTTCGTTGGAATCTTTTTTTTTAATGTATGTTCTCCGATTACTCGAAGACGGCTCGACCGAATTAAAAATTTATTTTTTAGTTAAAAGGGTATACTTCCCAAGTGGTTTCATTGTCATCAGGTCAGAATCTGATGATGGGATCCAGGAGAAATCAAGGGAACTCTTCAAATATTATAGGCACACCTATAGCGATTTGGGTATTTTTTAGAGTAACTCGTGCATTTGATGTTGGAGAGTGGAACGGATGATATCTGTGGCCTTCACATATGACTCCTCAATAATAAGTATTTTTTTTACTTGCTGGCCAGTATTAGTGATGTCGCTAATCACGATTTATTTACAGCAAGCCTGATGTGATTACCCATCGCATCGGTAACTACGAGGAACTTCAATACAAACTTTCACCCCCTAACTAGTTCAAATTCACTCCCTAAAGGGGTATCTTTAGGGGTGAATTTGCCAAAAACCTTCCTTGATGTTCACTTTCGTTATAATAAGGAACTCTTTTGCAAAATTGCATGATTCTAGATTAGCGGTATAACAATAATAAATAATAATACAACTTTTATTTCGATCAACAAAGGATCATAGGCACAAAAATTGCACAATTTAAAAATAAAATAAAGCAACACAAATAAAGTATAAGCTTATACAATTAAAACAACCACATAATAACGAGATTACAGACGTACTATCAGTATGTGAACCATACAGCAATGGTAGGTACTGACAATAGAAGCTCTGCGCGAGCGCCCTCAGGATGCCCTGGAGCTAGCCCGAAGCCTGCACGCCATCGCAGCAGTATAAGCCGTGCGTTGTCTGTCAGGGTGTCAGTAACTCGTGTCTCTGTGGTTTTCAAAATAAAAATACGGCGCTTACAATAATTTCTCTACACAAAATACCCTACTTATATTACATTTTTGCCCACTCACATTATGTCTTCTTAATAATTACCGAAAATCCTAAACTAAGAGAAGCCTAAGCCAGTAAATACAATACTGAGTCCTAAGTTTACATATCCGGTAGGGTGGTAATATGAATCGTGATTTCTTGGTGTTGCCAGAGCTTAGATTGCGGCGGTGCTGATATGAAGGGTAAATCCAAAGTACTATTGTGCTACGATTGGTAGATGGAAGTCGTAAAACATTAAAAGTCTGTTCCAGAAGTATCTAATGAATGAAACTGTAAACATATGGATCAGAAAACGTACCTGTTCATGCCAATGCCACTTACACATTGAGTGCTTTCATTCGATTATTCGCATAAGTACTTGAAGAAAAACTTTAATTCACACCTTGATCCATATGATGTTACTGTTAGTAATACACATTACCTACTTGAATGTTATATAGCAAATGCAACAAATGTAATACAAAATTGCAGTTCATAATATATCTATATGTTGGACTCACTGGAGGCACCGGGTACATGCACATGGTAATGTACACATGGCTTATCAGTATCACTGATGACCTTCAGAATGCCGTTCAGAAAACCCAAATTCTAATTTTAAATTACCCTGAAAACGTTTGCCATTCGACAGTTGAGATAATTTTTTTAAACTCAATTTCGTCGATGATTTTTCAATAAAATTTAATTATGTTATTCAAACAAATAATTGTTGGAAAGAGTGGTAAGATAAAAGTAGAATCCTTCATGAAGGTATCACTAACTACGTGTAGTGAGTCATTGCGTTGAATAGACTTTAACTTTAAACGTACATCAGTGATACTTTCGAACGGCTCTCTTAATATCTTTTATTTTTTTAATCCTTCAGGTGACTTATTTTTCGAATTTTAAATTGTGTCTTTGCGTTGGTTTCTTTTTTGCACTGAATAAGGGTTTTATATCTGGAGAATTTGAGCTTGACATGATTTGGGTATATAGTTAGGTCGTTTATTTTACATGAAAGAACAGTCTTGAGTTCGAATCCTATCCGTCCGTTGCACTACCGACACTACCAACGTGCACGCGTATCATAAGCACTTTAATTTATTTAAATGCGGTAAGCTTGTAGAATGCATGACTATATAATAACAGCCGCACGGGCCGATCGATATTGAAAATTATTTATGTATTTTTGTATATCTGCTCGTGACATCATAGCGGGCTCTATCAGAATACCAGCGCTGCGACACTTATTTTAAATATCGCAGCATCATGCTGAGATAGGGGCCTTTTGGCCTCGTACAGGACTTTCTGTTTTTTATTTTTTGTTTTCAAACTTTTATTATTGTGTTTTTAGTTTAGTTGGTGACCTTCCTGTGCGAGTCACAATAAATACTTTTTCTTTTCTTTCTTTCTTTATCGCGTACGCTTGGCGCAGTTGGTCCATGGATGGGTCTTGGGATCTTTCTCCGTGATGCTTCGGAAAGCACCGGCTGTCATTCGTAGATCTTTGACAGTCGTTACAAGTCTGACAACCAGTCTTACCAAGGAGTATTGTATTATTACCCAGTAACTGGGTTGTGGAGGTCAGATAGACAGTTGCTCCATCTAAAATAGTGGTATTCAGCTGCATCTGGTTAGACTGGAAGCCAACCCCAACATAGTTGGGGAAAGGCTAGGCGGATGATGAGGTGGAATACCTACGTGTTGCCACAGACAGCAGAAAAACTGTTCCATAAACGTTCATCGAACGTTTTGTTTATTTTATTTGTGGTCCTAAAATACTACTCAAAAATAATATAGGTAGAATCAAGGACCGCGGTCCTGCTCCCTAAAGCCCCAAGGCCCCGAAACAGTTTCTAGCGAAGGTATGCGTTGATGCCACGAAGGTTTAAACTTTACTTTGACCTATAGAAAGTTTGAAGTTCTTGTAAAGAAAGTATCGTTGACGAGTTCAGATTGAAGAGGATATATTTTGAACTCGTTATTGCTTCTAGTATTTTAGATAAGTATTCACTTTATTTTTTTATCATCATAACATCAATGTTTTATGAGCCAGTAAATTACATAAAATTTAATTTGCCATAAGACTGTTAGGATGCACACAAAAACTTGTTCCCCTCGTTCCAGAACTATGGTTAGGCTAGTGTTGTGTTGAAGCTCAGCCACAGAGTACTTTATAGTTGCCTCAGCTCTTTTATGTCAATAATGGCTTATTTTCTTACACACCTTACAATCAATTATTACAATGTGAAGTCTGTATGAGTTACGCAAATTTTGATTATAATTAAATTATGCCTACCAATTTAGCTTCGCAATTTTGAAGATGGCAGATTCATATATATTATATACGGCAATAGATTAGGTCTGCACACCTCACAAAATTATAACAGCGTAAAGATAAGTACTCACAGACTGGCTGGCAGCCGCCATCTTATAAATACACATTGTGTCACGATCTGCGCAGGCGTCTAGATTATTAAAATAATATTCTTGAAATTAATTCAATATGTCTACTCCACTTTATATGCGGAAACCAGGTTACACATTAAAATGACCGTGGCGGCTAGGCTACGCAGTAGCCATAGATCAATAAAGTTGTCTTAGACGTGATTCGTAATATAAGTGGTATAAATAAACGCGCCTACGCTTCGGTAGACCGTAGTGGCAATACTAGACGTGTCATCGTCAACCTATAAATATAACTCGATTAGAGTGCGACGGTAGGTTCAAATGGATTTGTCTGGAGATGCGTTCTGGTCGTCTGCTCCATCCGTCAATAAAATTGATGTACAAGTTCCAACGTGGGCAGTTTTGTGAAGCATGCTGTACATTACACAATAGTTCTTAATGTTTTGTGTTGTAAAGTTGACCTGAACAATTTACTAGGTGTTGATGCAACTGATATTTGACTTAATCAAGACATAATACAAATAAATAAATAAAGAAACGTGTGCGGTCGGGAGTCCCTGTCAGTACGCGGTACTCGCACGCACACACCACACACTCGCATAATTATAATAGAAAGATTCAGTATCTTTCCACATGCAACTCTCTCGCTCTCCCTCGGGGAGACCAGGAAAGTTTCATGTGGCTCGCTTTTTCCTTACGTAACGATTTCTACCCGTCAACTCCTACCGCAAGCCTCATTAAGGAACTTCGTTCCAAATATACATGAAAACAATTCAAGGAAATCTTTGAACGCGACGGATCTTCAAACAGTTGCAGACATACCAATTTGTAACTCTGGCTTCAGCTATCAATTATACTAACGTCAGTTAAAACTGAAAGGAATGTCGGATCTGCACATTTACGAGCAAGCTCTATCAAAGCAAGATTATTATAAACGTACACATTACGTGATTCTTTTATAATATATGGTCGTGCGTACTCCGGCCGAGTCTTATAATATATGGTCGTGCGTACTCCGGCCGAGTCTTATAATATTAGGTCTTTACCTATGAAATTGCCGTTCTGCGGTACTGGCCATTTCAAATCAAAATAATTTTTGTTTGGCTAAGAATTCTAATTTCAAATTAATTTTATTTTAAAAACATGGATTTTTTTTTCCAAAAGTAGTCATTTGTTTATTGATTAGTGTTACATTTTCATCGCATTTCAATCTTTTTCGTCATCATGGATACGTTAAAAATTCGAGTAATTATGGAATATGAGTACCGTCGTGGCAGCAACGCGGCACAAGCGGCACGCAACATCAACGACGTTTACGGAGCTAACACTACAAACCAACGCACCACTTGTTATTGGTTTGCTCGCTTCCGTTCTGGAAATTTCGACCTGAAGAATGAACCTCGCGGTCGTCCGAAGACTTTGGTCGACAATGACGAATTAAAGGCGATTGTGGAAGCTGATGATACACAATCTACGGCTGAATTAGCAGCAGCTTTCGACGTTAGCGGCAAAACAATATTGGTCCATTTGCGTCAAATTGGCAAGGTAAAAAAGCTTGACAAATGGGTGCCCCACGAACTCAATGATCGCCAGCGCGAAGTACGCGTCGAGACGTGCCTTGCACTGCTCAACAGACACACAAATGAAGGAATTTTGAACCGCATTGTTACCTGCGATGAAAAATGGATTCTGTTTGATAACCGCAAGCGCTCAGCAAGTTGGTTGGATCCTGGTTCAGCACCTAATCAATGCCCTAAACGAAAACTTACCCCTAGAAAAGTGATGGTCACTGTTTGGTGGTCTAGCGCCGGTGTGATTCATCACAGCTTCTTACCAAACGGGGTGAGCATTACTTCAGATGTGTACTGTGAAGAACTGAACACAATGATGGAGAAGCTGGCACATCTCCAACCAGCATTGGTCAATCGCTCGTCTCCGCTGCTCCTGCACGACAACGCGCGACCTCATACTGCACAGCAGACGGTCTCCAAGTTGCAAGAACTGGGGTTGGAAGCTCTCCGTCATCCGCCCTACTCACCAGACCTTGCGCCTACAGACTACTACTTTTTCCAGAATTTGGATAACTTCTTGGCGGGAAAAAAATTCAATTCCCGAGAGGCAGTACAAAATGCCTTTGAAGAATTTGTTGCCTCCCGTCCAGCTGATTTCTTTAAGAAGGGCATCAATAAACTGCCACTGCGTTGGCAAAGATGCATTGATTGCATGGGTGATTACTTCGATTAATACAAATAAAAAATGCATGAAAAAAATTCGTTGAAATTTTTTCATACAAAACGGCAATTTCATAGGTAAAGACCTATTAGTCGTGCGTACTCCGGCCGAGTCTACGTATATTTCTGAAGTTAGATTATTTTTATATTATTGTCTTTCAGATTATTTTGGCTGTCAATGTCAACATAACGGACAGGAAAGTGTGGGTTAAGGCGAGTTCACACACGTTTTGTATTTGGCACTTTCGGACTACGTGAATGTACTGTGGTCTGTGGGGCACTAATATAATAAACTTATGTATTTGGCGAGTTAAATTAACTTTGCTTCGGTAGTTATTGTGTTAGCTTAATAATACGTATTTTTTCCTCTTGTTGTACCTGTGCTGATGATTCTATAATAATTTTCTGTCACTGTTATTGACTTAGCAAGTAGTGGTATACGAACTTGTGAAGTCACGGTGCCTTAACTAAAAAGTAAAAAAAACTTTTTTTACAAAAAAAAAAAAAACAACCGACTTCCAAAAAAATACTACAAAGTGAAAAATAACTTTTATTTCGGAAATCGGTGTCTTTGGATCTGTATTTTAGCTTTTTGCCACCGACTTCCGAAATTAAAGTTATTTTTCACTTTGTAGTATTTTTTGGAAGTCGATTGTAAATTTTTTTATTGTTCACTTTTTAGTGGGTCAGTCTGTAATTTAACTTTGTTACAATAGCCTAATGTCAACTGCTCATCACCTTTTACAATATAACGCTTTTCCCGATACTAGGATGTTAATTGTTGAGGAGTTCTCCCATTAAGGAACCAGGAGAACTGGAACTGATGGTGAAGCCACCATCTGCTCCACTTCAGCATATGTATTGTGACGAGCATAAATTGCTTAGCAATAATCGAATCGTACCCGTGAAATACGTATTATTGAGTAGTTCCGATGGCCATCTGTGGTCTTCCTCATCAGTTCCACTTCACGAAATGGTGCTTTCTGGGTGCAAATGCACGAGTTACTATAAAAAATACCCAAATCGCTATTGGTGTGCCTATAAAATTTGAAGGTTCCCCTCGATTTCTCTAGGATACCATGATCAGATCCTGGTTTTCTTATCATGGTACTACTCTTGGGATATCTCCTTTCTAATAAAAAAAGAATCATCAAAATCGGTTCATAAACGACGAAATTATCCGCGAACACACATAAAAATATATAGGTATAATAATATACGGTCGAATTGAGAAACCTCCTTTTTTTGAAGTCGGTTATAAAATAAAAACATTTTTACATAAAAACGATCGACTTGCAAGATAGTTGTTTATGTTTTTTTTATTTGTTCACTCTTGTTGCGGCACCTACCGCACACAAAGCCGTACACCACTAAGTACTTGTTTTATTTGTTCACTCTTGTTGCGGCACCTACCGCACACAAAGTCGTACACCACTAAGTACTTGTTTTATTTGTTCACTCTTGTTGCGGCACCTACCGCACACAAAGCCGTACACCACTAAGTACTTGTTTTATTTGTTCACTCTTGTTGCGGCACCTACCGCACACAAAGCCGTACACCACTAAGTACTTGTTTTATTTGTTCACTCTTGTTGCGGCACCTACCGCACACAAAGCCGTACACCACTAAGTACTTGTTTTATTTGTTCACTCTTGTTGCGGCACCTACCGCACACAAAGTCGTACACCACTAAGTACTTGTTTTTATTTGTTCACTCTTGTTGCGGCACCTACCGCACACAAAGCCGTACACCACTAAGTACTTGTTTTATTTGTTCACTCTTGTTGCGGCACCTACCGCACACAAAGTCGTACACCACTAAGTACTTGTTTTTATTTGTTCACTCTTGTTGCGGCACCTACCGCACACAAAGTCGTACACCACTAAGTACTTGTTTTATTTGTTCACTCTTGTTGCGGCACCTACCGCACACAAAGCCGTACACCACTAAGTACTTGTTTTATTTGTTCACTCTTGTTGCGGCACCTACCGCACACAAAGTCGTACACCACTAAGTACTTGTTTTTATTTGTTCACTCTTGTTGCGGCACCTACCGCACACAAAGCCGTACACCACTAAGTACTTGTTTTATTTGTTCACTCTTGTTGCGGCACCTACCGCACACAAAGTCGTACACCACTAAGTACTTGTTTTTATTTGTTCACTCTTGTTGCGGCACCTACCGCACACAAAGCCGTACACCACTAAGTACTTGTTTTTCTTTAAACTAGTCTACGTTGTACTCAAGCAAATCAATCTGCCTAGCCTTTTCCCAACTATGTTGGGGTTGGCTTCCAGTCTAACCGGATGCAGCCGAATACCAGTATTTTATATGAAGCGACTGCCTATCTGACCTCCACAACCCAATTACTGGGTAATACGATACCCCTTGGTAAGACTAGTTGTCAGACTTTCGGGCTTCTGACGACCCGTAACGACTGTTAAAGATCCACGAATGACAGCTGGGACCAACGGCTTAACGTGCTTTCCGTGATACGGAGGAGTCTCGGTATGTAAAGATGGTCACCCATCTACGGACCAACCCCGGCAAGCGTAGCTTAACCTGATGGATCGACCCGTACAGCCTTTATTAATTAGCCACGAGCTCCTCTTGTACGTTGTACTCAAGCAAATAAACAGTGAAAACTATTTTGTTGGGTTTTCCTCTCAAATGATATTACTTTGTTGAATTGCCGGTAGAGTCAATTAAACCGTCCGTTCTCTCTGCATAATTATTAACCTACATTAAAATATTCGTATTACATGAGGACAAACAGTTCAAGAAGTAACAAGAAATATCAGTTATATAATATTACTGTTACTCGTATTTTGTAAAAAAAAAAAATGATTATTATAATATTCCATCATGTTATTTAGAAAACACGCAAAAATGACGAATTGCGGCTAAGAAAAACGTTGGGAGAAAAACTTGAAGGTTTTGGCTTGTTTCGTCTTCTTTTTCTAGAGAAACATTATTATTATTAACATTCGTATTATGTGCCTCTTCTGTTATAGATAACAGAAGAGGCACATAATAGGACGGTTTATAGGCGGATCATTATATTAAAAAAATATCGAAAAGGTTTAGCTTTTGGAGTTTCATCAAGTAAAATAGAAAACCCATTTCGTACAGAATTTAATTAACATGTTTAATTCTGATTGATCGTTCGTGGCAGCCAATGGATGAACTACGTCCAACTTCTGCCAATCAATGAAACAAAAAAAAAATACCCGTTTCGCGCAAAATTTCAACAAATTAATTTTGTTCGATATCCGTGCAGGTTTATTTACGCTCTGAGTAATTGGATATTGCAATTAGCAACGTACTACTTCTATAAAATTTTATTTTATCGTACTTTTAGAAAAAGGATTGGGAAAAATGCTCGGGACAATGGAAGTGCCGGCTCGTAGAGCCGCTCGTTTCTTTCCTAATCCACTCGGGACCGGACAGTATGGATACCAAATTTCACAGTAGGTGAACGTAAATAATTTCAAATGTTTGCGTCCGTTGTAGTTCGAAATGACGTCATCGGACTTGCTTGACGTCAGTGGGCTTAAAACTATCACTTAAAATATTGAGCTTACTTATATGAAACATCACTTGATGATTATTATGATATGTCTGTGCAATGAGACCAAATCTAATTAATGTTTTTGGGAACAAAGTTTTTGGAACAGGATAAAGAGAACACTATTGTATAAGAAAACAAAAAAAAAATACCAGCCACTAATAAAACAAGCTACATTATCTCTTAAAGAAACACGTCAGAATACCGGCGAAAATAAAACGCTTACAAGACTAATTGATCCCCTGGGCGAACAGTGCATTTAAAGGCCAAGCTTTGAAAAACGCGAGGCCTTACCCGACTGCGATCGAGGCAAATTGTGCCAATTGACGTGTCAACCATCATCCAAGCTGTATGGAATTTAAATTCTGACATAAAAGCCCGAAAGCAAGCGAAGCAGTTTACCCGAGAATGAATAGAACGAGCCAAATGAAAGAGACTTAGTTTAAAAGCGGACAGCGCAAAGACAGGTTTTAGTTTAGGAATTAATACATTTTAATTCCTAAACTCCACCATATTGAGGCCGCACGTGGCTTTGAAATGTGCTTTATAAATCTGCTCAATTAGAACCAAAAAGCTTTTTGCTTTTGCTTCAACCTCGGGTACTTAAAAATGTTATGTAGATTTTAGGATGTGATAACCTAGTTAAATCTCCTGAGCATGATGCCAACACAGAGGAGTTATGTGAACAGGGTAACGCAACTGTGGCCTAGCGGGAATCTACAGCGGTGGGTGGTTGGCAACCAATCAGGAAATGGGCCATTTGTGACACAAGGCTCCACCGTTAGGGGGTTTCATACGACTCACCCCGTAAAGGGGTGAAATAGGGGGTGGAAGTTTGTATGAATTGTTTTATTCCTTGAGTTAATAAACCTAAAACTTGGTACGAATATTTATCTAAGTAAATTATGATTTCTGTAAATTTTTGTTTTTATAAACTATCCCCTTAAAGGGGAATTGGGGAGTGTCAAAGTTTGTATGGAGGTATTTTAACGCGCGGTCCGATTAACTCCAAAGACAGTATTTATACTTGAGACCAAAAATAAAGAATAATGTGTACCAGGGTTTTTCGAAAATCTACCCCTAAGGGGATGAACTGGGGAATTTTACAGGGCACGTTTTACTGCGGGGCTTGATTAACTCGAAAGTTGGTGTAAATAATCTTTCACTTTTACGGAAATATTCCAAACGATTTTTTTAAATTCCACCCCTGTGGGGGGAAAACAGGAAATATAGTTTATATGAAAAATTTTATTTATTTGGTTAATTAACTTGAAACTTGGCACAAATACGGGGAAGGGGAGGTAGTGGTAAGGATGGAAAGGGGGAGTGGAAGGTGTGGTAAGGGATAGAAGGAGGAGGGGATAAGAGGGTGTAATAAGAGGAGAGGCTGTGGAGAGGGGGAGGGGAAAGCGGCGAAGGGGTGTGAAAGGGGTGAGAGGGGGAGGGGGAAGTTGGTAGGAAAGGGATGTGATGAGGCGGTGAGAGGGAGAGGGGATGGGGAGAGTGGTGGAAAAAGACGTGGCAGGCAATGCGATGCGACGGGGTGAGTCTGGGGAACAAGAAATTTCACGCGGACAAAGTCACGGGCAGAAGCTATCTCAATATAATTATAAAAAGAAAAGCTGACTGACTGACTCATCAATGCCCAGCCCAAACCCTTGGACCCATTAAGCTGAAATTTTGCACAGCTGTTCCCTTTATAATGTAGACAAGGAATAAGGAAGGATTTCTGTTCCCGTGATATACGCGGGCGAAGCAGCGGGCAAAAGCTTATATATTTCTTCAGTTTAGTCATCATAGCCGATTTAGCGTGAAAGCGTAACATACAAACAAAAACTCGTGAGTTTTAGTCTGTTTGTTTTTTAATTACATTTGAATTTTATAAATTAAGTACATTAACAAATAAAAAATAAAATTTAACATATCTTCAATATCATTTCGACATGTAAATAAAACCATATGGTCAACACCTTAAAATTTAAAATAATAACAATAAAATAATTAATTAAAGATAAATTAGCATATATTGATAGAATTCATTAAAAATAATAATATTAAAGTTAGATCAAAATCCAATAAAATTAACAACCCACGATTATCTCAATAAAATACAATTCAATAAAATTAAAGTTCTACAGCATACAGACACTTAGTCAATAGGATTTTTTTTATTTTTATTTTGAAAGCGTTACTGTAGACAGCACGTTTATGTCTAAAGGCAGCCTGTTGAATAATATTACAGTCGTCTGTGCTTGGTTGGTTGGTGCACGTGCACAAAGAGCTATCCTTAAGGTTTCTCCTTGGTTAGGAATTTAGGATTCCGATACCCCACTGATATGTTATATCGAGAAACGAGAGTGCTTACGGTGCGCCAACTGTACATTTTATCAGTGCTACTTAAATTTCATAAAACTGTAGTTGCCACAGAGGTAAACGGATCAGCGCACACATAGAAAACCTAAGTGGAACAGAGTTTTCTGCAAACTTGGCAATAAGGCTTTCTCTCGTATTAGACCATACCTGCATGAAAAAGTTATCAAAATGACAAATAAAATCTTCCCCTTGACAAAGTTTGGGTGCAAAAAACAGGTGCAGGACTGGCTGCTTGGGCTTAATTATAGGTACTGAAACGGAAAAGTGCATAGGTACACACTAACACTCGTCACATTCATACTTGCACTCATCATATACACACTAACACTCATCACATTCATACTTGCACTCATCACATACACAATCACACTCATCACATTCTTACTTGCACTCATCACATACACACTCACACTCATCACATTCATACTTGCACTCATCACATACACAATCACACTCATCACATACACACTCACACTCATCACATTCTTACTTGCACTTATCACATACACACTCACACTCATCACATAAACACATACATTTGGTTACCTTTAGTCCTAAGTTTAATTAATTATACTGAAACCATTTGTTAACTTATCTTTTATTATAATTCATATTATCGGTCGGAAGAGACTGGATTCTGCGACACAGGGTATTCTGAAGCCCCGGGAGTCACCATTGTGTGGATCGCCCGGAGGACATGGTGGAGCATACAGTGGAGGTTTGCGCGACTTGGGCGGAGCACCACCGTGTTTTCGCGGAGGCGATCGGCGGCGGCATCTCTCGCGCCCGAACCTGGTCCAGGCCATGGTACGGAGCGAGAGTGCATGGGAGGCCGTCACCACCTTCTCGCGAAGCAGTAATGCTCGCGAAGGAATAGGCGGAACGCGTGAGGGAGAGGCAACTGTCGCGCCATCACGCCCCTAGACCTTGCTTCTTGCCAAATTTCATTATTCTAGGTCAACGGGAAGTACCCTATAGGTTTTGATTTACTTGCGACAGTTGCGAGTATCAAAATGTGTCGCAAAATGGCCGTATTTTTAAAAAAAAAAAATTTTGGGATCCATTATTTAGTTTGTTTTTGGGATAAATTCTTTTCAACTACGGAACCCTTCATTGTGCGTGTTCCGACACGCACTTGGCCGGTTTTTTTTTTATTATGCTTGAATCTTGTGATTGTTGTGATAAACCGTTTAAATAACAAATAGTGATTGCATTACGAATTGGTTATCTACACATAATGTGTACGGTCCGGATTAGTTCCTGAACTGTACACTGTACTGTTTGTGTAGTTTGTTTAGTAGCGAGTGTGGCCAACACGTAAAACACTTCACATAGTAACCCAAAAGTTTATTTATCACTAGTGTCGTACGTAAAGGTTGGTGATCATTACGTGTATGTCTGTTTCGCGGGCTGGTTAATTGCAAACTGAGTCAGTAGTAGTATTTGTTGTGACAAGTGAACTGATTGATTCGCCTTGTCAGCTAGAAGTAAGGTCAATGTACGTAGACCGTACATAATTATTCATTTGAAGTCGTTCTTGTGTGGCTTATTGTGACCGCGATGTACTACGCAGCGGATTTTAGACACCAAATTTATTCCGGAATACATTAATTTTAGACATGCAAATAATATAGAAGTCTTGATGTTTGATAAGTCGTAAAAACCGGGCGAAGCAGGGGCGGGTCGCTAGGCAAGCCTAAACATGCGTTTCTATTTCGTTCGCAGTCGTAGATACGCAAGAGGAGTTGAAGTTAAGTTTCATTACTTATTTCTCAGGATATTAAAGTACTGTGAGCGAATTTATAAGAATTAAACTAAGTAAGTACAACCTGACTGCTATTCCATAAACTCCGGTTTAGTTTTGAACTTTACATCGATTCGGAAAACTTTGGAAACTGCACCGTGTTTGATTAGCGGAACTTTAATCTGAGCTCTATCAACAGCTACGAAAAATTGGTTTCAACGTGTCTACGATGAAAATCCATAACCTACTACTTATAATATTATTATTAATGCGAAAGTAACTCGTCTGTCAACCTTTCACACCAGAACGGCTGAACGGATTTCGATGGATTTTGGTAGACCAATACCTGGGTTAGGAGTTAGGATATAGAATCGTTTTTTATCCCGGTAGTACAGTCTGTGATCAACATTACCTAACCCTCTTTAGTTTTAACCAACATATTTTCTCTCCAAACCTACCCAAAATAAACATAATAATTATTCTTCTTTAAAAATGTAATGCTCTGCGAATACTTTATCACGAAATTATAACGCCAAAATAATTTAAATAAAAAGTAAGTTTGAAAACTAAAACCCGACTACTGAAAAATCACGCTCCAAAAAGTATGAAACATGAAAATGTTAGAAATATATAAAATAAATAAAAATTCTGAAATTAGAAAAAGACAGACATTAAAAATCCGGAGTCACAAGTTATGTCATAAATCGAACAGATTACGTGTGACTCCGGATTTTTAATTTGTCTGTCTTTTTCTAATTTCAGATAAGAACATTTTCATGTTTCATACTTTTTAGAGCGTGATTTTTCAGTAGTCGGGTTTTAGTTTTCAAACTCACTTTTTTTTTAATTATTTCTTACTTTCGATGCCCAATACAATACTCTTAAGCATTAGAACCTTATATTTTATCACATAAAGTTCATTATCGCACAATCACACTATTAAAATATATCATGGAACTGATTTTTCAGTGTTTCACACCAGCGCAGCGTGGCAGGGGCGGCCGGCGGTCGATCATTATGATTACGAGTACACTAAGGCCTAAATTCATTATTACTCAAGGGGGATTAGACAATGTGGATCACAGACTGTACGTTGCAATGGGATATTTTCCGACTTCCGCCGCAGGCAAAAGCTAGTGAAAATTAATTTTAACATCAATTCGTCAAAACACTGATATTTCTATGAAATAATAATGTCGCAGTCTATTTTTTTTCCACCTTGTAAAAGGCTGAAAAGTTTTCAGATAGTATTTACAGCAGATCGAACGTCGACACCATCAATAATTCCTTCTAGAATAGACTCATTCGTCGACGTTTATAAAAATATTCCAACTAAAACTAGAATAGACCAAAAGCTAAATAGGAAAGAAACAAACCAAACTTGATTTTGCACTTAACATGAGCAGGCTGCTCCTGTGATGTATAAACTAAAGTTTCTCCGTCAAATTCTTTGCATAGTTTAAGAATAAAAACTTTGATATAATTAGCAGGCCTTTGCAATTTCTTCAAAGATATTTACAGTGGTGCTATCCTCTAACTTCGTTCAAGTGACTATCAGGAGTCGAACGCGAACTCATTTGTGCTTAAAGTAAATCATTGCGGATTCACGTCTCGATACCGTTCCAATTTCGAAGTGATGTAGATAGTACTAAGGAACTGCAAGTCTCACCCACTCTCGCTCTCAAATGCAATATTAAATCCTTCAGAGGTATTAGATGACAAGATTAATATTTACACGGCTTGTTTTTGTCGACTTTGGCCAGACTTCAATACGAATGCGAAGTAACTCGTCATACTAACGTATCGCTATTTACATCATTTATCCGTATTTGCGTAATTCACCTCTCCCGTTTGGAATTGGATCATGAAATTGGCATTGTGATTTTGTGATAGACGATTATAAACTGTCGACAAAGTGCAATCTGTTTAACCTGCTCTATGTAGCTCCAGCCCTTCTACCAATTGACTTGTTTTTGTACGACATTGTTAAAGGTTTATATGTTTAGTGTATTCAGTACCTAATCAATAATAATCGAATGATACACTTACAATTTGTGATCGTACTTGACGGTTTCTGAGTCTAAGTAAGTCGTCACCAATTCATCATTGTTTCTGAAAATGTCCCTGTATTTAATCTAATCTTAGTTTGCTGGATTACTCACAAGTAGAAAAATATCATGCACCAGTACACACATCGTCTAACATTATGAAATACAACAATTTTATGAGTGCGATCGTTATAAAGTGGTGTCGACACCGCGTAGTCCCACGCCACAGACTCCACGTCAACTGTTACACCCAGTATCTATTAAATTAAATGCTCTTGTGACGTATACAATGACTCTTTTCATTCTATTTATCACTATCTTCTTAAGAAATTTATAAAAAAGAATCGCTGGTTGTCTAGTCTTTTCAACCCACTTATCTGCGCCTGAGTGCACGCTCTCTTTTTAACATCTAGATATTTATTTGCCCCTGAACCAGACTCAGCACCGTATTAATAAACTACTCTCATTGAGAACTCGATCTTTAAGCTGTCATAGTGTTAACGTCATCAGTTGAATTTCATACAACTGTCAACATCATCTCTCATGATGGCGCATTGTCTCCATTAGCCACATTCACTCTACGACCATGATACCATTTGAGCATCAAATCATCATCTAGGTCTAAGTGCAGAAGACTGACGGACGACGTGTCTAGTTTATGGCACACACTCGTGTAACGCCGTGTCATTGGCTAGTTTATGGCACACACTCGTGCAACGCCGTGTCATTGGCTAGTTTATGGCACACACTCGTGCAACGCCGTGTCATTGGCTATTTTAAGGCACACACTCGTGCAACGCCTTGTCATTGGCTAGTTCATGGCACACACTCGTGCAACGCCGTGTCATTGGCTAGTTCATGGCACACACTCGTGTAACGCCGTGTCAGTGCCTAGTTTATGGCACACACTTGTGCAACGCCGTGTCAATGCCAAGTTTTGATCTAAACTTTATTTGTTCTTCAAGTCATATTCATCAAAACTGCAATAAGTAGGTATAGAGTTCAATGCTGCGTCTCCGTCGCCAACAGTTTTGTAAACACAGTGTTGACTATCCACAGGTGCCTCTCATCTGTTATTGGAGGTTTTGTTAACAAAAACAATGAGTTTGATCTTTGAACATCGTGTTTAAATGTTTCCACGTTCTGAGGGCAGCCTTTTCCAAAAGCCTTTTGATGTCTGCCCAATTGTTATGAGTTAATTTTACTTTTGTTTCGAAAAGGTTTATGAGGCGAGTTTTCCCATTAAATTCGAACGTTTTTACAACCTAAAGACTTTTGATGGCAGCCCGATTCTATTTTTTTTTTTCAAAAAAGTTTTCTAAATCTTCTGTTCAAATAATTTTCTCAAAAAATAAATGTTCTCGTCCCGTATCATCTGGATTTCAATTAATTTGTATGTCCTAGATCTCTGCTTTAATGTATTGTAGACTCAAAAATAGTTTTATCGTTAATTTTATGTTATCTACTTGAAAACTTTGACATTAATCTGAGTCTTCGCATCCGTGTATTTCGAATACTGCATTAATGTTCTTTATCTAAGCACGACGGCGACGTTCAATCTACTTACATATTTTCTTGTTTTGTCTAATCTAAACCTTTGTAATCATAACGAAACCGGCAAAAGATTTTTATGACGCCAATGGCGAAAGAGAATAATCTTCTGTGACTAAATGCACATTATTCGGAAGACAGAACAAACGCAAGGCGAAACGAATTAAAACCGATGGCTCAGAATCGTAGCCGTAGGCTTTACCAGCTCTGCAGACATGCAAACGGCTCCGCTGGAGGATTACAATCTGACGTCCAAGACTTACGAACAACTAAAAACTATAGGAACACTGCATACAAAGGTTTTTTATAATATAAGCTTGAATATCTTCACTTGTTTTCTTTTGGTCTTGATGGTTGGTACTGCTATTATTTTACATAATTATGCCATTACGTACCTAGGGTTGTATCATTCACATCATCGGCGTTTCATTCAAAGGAGCTATGTACTCTGGACTGGATATACAGACCTCCTCCACAAAGGAGTTATGAACTCTGGACATACAGACCTCCTCCACAAAGGAGCTATGTACTTTGGATATACAGACCTCCTCCACGAAGGAGTTATGAACTCTGGATATACAGACCTCCTCCACGAAGGAGTTATGAACTCGGGATATACAGACCTCCTCCACAAAGGAGCTATGTACTTTGGACATACAGACCTCCTCCACAAAGGAGCTATGTACTTTGGATATACAGACCTCCTCAATAAAGGAGCTATGTACTTTGGATATACAGACCTCCTCCACGAAGGAGTTATGAACTCTGGATATACAGACCTCCTCCACAAAGGAGTTATGAACTCGGGATATACAGACCTCCTCCACAAAGGAGCTATGTACTTTGGACATACAGACCTCCTCCACAAAGGAGCTATGTACTTTGGATATACAGACCTCCTCAATAAAGGAGCTATGTACTTTGGATACACAGACCACCTCCACAAAAACTGTAACTCGATTGTTTGTCGCTGTATCAAAAGAGCTAACGATGATTGGTGGGATCTGTTATTTGTGTGATGCTTTCGCTCTTGAAATAGTTTACTGTACTCACATAATATACATCACATAATATACTTTCAAAATATTAACCCCAACCTTTATCTTACTCAAAAGAGTGTGTTGACATTTTTAAAATTAATTGAAATCCTACAATTTGTTTTAATTGTCCTCAAAATAAATGAGCAACATTAATAAGAAGGTCACATCCTATGGCTAGTTTCCGCCGACCGAATGATCTCCTTACCAGTCAGGTGTACGAGTTGTTTCCCAGTTTGTCATCAGGAAACTCATTGCTAAGTAACGTCACAGCTAATATAATACGTAACGCACCAGGTTCTGAACTATCCGTTCGACCTGTATGAGTTGACTAAAGTCAAGTGGTACTTGCACGGTTCTTGTCAAGTATTTGAAGATTATTTTGTATATACACATAAATTCCAAAGTGTTGTGTGCCTTCAAAACAATGGCGGATATTAAAAAGCATTCTATATTAAAGTCAGACTTTAATAAGAACGGTTCCAGACTTCTTGTTTGAACTTTGGACGACACAGCGCAATTGACACTGTGTGTCCACTGATTTCAGTCCAATAACTTCGGACTTGCTCCATGTCCCGTTTGTCGGTGTTGTGTGTCGACAAACGAAACTGCAGTTAATGAACGACATACATGATAGATCGGCTACGTCGGCTGCCACAAACTCCGTGGCACAAACTTAGTTCGCAACACAACACCGACATGTGTCGCCTCTGCCGACCCCTCTACCGATCAACATTCGTATTTTCAATCGGTTCTGGTTCTGCACTGGTTGCCACTCCACATCCCATTCAGCGGCACTAATTTACTTTTAGACGCGCGACGTCAAATTAATTGCACTGCAGTGAATTCCAGCTGTTTAAGCCGAGTCGTTTTGAATACATTAAAAAAATACCCCTTCTCCAAGTTCAGTATCGGGTAGGTGCGAAGTTTCTTTTTTAATTGTTAACGACATCTGCAATGTAACATGTGGCGGCAGCTGACTGCCTGAGCGACGTACTGCAGAAAGCGTGGATACAGTCGAAGTGACGTAGTCGCCCCCAGAGTGGTCTAGGCTCTTTGTGCGGGTCGGAGCCGCGCTTGAGGGCGGGCTGAACGCAAGAATGCGGCGTGCGTGCGGGCGGTGGCGCGGGGCGCGCGCGGGGCGCGGGCGGTCGGGGGATGCGTCGCGGGGCGCGCGCGGGCGCGGGCGGCGCGTGCCGCAGTAGCGTGGAGGCCGCCGCGGCCGCTCGGCACTGTCGCTGAGCGCTGAGTCGCCACACCATCACACCACGGCGTCCAGCCGCCGCCCGATGCGAGCGCGGACCATCGCCGCGCCGAATCGGCCCCGTCGCGCCGACTGCCCCGAAAGGCCAGTTTCAAGTTCCCGGTGGTGCGGTTCCCGCGTATCGTACGCCGACGACCGTCATGTGGACGATAGTTGAGCGCGTTCAAAGTGTCGCTCTCGGTACTGCAAAGAGCGAGTACAAATTCGGTCAGGTTGAATGAAATAATTCTCGAGGATCCGAGTTCGTGTGGACGAAGCAGGCGCTGCAGAAGCCGGCCGTCATTGTTGCGCTCCTGCCTCCCCTCATTACTGAAAACCTTCCATCCTTGTACTGTTTTCATTTCAAATCTTACAGTTTTCCAAGGTTGGTGACATTGTTTCGCTTTTGCGAATTCTAACAATCGAGAATATTATGCCAAATATCCAGCGTCAAAGTTATATAAATGGAAATGGTCCCCAAATGAGCATGTTCCATGAACGATATATTACTGTTGGCGGACGGAGAATGCCTAGAAAGTGCCAATGGGTTTATGTAGAACAGCTCGACGTGTGAATTCATTTTTAAGTTTGAAATTATCGTATCAAGTAACGCGTCCACAGGATCGAAGCTCGTTTGTCGCACGATGTCGCACCTTTTATTTAAATGATATAACCGATTTGTTATATTATTAAATATAGTTTGTGGTAGTATTTGAAATGCCGCCAAGATTTCGGTAGAAAGCACCATCTACAAATATGAATGTCACTAAATGCGCCATTAAAGCAAAGATAGTCCCCCAACGTAACAAATTCATAATGTAACCTATATTTTAAATTATCCTTTTTATTATAAATATAAACTGTGTGCTGGTTACTTATCGTAATCGAAGAGTTAGGTGACACCATCTATTTCGGGCAGTGGTCAATACTACCTTTTTTATTATTTCGTGATTAATATTTGCGGCTCTGTAAAACTGAGCCGAGGTGTTCAGAGATTCGTTGGGTTATTGCTATGATTCTCTTTAACACTTTTCTGTGCCAGTTAGCGATATCTTTCTCAAAAACTAATATTCTGCCTCCATAATAATATTCTAGTTTTGGGATATTTTCTGAGTCTAAATGGATAGTTTTCCTTTTCGCTTGAAACCATTATTTAAACTTGGTCTGTACCTACGTGTGTACCTACGTGTGTACCTACGTGTGTACCTACGTGTGTAGCTACGTGTGTAGCTACGTGTGTACCTACGCAACTTCCCAATGAAGCTTTTATGCTCGCCATGTGAAGAAGTATGAAATAATGTTTCACATAATAATTAAACTAAACTATTTGTTTTTATTATATTTTTCAAATTTTCTTAGGATTAATTAAAATTATGATACAGAGTATGAATATATATTAGGTTGGGGAAAAAGTCTTTTCGCATTATAGTATGTATAAACTTAAAATAAAATCTCTTTGGCTATACTATTTGTATCTGGCTGGTTTTGGTGTCATTGAAAGTTTAAATTTTAAAGAACATAATTCCAAATTCAAATTAGGAAAATGTGTGATTTTCATTTATTTTTCGTACAGTCAAGATGAGTGAACCTAATGAAGAAATTCGATACATTTTAAAATTTTACTACAAAAAAGGTAAAAATGCAACGCAAGCCGCGAAAAAATTTGCGATGTTTATGGACCCTGTGCAGTGTCTGTGAGAGTAGCACAAATTTGGTTTAAGCGTTTTCAATCCGGAAATTTTGATGTCAAAGATGCACGTCGCTCTGGTCGCCCTATTACGAATAAAATGGATGCCATTTTTGAAAAAGTGGAGCAAGATCGGCATATCAGTAGTTACGACGTAGCTGAAGAACTGGGAATTGACCACAAATCAGTTTTGGCGCATTTGAAATAAACTGGGTACACAAAAAAGCTCGATATTTGGATACCTCACGAGCTCACTGAAAGAAACCTAATGAACCGTGTACTCATTTGTGATTCTTTATTACGACGTAAAGAAAACTGAACCATTTTTGAAGAAGCTGATAACTGGTGATGAAAAGTGGATCACGTACGACAAGAACGTGCGAAAAAGGTCGTGGTCAAAGGCCGGTCAGGCTTCACAGACTGTGGCGAAACCCGGGTTAACTCGCAACAAGGTGATGCTGTGTGTGTGGTGGCATTGGAAGGGCATTATTCATTATGAGCTGTTACCACCAGGCAGGACCATCGATTCTGAACTCTACTGCGAACAACTGATGAGATTAAAGCAAGAAGTTGAGAGAAAGCGGCCGGAATTAATCAACAGAAGGGGTGTGGTTTTTCATCATGATAACGCTAGACCTCACACATCTTTAGCCACTCAGCAAAAATTAAGAGAGTTTGGCTGGGAGGTGTTAATTCATCCGCCGTATAGTCCTGACCTTGCACCTTCCAATTTGCACCTGTTTCAGTCTCTTCAGAATTCTTTAGGCAGTGTCAGGTTAACATCACGAGAGGACTGCCAAAACCACTTGTCGCGGTATTTTGATCAGAAGTCCCAAAATTTCTATAGCAATGGGATCATGTCCCTACCTACAAGATGGCAAAAAGTTATCGAACAAAATGGTACCTACATACTTTAGATAAATGTAAATAATGTATATTAAAAAATGTTTTGAATTTTCATAAAAAATGCGAAGAAACTTTTTCCCCAACCTATTATATAAAACTCTTTATGTATAATACCTATTTTTAAAATAAATATTTATTTTACGCCAAGCTGGTTTTTATAAAAGAGGTACCGAACCCATTTCTGTTAGTACACATACTCGTGCAGCCATAGATAAGTACCTACAGCTAAGTACAAATGATATTATAATAATATAATAATAATAATTATATTATCATACTTATATATGCCTTACCTTTGTTACCTTAGTTACCTTCTTGTTTAAAAACGCCTTTGCAAATTGTCAAATCAACCTGAAAACTGTTCACTTCGTTCAATAGTTTATGTACCTAATCAAAGTCTTAAAACTGTTTACTTACCTGTTACATATATACCTTATAGAATCACCTATAGATAGCTAATCATAAACATTAGCTAGAACTAATTGCCTAAACTGTTAGTTGTGTTTATATCTATTTTGCATATTATCATTAACATAAACATATATTTATGTTTATATACATAACGTGTACGTCGTTCAAGTTTTAGTTTACTTACAAGTAAACTAAAACTTGAACATACACGTTATGTATCCAAACAACATCAACTAAGTTTTTATTGACTATAATTTTGACTGATTGTTCAGAATATTCAATATTATAACATAAGACAAATAAAACGAGAATTTCAGGATGATGTTAGCTTCATGTAAATTTTCTTCATAAAGTAAAGAAAAGTTCTTCAAATTGTCCTTGGATATCAAAGAAACACTAATAAAGACGTGTTTAATTTGAGTTTTGTTTTTTTATTTTAATATCGACTTTGTAGGTACTAATAACTAATTTACTTTGTATGAAAAATGATAAGAAGGTTTTAAACAAATTAAGTACAAATCTACAGATCATTATTTTCCTTTGGTTAGTTAGTAGTACAATTTACATGATAAGTACCTAGCTAAAAGTAATATTCAGTATGTGAGGCATAAATAAAAACTTGTCTGTTTTTCCGGATTGCCTAATGCTTCCAGTCTGTCGTGTCCCACTGCAACGGAAAGGCCTCCGTTCTGTATTTCCATTTTTCTCTCTCTTTTGTTTAGGGCCCAATCCAAACACGTCTTTATCAGTTTTTATAAGCTTTTATAGAAACCTACTAACATTGTTGAAACATACTAACACTACTCAAAAAATCAATAACAAGCAATATACAAAAATATTTTCCCTAACAAAACATAAGTCAAGAAAATACTCAACAGCTCTAAGACTAGAACCTTCAATACAGCTTAAGTTACCTTCACCAGCCATAACGCATTGACGGGGAAAAATTGAGCCTCGTTCACTTGGCTACCAAACATTATATGAAAATGCACTTGAAATGATTTTAGGAAGCAAAACAGGGAAAAGTATCAGGAATAAATGACAAGGGATCAGAGAGCTGGCTTTTACTAATGAAGCTTAATTCTTTCTTCTATTAAATACTTAGCTTAATTCAAGTAGGTCGGTAGTTATTTACTTTAATTTTGATTAGGTATTACTTTCCACCTGATTTCTGAATTGAGAATTTGAAGCTTAGAAACGTGATCCCTTCATTGTTGCCCGCGAAATGCAATTTTTTTTTTTTGCAGAAAAACGAAAAAAATATTGGATTACATGAAGGAATCAGAATAGAATAGAATATTATTTATTTGCAAACATACGAGTACAATAAGTTGACGAATATGCACATTCTATCCCCACTCTACCAATTTTTTTTTGTGTAAACTGGGACCCCAACACAACCTACCAAACCTACCAACACCAACGAAGGGTTTGTTTCCTTCGTTGGTCTCTCTCTAGGTGCTGAACTGTCAAGAATATCAACAAAAGAATGCTCTACCTCTAGTTCTCTGCTGTCACTTGAGCGTCGTCTTATACCGCATAGGTTCATGTCAATGTGTGCTCGAATGTCAACTGAACCCCATAGGTTCACAACTACTACAAGCTCGCCAATGGATGCTGGTATTTTATTTTTTATATATATTGTATATTTTATATCTGTGGACTTCGAAAGCTTTTTCTTATGAACCTACGGGGTATCAGGCGACACACAAGAGATGCTAAAGTACAGTGAGACAAGTTTTCAACTTCAAATTCTCAATCCGTGTGTTAGAGGCTGTTCGGCTACAGAAATGCTGCGGATTCATCAAGGTAAAGCAGCATTTTGCCGCAGGAGATCCAAGGATAGGTTAGTAATTCCTAAGGCATCTCACTGCTGCATAGCCTTCACAAGCTACTCCAGAGGGTCTAGTCCCTCTGGAGGTATTTAAAAGATAACTTTGTCAAAACAAAGAGAGATTCTATTAGCGATGAAGATGATGGAATAGTCAAAAATCTATGACTGACGGGCTGACATAAGCTACGGACAAGCTTTGTCTATGTTGAAAGTTGCTATAGAAATACCAAACGCTTTAATAGCGGTTGCCACCCGGCTAGGACCACAGGATAGTTCCGTCCATAGTCCATATGTCATCAGCCTATGATGTTCCCACTCTTGGGATACAGATCTTCTCCCTGTGAGAGGGACTGGGCTATAATCCACCACGCGGGACGCGCCCAGTGCGGGTCGGATGTCACATATCTTCGAAGTGTTGGTTCTAGGACTTGCCGGTTACCTCACAATATGCCTTCACCGACTGTTATTTATTTATGTAAATTAAGACGTGTTCCAACGGCCTCGAGGAAGTGAAACTATATCGCCAATGTCTGCCTGTTCTAACCTTATAATATCAGCAATGCCAAGTAACTGGTTTGTGGAGATCAGCTGCGCAGTCGCTGCATGTAACATGTTGATATTCGGGCGCAGCTGGTCTGACTCGAAGCCGACCATAAACTTGGGCTCGGCAGATAATATTTGATGATCTAATTGTACTCGACTCGATTAGTAAAAGTCGTTTACGTACTCGTAATTTTAAGTGTTTTAAAATGAATTATCTTTTGCTTCTTTGTTGGTATCGGAACATATCCCACGGGGACGTAATACTGGAATTAAAAGTACTCTTTCTATTAATCCAGGTCATAAACTATCTGTGTGCCAAATTTCATCCAAATCCTTTCAGCCGTTTTTGCGCGAATCCGGAACATACATCCATTATATTTTTGGCATCAGACTCGTTCGCACACCTCATAGCAATTAGGTACTTTTTTTTTTCAAAAATATTGAATGACATTTTGATTTTTTTATAATTTAATTAAAATTACCAAAGTTTAGATAAATTATCTATGTAAAGATAAATAACTATGTATAGATAAAGTATCCGCGCAATACATCGACGCGCATACTGTTTTCAGTAAATAACGTCATGTTTCTGGACCCATAAGGGTCGACAGTTTTTCGCCGGTTATAAAAAAATCGGCCAAGTGCGAGTCGGACTCGCCCATGAAGGGTTCCGTAGCAGCAAGTAACATAATATAAAAGTTCTTGTAGTTCGTTGTAACTTTGATCGATGTTTTAATAATAGACCGATTTATGACGTAGTAAAAAAAACTACTTACTAGATCAAAGTTTATATGGTAATGTACCTACATCATATATTTTTTTAGTTTTATCATTCTCTTATTTTAGAAGTTACAGGGGGGATGGATACACGTTTTACCACTTTGGAAATGTCTCTCGCGCAAACTATTCAATTTAGAAAAAAATTATACAGACAGACATGCCGAATTCATAAGGGTTCCGTTTTTTTTCCATTTGGCTACGGAACCCTACAAAATGTTCTGTTTTGACCGTGTGGGTTGGTATTCTCTGAAACAGCTGATTTACAGAATTCATGGGAACAGTTTACGCGTCGAAATAAATAGATAATCCTGATTACGTAAAATCTTGTAAACTCGCTCGTAGTTAAGTCAGGTTGACTTTAAGGGCCATAGCACCCCTCCAGCGCAAAGCCGCGGAACCGCGAATCCACATTTCACCTCCTTTAACACGCCCTGATGATTGATTATACTCTTGATTAATTTAAAAATAAAAACGGCGAGAGTCATATCCCTTCTTAATTCTAACTTGTACCCAACCATGCCTAGAACAAACAATGTTGGGTACATCCACAGAAAAGATGTTTATATGTTCTGTGGGTACATCAATGCATAGTAAGGATTATACTCCATATAGTCTCTTGTACAGATACTCATGTACAGTTATTATTTAGAGAACACAAGTATCACTGTAATTGTATAAACATGAAAACTAGAATACCTACAAATTGAAAATTATTAATAGGTATAACTAAAATCTTTAACTTTTTTAACGCCATTCTTAACCATGTTTTCTCACTTGGTGCTTGAGTCAGTCAAATTCAAATTATTTATTTCAAATAGGCGCTATCTAATTAGAAAAGGCAGTATTGATCGTCAAAATTTACAAGAATATAGAATTGATTCTAATCGCCTTACCAAAAGGTAGTTTCGTATGGAGAAGAATGGGCAAGAAACTCCACAAGCACTACCAATCTACGCAAAGTAAATATAATTAGTACGGCCTATAAATATAATCCCACTGTTGGACTAAGAACTGATGTTAAATAAAGCGCGACAAGCTACACAAATAAAAAACAAGTAATGTTCCACCTTCTAGACAAGTAATGTTCCACATTATAAACAAGTAATGTTCCACATTATAAACAAATAATGTTCCAAATTATAAACAAGTAATGTTCCACATTATAAACAAGTAATGTTCCACATTACAAACAAATAATGTTCTAAATTATAAACAAGTAATGTTCCACATTATAAACAAATAATGTTCCAAATTATAAACAAGTAATGTTCCAAATTGTAAACAAGTAATGTTCCACATTATAAACAAATAATGTTCCAAATTATAAACAAGTAATGTTCCACATTATAAACAAGTAATGTTCCACATTATAAACAAGTAATGTTCCACATTATAAACAAATAATGTTCCACATTATAAACAAGTAATGTTCCACATTATAAACAAGTAATGTTCCACATTATAAACAAGTAATGTTCCACATTATAAACAAGTAATGTTCCACATTATAAACAAGTAATGTTCCACATTATAAACAAATAATGTTCCAAATTATAAACAAGTAATGTTCCACATTTAAACTAGTAATGTTCCACATTATAAACAAGTAATGTTCCACATTATAAATGGACAGAAGTAAATGGGAGCAAACCAATAGCAAAAATAAAACAGATTTTATGAATAATTTCATCGTTTAGATCCAATAGTGCGGATCTTCTGTATAAAATCGGAAATTGGGTTTAATAGTCCAACTTTTTAAGGGTCGTATAGATAACTTATTATCCTTTGGACATTTCGGATACGCCATTAATTTTACAATGTTCTATTTAATCATGAACATTTTTCATATATAAATAGTTTTGTTTTATTTATTTATTTATTCAATTGGTCTTACGAGCTAACAGACATACTATCCAAAACGCTCATATGATTAACTAACAATTCAATTGTGGCTACACACACTCGTCTCCTTATACAATAGATTTTCTTAAAATAGCAATAATGCCAATAATTTAAATTGCTATTGCGAGGGATACGTACGAGACATAAGTAATTATTTATTTCTTACGTTTGTTTCATTACAACTAGGTAACTCTTTAACAGCTTAAACATATTTATAAACAACTTACAAAAATAAACGTCATCTATAATTTAATTAATAATTCGACACCTATAGTACCATAGTCGTCCACGTTTGACAAAGATTCCCATTAAACTGAAACCACACCACATTGAAGTTGAAACTATCTAATTGTGACAAAGACAAACACACCTTGTTGACCTTGTTGTGCTATGACGTGCAGATGACATTCAACCTTAGGGTGATAAAGGAATTTCGAGGTCGCCTATACATTAGAACGAGCATTACAAAACTTATATTTGATAGAACTCCTAATTCAATTAATCCAACGACGATTCTACGTCAACATGACAGAATCACGCAAACACATTCATATAAATAGAACAATTTATGAAAAATAAACGATTTCTAGTCTCAGAGTGAGACATTTAGAATAAAATGAATGGTTTCTATATTTGAGTTTGCTTTAATTATAGATTCGTACGCAAGAGACTACTGCAATACATTGAGATGGGTGACATTCATTAGAAAGTCCCTCTCGGTAAAATACTAGTGCCACACTCAAAGTCGTCATTTAAAATTAATAAATAATTAGCACTAGCCAATGATATTAAATCATTGGCATTGGGACAATATTGTTTTATTTCCTTGAAACAAAAGATATAATGCTGATAGAAAAATATTACACAACTATCCAATTTCATTAGATACTATGTATATTAAATGACTAACTATACAAACAAATAGGTACGAAAGCAAAAGGATACAAGTACTGGTCCGCACCGCAGTCACCCGGGAGCGTGCCCGGAGACCGGCAGCGGCAGCGTTGCCACGTTGAACTAGCATTAAGTAGTTGGAACCTTGTCATTCAAAAGTATGTCACTATGAGAATGTTTCAATTTTGTTCACATGTGCCAAATTATGCTGATCAATTACAGTTAATGATCGATTAACCTTAAGTGACGTCTATGAGTGCGATACTAAATGTTATTTAATTACGGAGATCACGTTGATATATGGAACAAAAATAGAAATATCTTATCTCTATGGGAACAAATATCGTGTCACCGACTTGTCTTATGTTATTAAAACGAAGCTACAAATTACGGTTTTGTTATGACAAATGTGTGGTGCATAAGTTATTTGTCATCCGGAGATTCGCCCGTGAATTTTGTGTGTATTTTTGGCACAGAAAGGGGTCAGGGTCGCTTGCGCTTGTTTTCCTCATCATTATCGGGCGATGCTGCGTGTTCTTGGAAGATCTTCGCCACGCTCTTAACTAAGTATGTCTTGTCGCGTAGTACAGATGGGGTATCTACAAAATTTAAAATTGGTATTTTAAAGTTTCATTGTGTCTCTCCAAATAATCACTATTTTAATGTTGCTCAGCTAATAAATACTTTAGTAACATGGTGTTATTGTGCAAAACAAATGAAGAAGAGGTCTTCATCCACCTGCATGATATTTAGAGGAAAATACTTTCATAAAAATAAGAGAACCTCAGACTTCAGCACAATGTTCAGCAAGAAACAATGAAAATACTATAAATTACCTTTACATATCTTCTTTTGATATAGGTAATAACAATCAATTGCTGTTCGCTAAAACTCAAAAACTACCATTTTGATTTTATTATTGTTTTATTCTCCTCATTACTGGGGTGGTTTAAAAGGAAAAAAAAAATAGGAAAAAAAAATTAAATGTTGACAGGACAACGTCTGGTGGGTCAGCTAGTTCAAAATAAAAGTTTCTTTTCATATCTGTGTATCTGTATGACCGCATTCTACTTCTAAACTTCACAACGGGTTTTGATGCTGTTTTCACCATTATTTAAAGAATTTATTCCGAAAGATTTATGTGTATAATAAGTATTAAACTTAGATACTTAAAACAAAGAAGCAGGGACGGGTGTAATGTAAACTTGAATGAAAACATTTCATACAAAATTTAAAAACGAGGTTTTAAATATAAACAGCTCAAACAATCCGGGATCAAAGATTAACTTTTTCTACTTAGCGATCACAAAAGAATCGGAGTAGTGCGGGGACCTGATTGCATTTCTCGTAACTCCGCGCCCTTTTTTGCGGAAACAATCGTATTTGCAGCGCTCCCAAGCGGTCTCCACTTTTCTAATGACTTGATGAGTATCGGCTCTCGGCAAATGATTCTTTTTACTGCCGTTGCATTGTTTTCTCCCAGCTTCACCCGTAACAACTGATTGTGAAATACGGAGCGCAGGGTTCTCGCGTACATTTGCTGCTTCTTTTATTTCATCGCCGCGCCGTTCCGATGGAATGCTGCAGTGCCTGATGCCTGCTTACACACAATTTTAAACAGATACCTAATATCCCACTGCCTTCAAACTAAACAAACTAAAACAAGAACACTGAATGCAGCTATTACTACTACAGCCTCCAACTTCTGGTGAACAGTCCCTGCTGAGGGGTTGTCATTTGCGATTTCCTTCATAAATTGGTTGGACACGACCGAGTTTCTATTATAAATGAGATAGCTATTCTCAAAAGCCAATGTCTATTTAACGGGGGGGTGCACTCGAAAGCTGCGGATGACGCGGCATATTCGTTACCATCTGGATGTAGCTGGAGGTGGGGCAGTACCCCCCCCCCCCCCGCGCCCCCCTCAACTCGCAGTTACAATACATTTGCCACTCTCATTCACGCTTCCCTCCTCGGATCCTATTTTACGAAGTTTCTCAACTCTGAATTTCCAGCGTAAATTATTCGAGACTTAAATCAATTTAAAAACATTTCTGTTGTTCCGTTATGACGGCTGCGGTGTTTCGTTGACGCTCCGCCGGCGCCCGCGCCGATCAACGTTCGATGTAACTGCAAAACAAACTTCTGTTCTTGAAATCCGAGCAATCTCTTCACGATACTGAGAGAGAATTTCTCAAAATTTTATAATCTACCGGAAAACCGATTACACAACGAATTTTACATTTTATTTGGCACGTCAATAACAAAACGCGACGTTGATAAACGACTGGACATTATTCCCGATATTCCGATTCCGATGGCGTAGCTGCATAATGCATTTTCCGTCTTAAGTAAGATGCAACTATGCAAGGTCTACAAAAGAAAAAGCAGAAAAGATCCTCTTGCCATTTTATCGGATTCGATTCCAGTCCACGGCTACACGTACCGGACATTTTTTCAAACCGGAAATTCCAATTATACGGATTGGCTATTGCGTGGAAGTGTGAGGAACCTGCAAATAAAAATAAAACACTTTAGCAGCGCAATATTTACTGGTTACTTTAAATGAAGATCTAAGTACTTACGCTCGGCTCTGACTGCGGTGCTTTTTTCTGCAGCAAACGGGCTAAGAGCGTTGCTGACGCGTGGAAACAACTCAGCTGCACTTACGTAGGTAGGGACTGCGCCAAAACCTTTACAGCTCCCCGTAGTGCACAGGAGAATGTTAATTACGTACCGATACACATAAAACTTTGTATACACGTTTTGGTTGGCGTCGCGGCAGAACAAGTCTTGAGCATGTCGACTGCTTGGGAATGTTACTACGCTCCACTCGTAAACGATATTTAAACGTTTTAAGAGGCGAAATCATAATTATTCGCAAATATTTTTCGCTTCGCGATTCCTAAATCGTGAAATCGCTCGGTAGACTTACGGCCCAGCCACGACATTGCGCGAATTGCGGCGCGGCAAGCTTTTTATCTGTTTATTGCGCGCTCGAGACGCGCAACGCACCGTGGCTAGTTGGGATCACACGCAATGAATTAGGAAAACCGCTGCTGCTGCCGCCGCCGCGCAGTGTCGTGGCCGGCCCTTTAGGCTCCCCTCAGATGTCCTTCTTTTACATATCCGAACTATTTCTTGTGTATCCACACGCCGCCGCCGCCCACAGGGTGGCTTTAGAACATCTCGCAATAGAATTATAAGTTTATTTCATTTTGGAAAACCCACCATCTCGTTTAGCCCCAGTGGCGTGCGGAGGGCGGGGGACGGGGGGCGGGGGACTGGGGGCGGCTTGTGGCAGAGCTACTGCACTCTTTGAAATAAGCGGGAACTCCGCAATAACCTTGAAATAATTAATTCTGCTCGAACATTTGAATAGCTGCTGAATATAACAGGTTCTATTGTTGCTAGCACATTTAATTTTAATTAGTTTTAACACAAATTAGTTCAAGACGTTCAGAAATTAATTTGTCACAGGTCACTTGTACCGGCGTGCCACTTCGGCTTGACCTTTAATAAGAAGTCAAATCATAGCTGTGTGAAAAGGTATCCGCCTTAAGTGGGTTTGGCCCGTTTCATGTTTGATTGCAACTGCATAAGATCCGGGCTTTAAACAAGATGTTCTCGAACATATTATTTGAGACATTCTTCCGGATGGGGTAAGTCTAGCTTGTTTGACTGAGTCTGATGCATCCAGCTGTTCTCACACTGATCTCCGTCAGTGTTGAGCAGACTAATCTGCGGTTGGTAATTTATTTGTTCTATTTTGAACGTAATTGATAACAGATACTGAACATGGATTAAAATGAGTTTGATGTCCGACATTAGCCGGCCAGTCATGACCACATCGTCATTTGAATCGATCGTGTGTGTGATCATATGGTATTACGTCCGTCCAATCAAAACTTACACCAAAAGCTGTAATTCGACTAAAATCAATAGTGTAGCTAAGCCATAAAATTCAGCTTGTTACCGGGCCGTGCCCTTCAACCGTACATTCTAAATGGGACCCGTACATCTTTAAGTTCCACACAAGAAACCGAATTGGAATTCTATTTACTTTGGTACATTTTTCAGCGGACTGATAGAAGTTATGCAGTTCAGGATTCTGTAACACAATTTTTGATGTGTGACGCTGAAGAATGTCCTTAGTCTTATAGTAGTACTTTAAAGGCGATAAATGAGCCATGCTTAATTGTTGCATGATGACGTATGTGTGTGACGTATGTGTGTGTGACGTATGCGTGTGTGACGTATGGGCTATTGGGCGTTTAGTTGTGCTGTGGCTGCTGTTAATTGGTTGGCATGTAAACACTACGTACGTATACATATGTTGGCAGAAGCTATTAGGGTGGGAGAGGGGGCAATGTTAGTCGATTCAAGATCGAGATAAACGCTTTGTTTTGGGTAATAAAGTTCATTGATATGTTCATTATGATACCAGAGATACCGGTTTATCCTAGTTCATAGGTTTATCACTTTAGTTTAAGGCTTAATATTGTAAATGTGCATTATTTAAATTAAGTAAAAAAAAAAAAAAAAAAAATTGAACAAAGAAAATATTTGAATTAAAATACAGTAGAATCTGCTGACATGAGACTGAAGGGACGTGACAAACACGTTATTATATACTAATCGGACGTCATACAAAGGATAGTCTTAGAAAATAAACAATTTCTTATTTTTGTTAGGTTTTTAGTTTATTATAAGTAGAGAAAACCTACACATTCTATGTATATATTACTTAATAAATAAAAGAAACATGGGCTGACACAAAACAAACGTATTAAAAACATACAATAAAATTTGTAACACATACTTACAAGCCGGTGTTCACGCGATGCATGTTGAGCCAGCCTGTCTGTGTTCGAACTCACGACCTGCAAGCCTGCAACTCGTAAGTCGAGGCCGTTACCGCTGGGCTAGCACTGCTCTACAATTTTCTATTTGCTCAATTCTGTATCGACTCTGAATTAATGGATGGATACGTGTGAATCCATTAAGGCCTGATGTGGACGACGTGCCATCCCCCATGGGGGTAGCGCACCGCTGCCGAGCCGGCTAGGAATGGTTAGCTTGTGCATCCCAGTACACGGACGATGTTCCGCTATATACGATGCCGATTCGATTACAGATGCGATATTATTACTGTTTATCTGAGTTTCCCTCTCAAAATTCAAGAAGTCTGTTCGAGGCGTTCTTGCAGCAAAATTATGATTTGTATTTTGATATTTTAATATTGTTGTTATTTTCATTTTCATTGGAGGAGCTCGTGGCTAAGTAATAACAGCCGCATTGGTCGATCCATCAGGTTAAGCTACGCTTGCCGGTGTTGGTCCGTGGATAGGCGACCATCTTTACACACCGAGACTCCTCCGTGCCTCGGAAAGCACGTTAAGCCGTTGGTCCCGGCTGTCATTCGTGGATCTTTGACAGTCGTTACGGGTCGTCAGAAGTCCGAAAGTCTGACAATCAGTCTTACCAAAGGGTATCGTATTACCCAGTTAATGGGTTGTGGAGGTCAGATAGGCAGTCGCTCCATGTAAAATAATGGTATTAAGCTGCATCCGGTTAGACTGGAAGCCGACCCCAGCATAGTTGGGAAAAGGCTAGACAAATTGATTGATTGATTTTCATTGTTAAATCATTTTGATACTTACGAGTATATATTTTTCCTTTTCGTAACTTTCTACATAATCTAAATTTGTACTAATAATGTGTGGAAACTGTTTTGGATTATGTGCTGCTATTTTGTACCGTTTTCTTATTATATTGTATCTGTTTGTTTCCCAAATAAAATAAAATAAAACCATTTTTGCTGTCGGTTGTCATCTATCATAGCAACACTACAAATTGAAAAACAATGCAGTAGATTTTTTGAGTACTTATAGTTATTTACTCCGTATTTAAAAATAGTTTAATTCGTTATTTTATTGAAGAATACTTTAAAATAATAGTAAAAATCAATTGAAATGTTTACACAAAAATATGAATAAACATTTTGAAACTAAAGTGTTTTCAATATCTACAAATCTTTAATAGAATACGAGTACATAAACCGCTGCCGATCGACTATTATGATAACTTCATTTCCGAACGTTTATTTACGTGTCGTTATTAAAATACGAGTATGTCTGCCTCTTTGTTCTAGTGGTCGCAGGTCGCTACTGCTGACCCTGGGCTCCTGGTTTCCATTGGCGGTTTTCATGGCGGGGAAAATGTTATTGGGTTTATCCATCTGAAATTTTTCAGTAGCAGCCCGAAATCTGGACTTGTGCACGGCTGATGACAATAGGCTCGCCCCCTGTTACTGAGGACTTAAACATAACTAGCGGCATGTGTGGATGACCTCTGCCTAGCCCTTCGGAGAATACAGGCGTGATTCAGCTTTTAGTCGAAACTCAATAAAATAGTGCTTTGTCATGCAAAGCTCTTCAGCATTATAACAAGTTTCCACCAACAGAAAAATACCCATTTAAAAACGATTCTACACATTATTTGCAATAAATAATAATGCATTGGCTTGATTGGCTTCTAAAAGCAAAATGTAAAACAATTTTCAATATTTTTGCTCAAACAGGTTTATATATTTTAAATATAGCATAATAGCATAATCTTCCCCCTGCTGGAACACAGGTCTCCTCTCTTCGACAAGGAGTGGACTGTACTCCACCACGTGGGCCCTGTGCGGGTTGGTAGATATCACATACTTAAGTCTTCGAATTTTTGGTTCTAGGACATTTTTTTGTTACCTCACGATGTTTTCCTTCACCGTTTTGAGAGCAGTGGTGATGAAATAATTTACAAAAACAGTAAAGCGCCTGTCTGGGTTCGAACCAGATAAAGAGGTTAGAAAGGAAATTATAGTTCCTGATCACGCGCCGCTCGTCTCTTTAACTCCACTACAAGCAAGAGACCAATACGTACGCGCATTACGCACACAAATAAACCACACGCACTTAGATCGCGAGTTTGCTATTGATTACCACCACTGCACCCATCCATTCTGATATTTTAAATAAAATATCAGAATTTATTTAACAATGTTCACTTTCTGTTTGCTGGTACCAGTAAAATAATAAATTTTCTGCTCCGCTTTATTATGAAAGCTTGGCGTTAAGTTTACAGTAAATACTTTGTATCTACACTGAAAATATAATGAAACAGCATTTCATTTCATGAGAAAACGATCGTGTAATTGTTTCACATCTAAAAGCTTGTTAATTATAAAAAGTGTATTAATTAAAATTAAGAAGATCTTGCTCATCCGACAAAGTTAATTTATTTTCTCATAATTATTTCACTGACTTATATTACGGGCTATTAAAGTGAATACGGGAGTAGGAGTCGCTACTGGAAAGCATATGAGCCAGTTGTAGGTACATCTATATCTTCATATTATGAATAAAAATCAATTGCCGAATGTGTAAGCGCATCACTTCAGAACGGTTTTGCACCTATTTGGCAAATTAATTTTTTGTTGTGTTTGTAATTGTCAGAACAAGGTTTCAATGACAGATTTTTTTAGGAAAATTCACCGAAAAGGTCGGAGAGGTCGGGACCGTATTTTTGTATGAAAACAGACAAAACATAACCTAAATCACTAGAGATAGAGTCATGAAATTCACTCGGGCGACGCCGGGCACGAACAGCTTGTAGTATACAGTGCGAGTCTTCATAAGAGCACTTATCGAAATGAGGGAAACGATGCTTAATTTTACCGACGGAAAAAAGTTCAAAAAATTTAATAACAAAAATGTTGTGTACAACACTCTGAGTTTTCGCGCGCTTTAGCAGCGAAGCGGATATTGTACGTAGCAGTGTGCAAGTATAGTGCGTAGCAGTGTGCAAGTATAGTGCGTAGCAGTGTGCAAGGCCTTTCGTTAACAGTTGATGGAAAGTGTTGTGATTGAGTGATAATTCGTGGTATTTTTACTTTTTAACCGACCCGAGTCCTAATAATGATTGTACAAAGTCACTACATAATCCTGCATATTCACTGCGGAACGTGAGCCCGTCACAAGCAGTAACAAATGCCACAATACAAATCTTTAAGTATTCCACTTTTACAGAGATTTCCAACAAAAGATACATCGGAACGTTGGCATTCTATCCAATATTTTAGGCGAGTGTATTCGCGATGTTAAGCAAAATTTCCTAGCCGACTGCGCTATGTTTTTGACCTAGATATGCACTATATGTCTAAGAGGTCATGTGTCTCGGATATCGCAATTTCGTGTACTAGCCTGGTCAAAGTTCCTGCCGAGAATGGCTCTTTAGGAGGGAGCCACTCGCTTGTTCTCTACTGAAGATGTTTACAAGAATGGTTCTTTAGGAGAGTGCCACTCGCTTATTGTCTACTGAAGATGTTTACAAGAATGGCTCTTTAGGAAAGAGCCACTCGCTTATGGTCTACTGAAGATGTTTACAAGAATGGCTCTTTAGGAGAGTGCCACTCGCTTATGGTCTACTGAAGATGTTTACAAGAATGGCCCTTTAGGAGAGTGCCACTCGCTTATTGTCATCTACTGAGGATGTTTACAAGAATGGCTCTTTGGGAAAGAGCCACTCGCTTATTGTCTACTGAAGATGTTTACCATCGACGACGTGAAATGTGTCACTTTGAAGTAGATGAAGCGGCTTTTTATAGAAAGACGATTGAAGAGTTTTTTAATATAACTTCATTGGACTTAGCTGTCCTAAGCAGCTTCTATCGTCGTTTCTCAATCACAAAAGAATTGATCGAAGTCGTTTTCGAACTTGACTCCACACATATTACATCGGGTCTCTCAATTTTAATTGAAACATTTCAAAAGCGTCGAGGCTCGAATTATTTTCCACATTGGTGAACACTCGACAGCCACTGCGGTTGTCATAGATATATTATTGGCGAGCTCGTCAGTGCTACTATTTGTTACCCTGGCGTGAAGTAATGGATCATACATTTAATTCCAACGGTGCAGCATCGGGTGGCGTTCCGCGGTTAATATTGTAGGAAGAAAAATACCAGCCACATATCATGAGCGCTCCGATATCGTCCGACGAGAGACGGGAAGCTATAACAACGTTCTACATTTTCGTATGAACTTGAGCTTATAGCGCATCCATCGCTGTCCGCTGAAAAATCAACTTAATTTTAAAGCTGGATTTATAAGGCGGGCTCCACGCTGGCGTTCCAAGAATTTCCATAATATAGGTACTTAGTTAATGTATACCTATTTAGCCACTAACTAGCTAAATTAGTGTTTTAATGCTGACGTTACGGTTGTCGTGCTTAACGGGCCTAAGCGATTTGTCGGGAAAGGCGGTTTTACAATAATGGTCGCATTATTTATGAACGTCGTGTAATAATGTCGCCGTTTAGTTTTATTCACGACTTCCTCTTTTACTATCTGGGCGATCGAGTAAGTTGTGTCAACTGCAGTTTTTTTTTATTATTTATCGGTTGACTAACCAAACTCTTTCGTCTCCGCTTGGTCTCCGCACAGCTTGACTTCACGACTCAGCTCACGAAGCCCTCTTGTTCTATGAAAATCATAAATAGCGAACTTAAAATCGTTCTCATTGATACTCCGTAGATCTCTGTCTACAGAACTTTCAACTGCTTCAACAACTTGCTGAAACTTTCAAATAACCGAACGCTTAGCACTTAGTCTTGTCGATTTGTAAAAGTGTACTTTTAATGTTGGAAATAGAGTTCAATTTGCTATTAGAATCAGAATCATTTAGACATCGCAAGACGGAATGGCGTTGCCTATATTAATTTACGCTATAGTTTCATGTGTTATGTGTAAAATTATCTTCGTTGTATCAAACTAAGCGACGAAAATACAAAACTTTTTTAATCTTAAAATTAAGATTATTATTCCTTTAAGAGATTTGGAGGAAAAATGATTTTTCCTGGTAGATAAAGAAAAAAAAATATATGATGATGATTTTTCCTGTTAGATGTTTTTGTATTATTATTTTTTTTTTTTTTTGTATAAAGGTTAAGGAGCATTCTTTCTCACTTTCAAATAATGCTTGCGATTCATTTATTTAATTGTCGTGTAACGTTGAAAACAGCTGAAGATGACAATAATCAAAAGCTTTTAATTTTCAGTATAAGACATAAAAAATGTATTTATACTGGCAAACGTATTATTTTCCTAAAACTTTTGTACACATTTATTTTTTATCTATTACTAATTTATAATATATCACATAAAATGAGAGATAAATAAAACCCGCTTACGATTATATACCTTAATGAACAATTCTCAAAAAAATCTACTGTAATTCGTATTTCTTAGCTTCCAGCAAATATATTTAATTACCTACATAAAATAATTGGAAATATTTTGCCTTCAACCAATATTCACGCCAAAAATAATTCTTACTTTGAAGGAAAATTCCTATATTTTTAAATCGGATAAAGATCGACCGAAGACCAAATGTACGGCTTTCACAATATCTCTAAGTTGTGAACAATTTCTGTACATTTTTATCTGATGTTGAGTCTGTTAGTCTGTAACGACTGTACATCTGATGTTAAGTGGTCACTGGCACATTGAGACATGTCAGAAGTATCGCAGAAATAAAATTGTTATTCTGCTAATGGCATATTGGAATCATATAAACATAAGTTATATTTAAAAAAAAATAGCTAAATGGAGTCGCCATTTCTCCCTGAGAAGAAATGGCAAAAAAAAAATCTCAGGAGCGAAAGACTCTTCTAAAGTCCAGACGTTGGATCATGGGATTGAAGTTGTTTGTTGAGCAGAGAACCACACAGATTGTAGTGGACCTGCCCAGTCAGTGCAAGCATTTGTCAGTAATAGTGTAGCTCATCTCTGTTATGGAGCTCAATGATCCGAGGCCACCCCAGAGACAAGATGATGTACCAACCAGAACACAGCAACGTTGCTTGGCGGCTAAAATAGGTATGCTCATATACTTACCCTGTCGACCTCTTTCACAATCAATCTGCCTAGCCTTTTCCCAACTATGTTGGGGTCGGCTTCCAGTCTAACTGGATGCAGCTGAATACCTGTATGTATGTATGTACCTGTATGTATGTGTGTGTCTGTGTGTATGTGTGTGTATGGAGCGACTGTCTATCTGACCTCCACAACCCAGGAAGTTGGGTAATACGATACCTCTTGGTAAGACTGGTTGTCAGACTTTCGGGCTTCTAACGACTCTCAAAGATCCACGAATGACAGCCGGGACCAACGCCTTAACGTGCTTTCCGAAGCACGGAGGAGTCACGGTATGTAAAGATGGTCACCCATCCAACCAACCAACCCCGGCAAGCGTAGCTTAACCTGATGGATCGACCCGTGCGGCTGTTATTATTTAGCCACGAGCTCCTGTTTTCGCGAGCTCTTTCACAAGCACCTCCTACATGTTCATGTTAATGTTTGTTGTTGCTGGGACACAGGCCTCCTCTCGGTGAGAGGGAGAGGGCCGTAATCCACCACGCGGGCCCAGAATTTTTGGTTCTAATTTCTAGAACATGCCGGTTTCCTCACGATGTTTTATTTCACCGTTTTGAGAGCAGTGATGATAAATAATTTACACAAAGTAAAGCGCCAGTCTGGGTTTGAACCTACGACCTACAACTCGTAAATCACGGCCGTTACCACTGGGCCAGCACTGCTCCACAAGGTTCAAAGGCCTCCTGCAACACACGATTCATGCAAGCCTCGGCTGGAACAAAGCCAGTATGCAGGCAATCATCGCACAAACTGTACCCAACCGTTACATACTCGTACATTAAGAGGTAACACAATACTTTTCAACCTGCAACTTCGAGTTGTCGCGCTTGCATAGAACTTGTGTCTGGGGACGCTGTTTCGCAGAATATTAATTTTTTTAAGAAGCGTAAGCCTCGTATTAGTAGTGGAGGTAGTTGTGATATTACTTGGGTAGTTTCAGTTTCGTGGAACGTTTTGTAATCATGTCTGTGTTAAAGTTGTTAGCAGTTCTGCGAGGTGGGAATTTCCTAGTAGTTTTCCTACTGTTTAGCCAGATAATGCTGAAATTATTTATTGATAGTAATTTAATTCAATAAAAACAAAATCTTGAAACGGCACGGTAATTCAGTTTATTTTAACAAACCACTTTACCTGTAGCATAAATTCGCCCAAATCAACCCAAACTCCCTTATTGAAATTGTCCCATTCAAAAATCTCAAGTCGAGGAAGCTCTAAACAACGTGAATCGATGCTGATCGAACTAATAGAGTAGAGAGAACGAACCCATAAATAATTACAGTATTAAAAATGATACAGGTTGTAATATTTAGTGGCCACCGAGCACGTGGCCACGCCAGTGGTCACTCACTCGCAGTGTCAATATGCGGGTGCGTGTGCTAGTGTGGCAGCAGGAACAACTTAATTTTTACGATCGCTTTAACGACAGTTGCGTGGTTACAGCTAACAGCGTGTCTTTGTTAACACTGTCTTTATGTTTAAAAGAGAAAAGAAACGCTTTATGACATGGCGTCGGTTATCTTTAACTTCAGTTGATGTTTAAGGCTCTGTTTTCATTATGTTACTGTCCCGTAACTGGCTAAACTAAAATGTAAACTTGGGATTCGGAAGACAGATCTTTTGCAGATGTTTTGAACTGACTAGCAGACCTAATCTACTTCTGGAGGGAGGTGGGCTGGTTGGAATTATCAACGACGGCCGCCACGGCCCACGTACACGGTCCACTGAAGGACTAAATGTAGGAACCAATCTCAAGAACATAGAACATAGATTCGGAAGATAGACACTCCTATTATTTGGAGTGGTATGGATGCACAAAAAGTATTTTGAATACTTTACCCAAAGACGGGTCACACAAGGACTCAAGTTTGTATGCGAAAAAATCTTGTGCAAAAACTAATAATGAGACATGTGCGGCATCAAAAGCTTTTGATTTCCGTGATGATCCGCCACATTTTGTACGTTAGCAGTATACAGCCAACCAGGATAAAACTGGGGCCTGCTGACATGTTTAATTTAGCCGTTTGCAGACGCTAGTCGTTGCGAACACCGCTGTCTGTTGCTCGCCCTAGTCCACGCACGCGTTGCGAACACCGCTGTCTGGTGCTCGCCCTAGTCCACGCACGCGTTGCGAACACCGCTGTCTGGTGCTCGCCCTAGTCCACGCACGCGTTGCGAACACCGCTGTCTGGTGCTCGCACTAGTCCACGCACGCGTTGCGAACACCGCTGTCTGGTGCTCGCCCTAGTCCACGCGTTGCGAACACCACTGGCTGGTGCTGACCGCACGCCGGTCATTTCACGCCGGATGTGCTGCAGAGAGGCAACGTTGAATAGAAACGAAAATATGCAGAAACGGTGTGTACACTTTTGGTAGGATTTTTGCAGGTTACCATACGATGGTAGGGACCAAAAAAATAACAACTTTTCAAGGATAATCCTAAAGGTAGTTTAAGGAGAACAAGTATTTTTTTAATATGTATTTTGCGAAATATTTACTTGTAAATATTAAAAATAACTAATATTTTCTGGCTGATAACTCATCTTAAGTACAGTCGTGACCATTCTTACCAAAGTAATAAAACTTTGTATTTTTATTTGCGATAATATAAAATTAAAGTCTGCTTACAGCAAAGTAAGCATTGTTGTAAATGTATATTGATATACTTAATTTTCTTAAACTACCAAGAATAAAACAAAAGTGCTTTTCAAATTCTGTGACATATTTCAGTACAACAGCTTGAGTCAATTTGAATACCCTTGAGGTCAAAACTAAACCCCATTTTCCTCCACAAACCACGATATTTTATCAGAAACATTGGCAACGCAGTAATCCTGACAGTTGACATCGCTAAGCCAATTAAATCATCGGGTGCCGAATCAATAACACCCTCGTATGTGGCCAAATACACGGATTTAGTCGAGCCGGCTGACGACAATGACACTTTTGAGTTATGGTAGCGAGTGCAGCGCGTGTGACGTCACATAAACGGTGATTTTGTGGCATACATTAATGGGTTGCTAATGATTTATCTCTTTGTCCTCTGTTGCCTCTGGTGCTATTAAATGTTACCATCCGAAACCACATTCGCCCGCAGTTAAATATTTATTTAGATTGATACTGCTGTTTGGAATATTAGTGTCATTTAGAGTGGTAACTTGCAAAGCTGGCACTGATGGCACTTTTAGTAGCAAATTAGTGTTTCAGTACGCTATGTACGCCTTTATTGTCATGTGCTTTATTCTTTTAGTTATTAAGATTATTTCTAGCATAAGTTTAATGTACCTATGTGATGTGGCTGTGTGTGGCTATGTGTGTATGTGGATCAGAATGTTGGGCCACAAAAGGGATGAATGAAAGGCAATTGCATGCAGCTGAGATGAGAATGCTAAGAGGGATGTGTGGTGTTACACGAATGGATAGAATAAGAAATGAGTTCAGAAGAGGAAGTCTGAAAGTGGCACCGGTGACTGAAAAGTTGTGCGGAAATCGGTTGTTATGGTATGGACATGTAATGCGGAGGAATGAGGAAATTCATCATCTGCTTAGCCTTTTCCCAACAATGTTGGGGTCGGCTTCGAGTATAACCGGTTGCAGCTGAATATCAGTATTTTACATAGAGCGACTGCCTCTCTGACTTCCACAACCCAGATACTGAATAATACGAAACCCCTTGGTAAGACTGGTTGTCAGACATTCGGGCTTCTGACGACCCGTAACCACTGTCAACGATCCATGAATGACAGCCGGGACCAACGACTTAACGTGCTTTCCGAGGCATGGAGGGGTCTTGGTATGTAAAGATGGTCAACCATCCACGGACCAACCGTGGCAAGCGCAGCTTCACCTGATCGATCCGTGCGGCTGTTATTGTTTAGCCACAAGCCTCTTGAGGAGGAATGAGGAAAATGTCGTGAGGAAAGTTTTGAGTATGAATGTCGATGGCTATAAGAGTAGGGGAAGACCAAAAAAACGATGGATGGACTGTGTGAAAGATGATATGGCTAGAAAGGGGGTGACTACCGAGATGACAACTAATAGAGAAGTATGGAAAAGGGGACATGTTGCGCCGACCACAAATTGATTGGGATAAGGGCAGGAGAATGATGATGACTTATGTGATGTGGCTGCGCTTTTTCTAAATAAATAAATCAGTAGGTATATATTACCTTACTGTTAAAAAGAGACCAGTTTCGCATGGCACTAACGGCCAGTCAGCCATGACAGTTTTGAGTTATGAATTATGGCAGCAACAGTACCACTGCCCTCGCTGCAGCCTTGAGCGTTACGTCACAAATTGCCGCCAAAAGCACGGCAATTTTCAGTCACCATTTATTATGGGTGCTAATGATTTATTAGTATTGTTGTTTGTCTCATTCAAAATATGAACGAGGAATAGCAACTTCGGAATTGTGTAAAAGTGTAAATTTACACTGTTCTTAGTTACGAGTATAATATAACATAATCGGTCGTAAAATATTAAGTCAGAGTTAAATTGCTTACTGGTCTGTAAGGTATTGTAATCAATTATTAAAAACTTTAGTTTTTTTATGAAACCAGCGAAAACAAAGAAACAACTTATTTTGAAAAAACTGACGTAAGAATTACAAATAAAAAAAAAACTTAATTTTCCAAATATATATAACAACCTTGCACAATTCAAGTATGTTACAAATAAGGAGTAAAGGCAGGTCATTATGACGACACGGTTGGCGCAGTGGTTGAGCGATTGACTGCTGCGCAGCATGTCGCGGGTTCGATTCCCGCACGGAACAAATATTTGTACGACCTACAAGTATTTGTTCCGAGTCTGGGTGTTTTTCTATCTATAATATGTATGTATTTACAAAAAAAAAAATGTATATAAGTAGTTTATCAGCCATCTCGTTACCATAACACAAGCATTAGGTTGCTTAGCTTGGGGCTAGATGGCGTTGTGTGATATGTCCAAACATATTTATTTTTATTTATTTATTTATTATTTTTCAACTCTAAGCCTCGTTTATCTGCTGTAAAAATAAAAAGAGAAGTCCTGATTGACAGACTGGCTGGCTGGCTGACTGACTGAATCATCAACGCCCAGCCCAAACCCTTCGTTCTAGAAAGCTGAAATTTTGCACAGAGGTTCCCTTTATAATGTAGACAAGGAATAAGGAAGGACTTCCCGGTAGTACGTTCCCGTGGGATATTTTCCGACATCCACGCGGGCGAAGCCGCAGGCAAAAAAGATAGCTCGCACAATAAGAAGTTAGCGGCTTTCACGAATTACACTAAGCAACGTTTTTCTCTTTGACATAGTTAATAGACTACTTATATCTAGAGTATGAAACAGTCAAGCAGCTGTATTAGTGGCTCAAACGGTGTATTAGTAGTACCTTTACTTAGGCTTACATAATTGGGTTTGTCAAGTGCCTTCTAATATCAATTTATCGCTTTTGATTTCAATTTGATACAATCTATTGTGGATCTCTTAATCCTAATAGAATTGATTGCTAACAAACCACGGTTAATTCAATCAATCAATCACAAGTCATTTGTTCAAATTAGGCAGAGAATCAGCACTTTTCGAACGTCAAAGTTACACAAGACAGTCCCCCGGCGCGCCCGCCCTTCACCACTTCCTAGTGCTTTAGCTGGGAAGAAGAAGTGGCGCAACAAACAGCACAGCTGAGAGCTGTGCTGTGTGATCAGTTAGAGAAACTGGATTACGTATAACAGTATGCAAAATAATTTACATTAAGCAACACAAAACATCAAATTAAATTATTTGCCGCATGTCAGCCAGCACACGCCAATGTGCAATATGTAAAGTGTATCTATGTTAACACTGTACCACCTCTATATAGAAGTGCTTGAAGGCTCCTACAAACAGGCGCGACACGCGACGCTAATCGCGCGCGACACAAAGGCACCGCTCGCCGCGCGACATGCGGTGCCTTTGTGTCGCGCGCGATTAGCGTCGCGTGTCGCGCCTGTTTGTAGGAGCTTTAATACATATTGCGACATACACGCCGCGCGGGTTACCAGCACAGCGTAATGAAATAATTTTAGCAACACGTAAAAATTGTTTTTATACTCGTACCTCCTCAAAAAGCACCGACAAAAATTTACAGTAGTTGTATACACTTTGATTTTGAATAGGAAATACAACTTCATTTCCAAAATATTACTGAAGGTTTCAAACCTCACGGGTCGTGTCAGCGGCACTGAACGTGTTGAGATCTAGCTTCTGCCCGCGCCTGCCGTCCGCGTGGGGGGCTGCTGCAGCGCTTGTGTACTCTGAAATGACGCGCCCCACTACTTATATATGTATAGGTACACTACGATAGATGCGGTAGTGGGGCGCGCCACTGCACAGTGGACAAGCTCTACCGTAGAACATAACCGCACTCGACAATAGTTGAGCTTTCTTACAGTGAAAGAATATTTATAATCTGATCGGTACTTCCAGACATTACTTCTTGCAAACAAACAAACAACCTTTTTATAATATTAGCTTCTGCCCGTGACTTCGTCGGCGTGAAATTACTTGTTTCAACATAAGATATGACGGATGTCCGAGCGGCTGAGGCACCACGTGTCGCTGCTGTTCCGTCATCAGTTGCTCCTCCATCATTGGCATTACGTGTAGATATTTGATAAATAATACTTGCAAAATAACGCACTTAATTTACTCACAAATATCGCAATAAAACTTGACCATAAGAAATAATGATTACAATGATTAAGTCAAATCACAATAACTTTTAAATTTGCATTTAGAGCCAATGGATGGTGTGAAAGTGATCCCCACCGTCGCCATGACACTCACAACCCCATTCGGTGTTACCCGCTCTAGATGAAAAATACCACTATAGAAATAAATTCTAAACCACAGAGTTAAAATGATCAGTTACAACTTTTAAAAAGTGTTACAATAAATCGACTAAATCATCGTGCGCCGTCAAATATATCCTATTACACTCGGCAATACTGTAGCTTCCCATTAGTTAAAAAAATTTCGAAATCGGATTAGGAGTTCTAAAGATTAGCCCCTACATAGAAACTCACAAATTTTACCTCTTTAGAATATAAGTATAGATTTAGTTTAATTCTAATTTGCGCAGGCGACGCGGTTGCGACTTTAAACTTGATATTCGCTTCGCTTCACTATGAAACCGAACACAGCGATAACGCGACAATGCACATAATAATTATATAGAAGCAATGCTTCCGACCCTCGCTCATCGCTCCGCTCATTGCTCCGGTATGCCACTCAGGCCCCGTTCACGCCCTCTAGCGACGCGACCCGTGACGCGACTTGCATCAAGCAATTTCATTTCATTACAAACAACTTCCTTCATTTGTTTTCTCCGCGGTCGCCGTCGCAAGCCGCGTGTCGCTCGCGCGAGTTTCTCGTGACCAATAGATCACGTAAGGCCTTAGCTTCTTTCATGATCAACCCCCAGTTTCGAAAGCCCACACAAATAAATCTATTACATAATTCCATAACAACTTCATCGAGTGCTTATTTATTGTTTGATACAGCAATCACAAGCCTTGACATTACACTAATCAGTCTTTATCAATCTTTGAAAAGAGAAGTAAAAGATAATGCAAACAACAAATCAAATGAATCTAGTCTCTAGCTAGACAATAACAACGCTACTGCCAACGAAACGTTTCTTACTAAGCAACATTCGTAGCTCCGAAGGTTTCCCGAGTCAGCAACGCTTGCCGAATGACGCGTTAGAACTACGGAACGTTCTGGGTCACGTTTTAAGGAATTTTTCAACAATATCGACCTGTTTCGAACTAAAGCGATTTGAGCATCAGCTGTTAGCATTTAGTAATAGCGGCTGGTACACACGTTGCAGATGAATGTGTTGTGTATTGTGAGGTTTTTGTCATGTGTTTGTAGTTTTTCTGTGGATTTTGAGTCTTGCAGCAGTCAATAAGTGAAGACATCAGTAAATAGGCAATGAGTCCGGTGTCTATGAAAACACTGCGTGAATCGGCTATTTTGTCACCTAACATAACTTATTTCGCTCGTCATCATCAGTCTGTTGTAGATACTTAGTCTAATGCTTATTTAACGAAAATATTATTTTAAAGGTGATTAAATTTTTAAAGTAACTTACTATTGAATTAGCAATAGCATAGCCCTTAGAAACAGTGCTACCATGAAACGCCAATAATATAAAAAATATGAAAAACAGTAGCCTAAACAAAAACCGTCGCAGTCAAGCAGGCTGTTAAGAAACGGGTCAACCACCACCCACCAGCTTAAATAACCCAATTAAAATTGTCACAAATATATAAACAAAAACATTTCGGAATAAAGTTTTGAATAGAGAACGACATCACCATGGCAGTTATCATCCATTCCGTCGCGCAGTTCAGGGAATGAATAGTGTCTACTGTGGAGGAAGAATAGCGAACGGCTGAATAGCAAATGAACCGGGTTAAACCTTAACGATTCGTGCATGTGCGCCCTTATTTTCCTGCTGGCATGATATTATGAAATGAAGGTAAGGATTTACATGCAACGGCCAAAATATTTTTTTCGGCTTGGGTAGAGGCTTCCGTCTTGCTGCAATACGTGCACTTTCTTGTCGACTCATGACGCGGTTTATGTTTGCAACTGTTACCTATGTTTCCTCAAAATGATTCAATCATAAACGTTCCTATAATATTCTTCGTTACAAAACGTTGTTACACCCAAAGATTTAAATCGTAGATTCGCTCTGCCACGTTTGAAGATGGTCGCGTTTTTGTTTTGTTTTAACACTTCTGACATAACAATTTCGCAGATAATCAAGTCAAGTCTGACTTGATTGTCATGAAAACGCCTTTAGTATTGAGTGTTCGTTCTTTTCAGTATGAACACTTTTTCGCGCGACAGTACGGTGAGGGCAAATCCTTAAACCTGTATATTCACATAGCTACATTCGTAAGTCTCGAAGCTCAAAAAGTAAACTGAAACGGTGGTTTTCTTGAGCGAAACAATCAACTGATAAGTGAGAAAGTTTAATGAGTATCTCTGCAAACTTTGATAAGTACCAAAGAAAATCCTAATATCAAAAGAATATTCTTAATAATCCCACTAAGCGCAAACAACAGGTCGGCTTTAAAAAAGCAATAATACAGAGTTTAACCCTGCGAGAACTGCAATAATCCGTTTCGTTTTATCGTTTTTTATTTTTCTCTGATTATTTATTGTTGAGCCGGTTTAATAAAATGGACATCAATATTATTGAAGTCGGTATTTTAAAAACGGATGAAATTGTTGGGTTTTTGCATTTTGCTGTCGATTTTTTGCTATAGTTTTTTGTTTTATTTGTGAGAGTAATCTGATTGTAGTTCCTGCATGTATTTGATTTCTGTTATAGGTGCATGGCTTTGCCGGTGTAGATTGAATGTGTGCTATAAATGAGACCATCCCATCTTACAAAGCTAATTTGGAGTAACTGACTACTTGATGAATTAATTGAATAAACATTGCGCTTTCTTCCTTTTATTAACCGACTTCAAAAAGGAGGAGGTTATCAATTCGTCGGAACCTTTTTTAACCGACTTCTAAAAAAGGAGGAGGTTCTCAATTCGGATGTTTGTATTTTTTTTTATGTTTGTTCGCGCATAACTCCGTCGCTTGCCAACCGATTCAAAAAATATTTTTTTTGTTGGAAACGGTATACTTTTCAAATGGTCCCATTTTTGTCAAAATCCAATTCTGATGATGGGATCCTGGAGAAATCGAAGGAACTCTTCAAATATTACAGGCACACCTATAGCGATTTGGGTATTTTGTATAGTAGCTCGTGCATTTGCTCTCGGAAAGCACCACTTGGTGAAGTGGAACTGATGATGAAGACCACAGATGGCTACCGGAACTACTCAATGATAAATATTTCACGGGTTGCGATTCGATTACTTTAATATGGTTGCTAAGCAATTTCCGCTCGTCACACAATGCGTGTGGTGAGTGGTTGTTGAGGAGTTCTCCTGGTTCTTACCAGCAGAACTCCTCAACAATTAACGTCCCAGTATCGGGAAAAGCAATATTTTGTAACATGTGATGAGCAATTGACATTAGACTATTGTAACTTATACAAATTATAAACAGACCCACTAAAAAGCGAGAAATAAAAACTTTTTTACAAAAAAATACAACCGACTTCCAAAAACAACACTACAAAGTGAAAAATAACTTTAATTTCGGAAGTCGGTGGCAAAAACGAAAATACAACTAGACACCGACTTCCGAAATTAAAGTTATTTTTCACTTTGTAGTGTTGTTTTTGGAAGTCGGTTGTATTTTTTTGTAAAAAAGTTTTTTTTTTTTTTTTTTTTTTTTTTTTATGTATGTTCCCCGATTACTCGAAGATGGCTGGACCGATTTGGATTATTTTTTTTTTGTTTGAAAGGGTATATTTCCCAGGTGGTCCCATGATCATCAAGTCAGGATCTGATGATGGGATCCTGGAGAAATACAGGGAACTCTTCCAATTTTATAGGCACACTTGAAGCGATTTGGATAGTTTTTGGAAGAGTACTTTCTTGGAGTGGTCCCATTTCAATTTGGTGAAGATCTGATGAAGAACTTCAGAGATAGGCAACGGAACTCCTCAATAAATGATAGCAAATGGACTGGGATTGCTGAAATCTCATGTCTGTTTGTTGTTTACACCAGTTCATAACATAACATCACGCCAGTACGCTGTGAAGGGGTAAGCACATGTGAACCACTAAAAAGTGAAAAATAAAAACTTTTTTACAAAAAAATACAACCGACTTCCAAAAACAACACTACAAAGTGAAAAATAACTTTAATTTCGGAAGTCGGTGGCAAAAACGAAAATACATTTAATGAGACACCGACTTCCGAAATTAAAGTTATTTTTCACTTTGTAGTGTTGTTTTTGGAAGTCGGTTGTATTTTTTTGTAAAAAAGTTTTTTATTCTACTAGCCGTTGCCCGCGGCTTCGCCGGCGTAGATGTCGGAAATTATCCCATGGAAACCTAATAACGGGATAAAAAGTATTATATCTGTTAATCCAAGTTATAAATTGTCTGCGTTTCAAATTGCATCCAACTCCGTTCAGCCGTTTTTGCGTGATTGAGTAACAAACATCCAAACATCTTCACAAACTTTCACATTTATAATATTAGTAGGATTAGTAGGATACTAGCTGACCCGACAAACGTTGTTCTGTTGACAACGAAACAAAATAATAATTCATACAAAATTCCCATAATAAATGCACTTTCAGTTTTTCCGAATTTTCTAATTTTCCCTACAACTTTTCCAATTTTTCTCTTCGTACGAACCTTCTTCGGACTCTAACGATCATTTGAAAACAATTGCCGAATTGGTCCAGCCGTTCTCGAGATTTGCGCTTAGCAAGCAACAAACACATTTAGTCATTAATTTTTATTTATACAACGTGTTTCTTTTGATTTGAATAGCTCGTGACTCGTGGCCACGTAATAACAGCCGCACGGCTCGATCCGTCAGGTTAAGCTACGCTTGCCGGGGTTGATCCATGGATGGGTGACCATCTTTACATACCGAGACTCTCCATGCTTCGGAAAGCTCGTAAAGTCATCGGGTCTCGGCTGTCATTCATGGATCTTTGATAGTCGTTACGGGTCGTCAGAAGCCCGAAAGTCTTCTTTTTTTTTTGTGGATGGGAAATCATCGAATGACTTCTCCCGCTCTGGGCGGAGCGGGAGGGCGTGTCAGACTTTTACTGACTAACACCCACCCGTGTTCCTTCAGTTGCCCGTGCCAGGGCCACGGTATCTCTTTCGAACTACCCGCGACCCCGGCGGCAGCCCGAAGTCTTACAACCAGTCTTACCAAGGGGTATCGTATTACCCAGTTACTGGGTGTGGAGGTCGGATAGGCAGTCCCTCCATGTAAAATACTGGTATTCAGCTGCATCCAGGTTAGACTGGAAGCCGACCCCAACATACTTAGTTGGGAAATGACGGCAGATTATTGTGTCTTTTGATATCCCATAACTCTAGGGTATAGCGAAAAAAAATCAGCAATTCCCTACATTTTGACGAGTTATGCGAACATAAATGTGGGGAGCAGCAGATTTTTTTTTCGCGATTTCAGGTTTGCTCCCACAGTAACAGTTGTTCAAAATGATGTAGTTAAGGGATATCAAAATAAACAAGTTGTATAGCTTATTATAAATAAGCTCGTCTTGATGGGTTGCGCTGCAACGTGACGACGGATTCCGTTCACGCCGTATTTGTCGGTAATTAGCAATGTTGCATATAAACTTATTCAACGTTGGAGTGAGTAGGTACTTGCAGTTAAAGCCTCACTTTACTTGGTGATAATTCAATTTCAATCTGTTTATTTGTTCATCGGATTACTGTAGTCAATGCAATAATTCATTACCTAATTCATTGCGCTATATATGTGATTTATGTTTTGCATAATTATGAGCATGCTTTTACATAAGTCTATTATCACCTACTTCTAGTAGGTATGTGTATTGTACCAGAATTATAGGCTAGAGCTGAAAGTTAAGCAGACACTTTTACAAATATACTAACATATGTATGTAGGTATGTACTAAATAGCTCACAGATCCGAATCCCGATAGATGCATTACCTACAAAAAAAAAAAACGGTAGGGACAGCTTTAATTACGTAAAATAAGAGAAGTCCACGATTTTAAATCGTTTTATTCAAAAGAACACCTCTAGGAAACATTATGTGGACACGATAAAAATGTCTAAATGTTTGAACGCTTGACACAGTCGCTAGGCACCACAAACCGGGATCGATTACCATACCTAATGAAAACATGAACCAATAAAGCGAGGTGTTCACAAACGTTAGCTGTCTCCTGTCTCCACAGTCGCACACGCTGGGAACTTGAATAAAAAAGTAAAAGAGGAACAAGTTTAAAAGACGTTTTAGAAAAGTATAATTGCAGTGTAAAAGTTATATTTGTTGGAGCCGGTTGGTGTTGGAGCAGTCACTGAACACAATGTCTGTCAAACTTAGTTAACATTCACTAGAGGTTTTTTTTTATTTTTTGAGGCATAATTTTATGTACGACGTGTTTTTTAAACTTAAATAAAAGTTGTAATTCTTAAAAATGAGTCTTCAATTAAGTATAGCAATGTGCAAACTGAAAAGTTTTTCCTTTTAAAAGGTATTTTTAAACGTCATCTCGACACAGATTAATCTCTCTTTGACTTCTGTTACAAATACAGTTTATTTACAGAACTGTTGAAAGTTGCAACCGGATGTTAGCCTGGGGATGTTATCTTCTGCGATAGTAAATGTCGCTATTGGTTAAGTCGAATCGACGCCGACGTCGCTTACACGCAAAGTGGGCACCTGAACCGGCCGGGCCGGCCGTCCGGCTGTCGGACGGCAGCCGTCGGGCGGCCGGTTAATACCACAAAGAGAATGATATAAATGGCGCAATACGCTCGGATTGCATTGTAACTTCCGCACAGCGGTTACAAGTGTCAGCGGATTCCTTATTTATGAAACTAACGAAGGTCAAAGATCGCTTTTAGCGATAAGACCGCCCATTGTGTCACTCGTATGTAAAATTTCAACATTGTAAAATTGTAACAGTAATTTAAATGGTGTGCATAATAAAGAGTATTCTATTCTATTCTATTCTATTCTATTCTATTCTAAGGTCATATACTGTGAAGTTTATTTTTTACTAAAACTGCCAATAAATGCTGGATAAACAATACAATTGCGTATTGATACAAGTAAGTACGTATATCCCTCAACAGAGCCAATAACTTTGATCATCATATAACGCAAAGCTGAGCAAAAAATACAATACAGAGAACACAAAGAAACATAAAATCGCGTAATAAGAACCATCACTTGTGTCAAAAATAATTGTACTTGTGACGTCACGCCCTCCACTCCCCAAAAATCCTTAAGATTACGTCACAAGAACGATTATATTTTTTGGAGCACCATTAAACCGAATAACGCCAACTTACCGCGCCGTGACGTAACATTTAACTATAACAAGCCGTATTGGCGCGCTGCGGAGCCGCAAACCGGCCAGAATAAAATAATAATTCAACAACCTCCATTAAAACGCGTACATTTAATGTACCTACCTACTTCCTGTACGCTGCTGGCGTATTTTTCTCAGTGGAACCCTCAGGCCTGGACTTCTGGCGACGTGCCAACACTGGCGGACCTTAGGGCACCCGTCCAGCGCCTTGAGATAAACTCTCATAGAATTATGTCATTCGTGACGTCCGCATTTTAAAGATATATAAAATCGAAAACCAAGCATATATCTCTAGTGCCCACACCTGGTAGCGTTAATCATTTCATCGTCGAGATATCGACTCATAAAATCTCCATAAAATGCGATACGACGGCGTTCTAAAATATTTTTATCGTGCAGTCAATAGATTTATCATACAAGAAGATATTCACAGTTAAATAAACATCGGACACTATTTTGTATTCTCCGTCAGTCATTTCTCTCGAAGCAAATGAAAACACCTACGACATTTTCCGTCTAAGCTGTTTGAGGGATTTAATAGTTAATTCGGCCTTGGCATTACCGGCAACCGTAACAAGTTTATTTAACAAAAAAAAAAAAAAAATATTTACATCACAATATTATACTAGTCGCGTGTTGTTTACATATTTTCTTGCTTTTAATATTAAGTCCGCTTAGGTTCTGTGGAGAAATACTATTCGAATACCGCGTTCGAACCGTGAAAAAGACGGTGTATTCCTGTTCGTCCCCTCGACTTCGTCCCTCTAGAGGGACGAACGGGAATTCGTTATTTTTGTTCCCGATCATCCCATGATTTTGTTGGTGGGGACGAGAATTTTTTTTCGTGTATTCGTGTTCGTCCCCACCAAGAAAAAAAACCGGCCAAGTGCGTGTCGGACCACGCACAATGAAAGGATCCGAGTTGGGATGAATTTATCCCAAAATAACATTGTAGTTGAAAAACATGTTCTCCCTGACATTCCAACTGTAAATGTAAGTTTGTACTCACAATATTGAGATACCTATTTACCATGTTATTTTAAGACCACAGACTTCTTATAGGTTTTCCTGTAATCTATAAAGATCTATTTTCTGTATTTTTTTTCAAAATTTTAGGCTCAGTAGTTTCGGAGATAAGGAGGGGGGAATGGTAAATTTTCGTCTATTTTCTTAAATAACTTTAAAATAATTTATTTTAAAATTATAAAAAAATATATATATTTGAGCCCCTCATAGTAAGCCCTTTCATTTGATATAGCACACGGTAGAGTTTGCAAAACTTTTTTTTTTATTTTCTTATTTGCCCTCCAAAAGTGACCCCCATATTCAAAATTCATTTATTTACGTTACCCGTCCGTGTTTGGGTCATAGAAATTCATATGTGTACCAAATTTCAACTTAATCGGTCCATTATATTCGGAGCAAATTGGCTGTGACACACGGACAGACAGACACACGAGTGATCCTATAAGGATTCCGTTTTTTCCTTTTGAATTTCGGATCCCTAAAAATAACGAATTCCCGTTCGTCCCCTAAGGGGGACGAAGTCGAGGGGACGACCGGGAATACACCAAAAAGACGGCTCACTGTGTGTATACTCGAACGAATATCAAAGTAAACTTATCTAGTAGTGTGTGAGAGGAGAGTATATCGAGTTCAGGCAAAGCGGGGGCCTCAAGTACTCTTCAGCGGATATTTCCAGTTTTAGAGTGTTATCCGATTTAGGTTTTTGAAACGAGTTTTTCTTCTACGTTTTTGTTACGTACGTATCAAAATTCAGTTCGCGTAACCGATTTAGTCGAGATTGAGAAAAATAATCGTACAGTGCCCTGATCTAGTAACTATTGTACCTGGTTGGTCGCCACAGAAATAGTTTTATATTAAATAACGAAACAAATCATAATTTATTCAACAAAGACGTGTATTTAGACGTGTATTTTTATATTGATCAATATAATAATCATAAATAATAATAATAATAATTTTGTGCCTTCTTTTCATTTAAAATTGTCTAAGGGGCCTCTGTGAGTTGGCTTCGGCTCCTCGTACGCCTTCCAAAGGTCTGGGACCCTAGGGTCCCGAGATATGTCAAAGACAATTTAAATAATAAGAAAAATAATTATAAAATATAATAATCCATCAATATAAAAATACACGACAGAAAACCCAGAAAAAAACGAGGTACAATAAAATCACAAGACTTTCCTTAAGGAATAAGGACACAGAATGCGGTGGAAACAACCTGAAAACTGTCTCGTGCGAGCTTTAAACTCGCTGTGGTGTAACTTGTAGTGAGGGAGGCGGCGTGTCGCTATGAATTTTTAAAGTCCCTACACAATCCCGAACATGAATTTTGCTACCACATGGTGTGGTATCGCATGGTGTGGCATCGCATGGTGTGGCATCGCATGGTGTGGCATTGCATGTTGTGGCATCGCATGGTGTGGCATCGCATGGTGTGGTACCGCATGGTGTGGTACCGATTGGTGTGGTACCGAAAGGTGTGGTGCCGCATGGTGTGGTGCCGCATGGTGTGGTACCGCATGGTGTGCTACCAGAAGTAGGGAAGCAAATAGAACTATATCATAGCAGCCCGGAGCCTGGATTTATGCCCGGTTGATAGCAGTAGGCTCGCCCCCTGTTACATGGAACTTAAACATAGCTGACGAAATGTGGGTGGCTGCTTAACACCTCGGGGAACACAGGCGTCAACTCAGCCAATCGCAGTCCACTGCTGGACATACGCCTCTCCAAGGTTGCGCCACAACACCCAACACAACACAACACAGGCGTAGTGTTATGTAATATTTAGCTCTAGTTATACTAAAATTCTTGATATAAAATAGTGGCAGTTGCAACTAAGGCACAATGTTTTGCCAACTTTTTTATCCTTATAAATACCTCCTTTTGCAAGAACTTTATCAATATAATATACTAGCTGACCCGCCAGATGTTGTCCTGTCATTTTTTTTTTCCTTTTTTTTTTCTTTTAGACCACCTCAGTAAAGAGGAGATTATAAAAAAAAAGTTATTGAAATCGGTCAAGCTGTTCTCAAGTCATGGCGTGACCAAGGGAAATACGGATTAATTTTAATTTTAAATATACATTATGATTGTGATTTAGTGTGCCGGGAACAAAATAAGGGTTGAACATTCTTCTCTGACCTAGGCTTGGAATAAGTGTAAAACTCAGAGGAATACGCAACAGTCTTTTGTCTACTCTTTTGTCCAAATTATTAGCGTTATGTCTACACATAACGCTTTGAACGCGTTTTGAAAAAAGTAAATCTACATTTACTTTTTTCAAAAAACTTCCATGTTCCTGGTACATGACAGACACCATCCATGTTAAAATCAAATTGGAAAAACGTATTGTGTAAGACCCGCAGGATTGGGCAGAGGTGTCCAGAGGTCCAGTGTCCCCAGAGGTGTCCAGAGGTCCAGTGTCCCCAGAGGTGTCCAGAGGTCCAGTGTCCCCAGAGGTGTCCAGAGTTCCAGTGTCCCCAGAGGTGTCCAGAGGTCCAGTGTCCCCAGAGGTGTCCAGAGGTCCGGTGTCCCCAGAGGTGTCCAGAGGTCCAGTGTCCCCAGAGGTGTCCAGAGGTTCAGTGTCCCCAGAGGTGTCCAGAGGTCCAGAGTCCCCAGAGGTGTCTATACTACACCCACATTTCGCCAGTTATGTTTAACTCTCATGAAATGGGGGCGAGCCTATTTCCATCAACCGGATCCTTACTACATGCTACTACGAAATTCCTGATGGAAAAACCCAAGAACACTTCGCCCGACCTGGTTATCGAACCGAAGACCTCTTGGTCAGCAGTAGTGCTTGCGATCACTAGAGCAACGAGCTAAATATGCCTGTACAAACCTATGTCAGAAATGTCGAGTAACAGGTCGGCAAAACATCGAGGGTGGAGTTCCCCTAACATCGATAATTCGAGTGACCTTGAGGATCCTCCCCCTTTGTAGAGCGTCCTGCGCGGAACGACGGCCCAGTGTCAATAAATACACTGAATGTTACGTCAAGACTTTAAAAAAAAAATATTATTAAAAATCTGTTATTTTGTAAGGTACTTGTAATATTTTCGTTATCCCCTATCAAATTGCGACTGATGGAGCTACTGAATGTAATTGAAACTTTTAGTAGCATCATCAGGATTTAATTTGGTGTGGACAAATGTGCAGTCATGCATGTTGAGTGACGGGAGATTATGGAGTCCAATGGAACTTACCTCTTGGATTCCATCATACACCTTAGATCCCTCTCCTCATCCGAAAACTATAAATAAATGTTGGGGAATGTCGAAAGCGTTAGGCATCACGTTACTGTCATGAAGCAATCGTTGGAGGAGCGCTTCTTTGGTCGCCTGAAGAAGTTGTTCATTAGTTTTCTTTCAGGCGGAAACAAGATGCGAGCCTTCAACGGTTGGGTCATGCCGGTTTTGATGTACTCGATGTTCGGCATACTGAAATGGATTCCGACCAAACTGGACGCCTTGGATAGCAGGGTCCGTACACTGCTGACCGCAAACCGGATCACCCACGATCATCGGTGATGAGACTGTACATCCCGCGAAAGTGCAGATGTCGAGGCTTTTTAAAAGTGAAGACCACCACAACAGCGAGGAGTGCAGTGTCAAGGAATATGTTTCAAAAGCCATAGTGGATATACACCGTGATGTGGTCGCTGTGAAAAAGGGACTCATCCCACTCTCCACGGCTAAAGAGAACTGGCGCAAAGCTGTATTACTTAGTACTTACTATAGGTGAACGCAAGGAGGTATTTCAGAGCAAGGAGCTTCACGGGCGCTTCTATCGGACTCATGAGCCCGGTGCAGATTTCTTAGCGTCGATATCATGGATACGTTTTGGTGACCTTTTCGGGGAAACTAAAGGTTTCGTCGTTGCAATTATGATTTCAGACCGGAGACATAATGAAGGTCGGGACGATTTATATGTGCCGGGCATGCCACCGCCCGGATGAGCCCCTCAGATATTCTACCTCTGGTTGTTCTCATCTGTTTAACGGTGAGTACTTGCAGAAGCATAACCAAGTGGCCAGGATTATTCACCAGCAACTTTTTTTGAAATATAAACTTGTTCCACGCGCGCCTCAAAGAGATGTCAGCAGTGACGGGGTCAATTGGGCCTATGCCGCCGGGGTCGCGGGTAGTTCGAAAGAGATTTCGTGGCCCTGGCACGGGCAACTGAAGGAACATTTTTAGTCAGTAAATGTCTAACGCGCCCTCCTGCTCTGCCCAGAGCGGGAGAAGTCATTTGATGATTTCCCATCCACAAAAAAAAAAAGAAAAAAAAAAGCCCTAACTACCGGTAGCTTGGACCCGGCTCCCGACACAAATTTTTAATTCTATTCTTATCTTTTTATTTTAAGAAATACACTTCTGGACACATCTTTTGGCCCACCTTGTATTTTCAGTTTCGTTTGGTCCTAGCTAAAATTTTATATTAGGTCGAGCAAAAAGTTTTTATGCAGTTTTGAACCTGGCACATTCACAATTTCATTCAATAGTCTTTTTTTGAATTTCGAACACAGAATTTAAAGAAACAAAAGACAATTTGGAGCCTGTTTGTTGATATCAAACAATCGAATACTAAGAATACTTGGTTTTATTGGTTTACTTGGATTTCATTCTTGAAAAAGTGATTGATATCTTTGGTTTTGCAACAAACATTATTTATTCTTAACATTAAGGTGAGGTTCTATCAATAATCTATGGATACTTCACTTGAAGTCGCCGCCCAAGCTGTGGCACTTATTCAGGCCGGACACAGCCAAAGAAACGTGAGTGCTCAACTTAATTTAAGTCGATCTGCGGTCCGAAATGTTTATCGGAGGTACCTAGAGACTGGCGGCTTTGTTCGTCGCCAAGGAAGGCCACGATCTCGGGTCACAACTGAAAGGCAGGATCGATTCATCGTGACGACCAGCTTGAGAAATCGTCACCTTACCTCCATTGAGATACAAAACCAACTTCGCGACTTCCACGGAGTATCTGTGAGCGCTCGAACTGTTCGGAGAAGGTTAAAAGAACGCGATATGGTACCACACAAGCCAGCTAATGGCCCCAAACTAACGCGAGCCCACCGAACAGCGCGCCTTCATTTCGCACGCAGTCATTTAAATTGGACACAGCAAGATTGGAGCCGTGTACTCTTTTCTGATGAGTCTAAAATTGTGTTACATGGCAATGATGGAAGGAAGAAGGTCTACCGACGTAAGGGAGAGCGTGTCGCACAATGCTGCTTTGAAGAGAGGGTTGCTTATGGCGGTGGCTCATGGACTGTCTGGGGCGGTATATCCGCGAGCGGCAAAACTCAACTTGAGGTTGTTACAGGACCACGGCTGCCAACATTAAATGCTGAAAGGTACATTCGTGAGTGCTTAGAACCTCACGTGATACCATATGCGGACTATGTGGGCCCAAATTTCCTTTTTATGCATGATAATGCAAGAGCCCATGCGGCCGGCATCATCAGGGAATATCTTCGGGATGTGAACATCACAGTTATGGACTGGCCAGCCAGAAGCCCAGACATGAATCCCATTGAGCACATGTGGGACGAGCTAAAAAGACGTGTTAGGGCTCGTCAGCCAGTTGCCCAGACGATGCAGGAGTTGAAAACTGCCATAGAAGAGGAATGGGAGATGATCCCTCAAAATTTCATAGAGCGGTTGATAAACTCTATGCCTAATCGTATGAGAGCTGTGGTAGATGCCCATGGAGGCAACACGCGTTATTAAATTAAACCTTTATTTGATAAAACATGTTTCTTATTCAAAAATCAATTGCCTTTAACAAGGCGCATATCCGACTTGTTAGGCGTAGCTCCATGTCGTATGGTATTCTGAATTGAAATTTAAAACAATATGATCGAAAAAGATGGTAAAATGTATCAGGTTTAAAACTGCATCAACAGTTTTTGTTCAATCTAGCAATCATATTTCGGTAGGGGCCATCGAAACCTAAACTCTAAGGTGGGCCAATAGATGTGTCCAGAAGTGTATTTTAAAATGTAAGAAAGAAAATTAATAAACAAAATAATATAAATAATATCGTAAATAACATAACATCACGCCTTGGTTCCCTGAAGGGTGCGGCAGAGGAAGGTCGACTGTAAATATGACGCCCAAATTCATTGCCCAAATCCAACATTGTAATGCGGGGGTACGTGCCACAGCAACAGTTCTGCAACATTGTAATGCGGGGGTACGTGCCACAGCAACAGTTCTGCAAATGCGATGACATTCCGCCATGACCGCCACAGATAATGTAGAAACAGCAGTTGGGCAAGTCTAATATGCACATTATTCAATAATTTTGTTCTTGGCCGTGTACAAAAACAATTGTTATTATTGTTGTAATTATTATTTTTTGTTTTATCTATCTAATTAATATACATTATTGTTACTCTAATATCGCTACTAGGTTGCGGAAATAAATTATTTTGTTCGTCAACGGCAACTAAAACCGAAGTGAGAACACTTCCAATGAGTGTCTATGAAGTTTCCATTCTGCTCAGTAGGCACCTACTATGCTTTGGCAACTAACTTCATCTTTCTGAATGACCGACTCCCTTGACAATTCTAAAGGGTTTAATGAAATAAATAGTTTGAGTTTGAATGGGTACTTCGAGAATAGGTACCTACCTGCTCTAAATTCGAAATAAATGTCTTCTTGTTCAAAGTTCAAATACAACATTATGATGTCATCCCAGACGGCCAAAGGTCCCTTCGTTGGTCAAATCTACCGAAACATTTGAATTCTCCGATATTTATCTATAGAACTTTCTTTTGCTTGTCAGAGCAAAACTTTACCTGCGGCTGCGTTACCTCTCACGTCGGATATGATTGAATTATTTCAGATAGAAGGCAGGTTTTTATATTTGTTAACATAAATGATTGTCATAATCTAACCTGAAAATATGTTAACTTACGTCCGCGTGGAGGTTAGAAATGATCCCACGAGAACGTACTACCGGAATAAAAACCATTTTATGTGTGGTCATCATCTTTAGTGTGCCAAATTTCATAGAAATCCGTTCTGCCGTTAAGGCGTGAAAAGGTAACGGACAGATATACATGAAAACGTATCCTGCACTTAGGGGATCCATTAAAAAGTTTGCCTGGCTCTCAGAAATTTTGTTATTGCATTAGAAACTATCTGAAACATGTACCTGCATACAAAGGTAATTGCTGCGAGTTGAGATCCCGGGGTCTAATGAAACGATAAAAGTATAAGCAAATATTGGGACATTCTGTAGCAGTCGTCTGCAGTGTACTAACATTAATGTTGCTTCTAGCTCTTTATCTATTTGTACAGTAAGGTGAGCAGCATTTAACTAGGGGTGCATCCGATACAGATATCGGTGGCGATGTATCGATACTTACTTGTACAACGATACATACTTTTCAAATTTCGCGCTTTAGAAAAGTAATGTAAGCGCACGCGCTGATTCGTCTATTTCGTTGCAAACTAAGCACGAACGGCGCAGAAATGCTCACCACAGGTCTCATTCAAACAGACTTGTGAAATCGCAAAACTTGAGAATTCATTGTTTTTTAATCAAAAATCTTATGAATGTTAAGTTTAATTACTAACACTATTAACCTTCATTACATACATATACCTACATAAACTGACGCCTTCTTCCCACGGGGGTAATTATTCATTTTAATAACTAGTAATCTCATTCTAAGTCTATATTATTTTTATAATAATTGAAAAAAACTAACCCAACTTCTATTTTACATATTTTATCTTCATTTAAACTTAATAATCGTATCGGCATTTGTATCGGTACGTCGATATTTTTATAAGAGTATCGGTATCGGTTTCGTATCGGCAAAAAGCCGGATCACTACATTTAAGTAAGAGTAGTATTTGCAATTTGTCAGTTAACAAATATTTTGGTTAAAAATAAAATTACAACTTTAGTATTGATCTCTATTTTTACATTGAACCGTAATGGTAAATTCTAGAAAAAGTTTTGTGTTTAAAACGTAATTGATCATCATCTATTTATCTATTGATTGTGATTATTTAATACAATTAAGTTGCAACCCACTGGGAAAGCAGCCCCTAGTTACACGGACATATAGTTATGTGCCTATTGGTAATGTTCTTCAGAAAGGTCTGGTGCGTAGTACGTGGATGATCAGATGTAAGAACGTAATCGAGGCAAAAGGAGTATGTAATATCATAGCAGGTAGCATGCTGTAGTTTCTGCTTGCTCCATGGGAACAAGGCGTGAGTTCACGTACAATATATGCATCCATATCTCAAAATATTGAAAATAACAAGAACTTAGATCAAGTGTAACATGTAAAAGCGCTGTATAAATACTAATACGTACGTTCGTACCGTACGTTCTACATAGTTAGAGCGTTTAAAAATGTCAAGTTATTCTGAATTAGGGGAAGAATATAGGTTACTCACGAGGCTTTACATATTTGGCACAAACACGGGAATAAAGAAGATAATATCGTTAGATGTGGTTATAGATTTCCATCCAATTTTCTGTTATGTTCGCTGCGCTTGCATTCAAGCTATTATTAAAGCTAAATTAGCTTTACTATTTATTATTCACTTTGATTTGTAAAAATTAGTACACTTTAAGTTTTCTTTTTTTAAGAAATTACTAATGAAATTATTTATTCTGTAAATCAGAATCACTTTTACTCGACGTTTCCTATCTGACTAGCACTGACAAGAAATGGCGAAAAAACCACACATCACGATAAAAACTACACATCACAATAAGAAAAAAATACTTTTACATATAAAACATAACATCACGACTGTATTCCCGAAGGTTTAGGCAGAGGTGTACCTATAGCACCTATAGCACACCCACATTTCGCCAGTGAAGTCCTATGTAATAGGGAGCGAACCTATTTCTGAGAAATTCCTGATGGAAAAATTCAATAAGATTTAGCTCGTGGGGGATCGATAAACATAACACTCCATTTTTGCGCAATCGTGTAATTAAAAACGGTAGTGTATTAAACTGCTCTAGGTATATAAACATGGTCCACTAAACACTCGTAACTTTCACCGGCTGTTCAGATTTACATTGGAAACAATGTTTCATGTTTAAGCTCAAATATGGGGGCAAAATGTTGGATGTATTGTGTCTATTGACTCAGCTAACCGTTTCACACACAGCGAACTATTACGGTAAAATGTTCCTTTTAAATACATTTCACTTAAGTACAGGCAGGGAGTTAATTGTTTCTGTTTGTCACATTAAACAATTCGCCAATATGTTAACAAAGAGTTACAGTTATAATGTTCATCTACGAACCATTGAAGTTGGTAGTCAACATGAATATTTAACTGTAAAAATGAAAGTTATTAGAAGTAAGTGGTAGTAGTAAGTGTTGTGGGAGTTAGTTATTTGATTATTTTTAATTTTCTTACATATATAAAGTACAGCTTCAGCCCACGATTTCGTCCGCGTGAAGTTACTTGTTCCCCGACTCACCCCGTCGCAATGCATCGCCTGCCCGCACTATTACTTCGTTTTTGCTTTGTCTGACTTTTTTATTTTGCTCGGCTCCTAAGGGAGATAGCGTGATGATAAATAGCCTATAGCCTTCCTAAAGAATTGGGTTACAAATGCTTTTGCATTTGCAAAAAATGAAAAATGAAAGAAAGAATGTTTCAAATCCGACTGGTAGTTCCAGAGATTAGCGCGTTCAAAAAACCAACTCTTCAGCTTTATGTTGTTTAGAATATATATAGGTATATATTCAATTTAAATTTAAGCGGAGATGAGAATGTTGAGATGGATGTGTGGAGTGACAAGAATGGATAAAGTGAGAAATGAGTATATAAGAGGAAGTTTGAAAGTGGCGCCAGTGACAGAAAAGTTGAAAGGAAATCGTTTGTCTTGGTATGGGCATGTAATGAGGAGAGACAAAACGCATGTGACTAAAAGAGTGATGAATATAGATGTTGATGGATGGAGAGGCAGAGGAAGGCCAAAGAAAAGATGGATGGATTGTGTGAGGAATGATATGAAAGAGAAGGGAGTGAATGATAGCGTGACGGTTGACAGGGGAGAATGGAAGAAGAAAACGTGTTGCGCCGACCCCAAGTAATATGGGATAAGGGCAGGAAGATGATGAATTACTAATGACACTAGTGGCAGGGGAGGCTAGACGATTTTTGAGCAAGCATATGCAGGGTGAAAAGTTAATAGCTGAGTAAGTGCGGCATGATGAGAGAACACCGAAAATATATTTTTAATAAGGTGCCCGTCATTTGTTTGATTATAGCTGGCAAAGATATAAGTAACAGCACAGATACTAACATGATCAAACGAACGCCTTGTTACGTCGGAGCACTTCCTATTTTAGGTTTTAATGTAACTACCTACAAACCTCTGCGGTTGATATCGTTACTTAGTGATTGTTTGTTTTTGTGGGTTTTGTTAAAATAAGCCTCAATGCTTGTGCTTAGGCCACCAGCTGCGAGTTAACTAGAGTAAATGAAAGCTCATGAGATACAAATGTATTCCGTTGTTTTCTATACTTATATTCTATACTTTCCCACAGCTGGGCAAAGGCCTCCCCCAAGTCCTTCCTGGATCGAACCAGCCCTCGTGGTACGCATCCAGGTCATCTCGCAACCTATTTTTGCGCTAGTCTCAGCGGCCTCTTAAGACGCGGTAATTAGCTCAATATTCACAAAAATTGGTTTCTTGGATTGTCGAGTATGCGCAATGAAACTAACCGACGCGAAAAATACAGTAGACAGAGAAGGGTTTAAAGAAAAACTTTTACGGAATAGAATAGTGAAAAATAGTTTGCTATTCCCAATAAAAAATTTGGAAGTAGGTCCACAAAAATAAAATTTGGCGTCGAACATCTCTGTATTCAGCAATAGCGACTTTCTTTTTTTTAAGAATTTAATAGAATTAGCATTTTTTTAAAACTTTAACCGGACCGGGGATTTAATTTATTGTGTATATTCTGAATAATCTAAAGAAAACCCAGAAAATAAATGCACATTCGCAGCTTAGTCACACCTCGGCGACACAAATATTATTTTCAGTTTTCAACCTTATTTCAAGCCAGCTAATGGTGACAATTGATTATGCGGTTGTGTGCCGTTTAAAATCGTTGTCAGTCCGCGCCTTAAATTATATAACGTGTTAAACTCGTGACTAACAAAAAAGAAACTAGTAAAATTTTCAAAGAGTCTGGAAAGTGTTATTTAAAATTGTAAAGAACAGAAGAGTTTCAATTCCTTTGTGCGAAGTACACAAAGTCCTGTTCGTTCCTGCTTCCGTTATCATTCTTACAATATTTTTATAATGAATGAGATCTGACCGTTTTTCAGTTGTTTGTTATTAAAATAACATAAAACGAAGTAGCTTTTTTCCCACGAACATAGAATCTCATTAAAATGCATTGAAGTATACATTTGTATCGGCCTTATTAATATAATAAAATATTTTTTAACTTTAAAACCTAAGTTAAAATACTAATTCTACCTATCTCCACTTTAAAAAAACACCACAAATGTTGGATGAAAATATGAGCAAAAAATATTAGCAGAACATGACCATCATGTTTTGCAATCCCTAATTCAAAACCGTTAATTATCACAATGTTATATTGATGCTGATCATCATCATTCTCCTGACCTTATCCCAATTTATTTGTGTGGTCGGCGCAACACGTCCTTTTCTTCCATACTTCTCTATTAGTCGTCATCTCAGTAGTCATCTCCTTTCTAGCCATATCGTCTTTCACACAGTCCATCCATCATTTCTTTGCTCTTCCCCTACTCGTATAGCCATCCATATTCTATCATACTCTAAATTTCCTCACGACGTTTTACTTGTTTTTATTGATGATGATATTTAGCAAATATCATACCCGAAAGTCTGACAACCAGTCTTATCCAAGGGGTATCGTATTACCCAGTTAATGGGTTGTGGGGGTCAGATAGACAGTCGCTCCATGTAAAATACTGGTATTCAGCTGCATCCGCTTAGCCTGGAAGTCCACCACAACAACCTAGTTGGGAAAAGGCTGGACAGATTGATTTCTCAAATAAATAAAAATGTCCAGAGCCTCGCTTTGCGCCCGCTTGATGGCAATAGGCTAATTGTTAAACGCCACTATCACATGGACAGTATTCGTCATAAAAAAAGTCTCTCACGATTGCCATCTCCTACCACTATTTTCCTACCATTACATCGCTGTACCTACAAATCAAAGGAAAATATTCCCCTCGTTTGCTAATAATCAGCAGTGGCAACACAGCCTTCTCATGAAAAAAACATGATGGCATTTGGCGCACATCCATATTGCGATTTTTATGTCCACATGACAAATAAGTGTCAATTGTTGTTGTGTTGTAGACATATTAATTTATTGTTATTGGGACATAATAATGGGGCTTGAGAGTTTTTTTTATTATGAAAAGTAAAAAAAAGTAGTTTTTTGATAATAGTATAAAAGTAGTGAAATGAAATGAAATTTATTTAAGATTTTAATAAGAGAGAATTTTTATAAGATTTCACATTCATATTGGTAAAATTGTAGAACATAGAAAAGCCACAAAAAATATGTTTTTACAAACCTGTTTTGATAAGTAGATAGATTTAATATAATATAATATTTGTGTTTGGTTTTTTTAGGGTTCCGTACCTCAAAAGGAAAAACGGATTCCTTATATGATCACTCGTGTGTCAGTCTGTTTGTCCGTCTGTCACAGCCAATTTGCTCCGAACCTAATAAACCGATTAATTAGTACACATATGAACTTCTGTGACCCAAACACGGAGAGATAAAACAATTACATGAATTTTGAATATGGGGGTCACTTTTGGGGGGCCAATAACAAAATTTAAAAAAAAAGTTTTGCAAACTATACCGTGTGGCATATCAAATGAAAGGGATTACTGTGAGGGTCATAAATATATTTTTTTTATAATTTTAAAATATTTTTTTTTATAGTTATTTAAGAAAATAGACGAAAATTTACCACCCCCCAATTATCTCCGAAACTACAGAGCCTAAAATTTTGAAAAAGATACAGAAAATAGGTATTTACCTGTAGATTATAGAAAACCCTATAAGAAGTCTGTGGTCTCAAAATAACATCGTAAATCTCTCAATATTGTGAGTACAACAAACTTACGTTTACAGTTGGAATGTATTGGTGAACATGTCTTGCAACTACAATGTTAAGTTTGCTCTTGGGATAAATGCGTACAGTGCGTGGTCCGACAGGCAATTGGCCGGTTTTTTTTTTCTATTTTTTTACCTATTGTGGTAGGTACATGAACAAAATATTGTAAAACAGTTTAAAAGAGTGATGGTGGAGTTTCTTGCCCATTCTTCTCCATACGAAACTAGCTTTTGGTTGGAGCGACTAGAATCCACTATATTTTTTTGTAAATTTAAGTGCCTTTTATGTAATGTAGGTACCTACATAGTTTCATTCATGAACGCTTCTGAAATTAAGCGAAACCAGAATTGCCATTATTCTTTCAAGTTCTCAAAGCCTACATTACTTTACCACTTATCATCACTCTTTCGAATACAGACTTGCTAAACTAAACGCTAAGATAATCTTGTAGTTAGAAAAATGTAAAGAGTTAGCCACTAGCCCCCTTTGCAGGGCAATGCATCACCACAATATTGATCGGCTGCCATGCTTCACACTGGTATCGGCACTTCACTACAGAAGAACACAACGGCTTGGAAATGTTGTGTACTGAAGCTCACCCCGCATTCTCAAACACTACTTAACTTGATGTACCGCCCAGTGGTACAAACTACGCTCACACACACACATACCCCCACCCACATTACACACTTTGATATGCTTTGTTTAGATGGTTGTAGCATGTCATCCTGTTGTTTCTGATGCATGTAATCAGTGTTGCTGTAAATTGTAAATCCGTAATTTTCTGTAAGATTGGTTTTTATCTAGTTAAGTAAAATTGTTAAAGAGCTGTGGATTTTGTAATAAATAAATAAACTTTCAGGAAGCAACACAAACCACATAAACACCAGAAAAACCACTTTGTCAGGATGTTGAAACACTTTTGAGGCATCTATGTGCCACTGGTTGATACGTCTTCCCGTGCCCCAAAGACTGGCTACCTTGGCCAGAGGCCAAGCATTGCCATACAACGTGGCAATGCCACCATCTCTAGGGTACAGTCGACAGCGATGCGGAGGAATTTTTTTGTCGTCATATTTTAATTTGTCAATAGTTTTTGTTAGGTTAGGATATTAGATTGTACAACATTCTTTAATCCACGTGTACTTATGTAGGTATGTTATTGTAAGTGTACAAATAAACATTTTTTTTTAATATTTTTATTTTATTAAATGGAGTACCTTTAAGGTGTAATTTAAGTATATATCATTTTAATTCACTATTAACTAAAAAAAACTAAACTACTTCTCATAAACTACCTCTCCCTAAGTACTTATACTCGTACATATTATAATCGTTTTTTTTTTTCAAAAATTATGCTAGCCAGTACGAATCGTAATGTAGCGTATAGTACTAGCATTTAGTGAGTAACTTGCCTTATTTGTTTCATCAACCGCTTGGAAATGAAACTATTTTCGAATTGCAGATGGCGAATCACATTTTTTCCAACTTGAGTACCTAGTGAATACCTACTGATGAAAATCATTTGTAACATTATAAATAACCGGCGCCGGCGCCGCGACTGCCCAGTTGCTCTAGTGGTCGCAAGCACTCCTGCTGACCATGAGGTCCTGAGTTCGATTCCAAGATCAGGCAAAGATTGTATTTTTCCATCAGGAATTTCTCAGTAATAGCACGGAGTCTGGATTTGTGCCCGGCTGATGACAGTATTAGACTCGTTCCCTATTACATGGGACTTAAACATAACTAGCGCAGTGTGGGCGTGCTATTATACAGGTTCCTCTGCCCGACCCTTTGGGGGAACAAGGCGTGATGTTATAATACATAAATAAATGTTATGGTGGGATTTTATTATAGTTTTGAAAAAAAATATTATAATTTGTCACTTCCGGATTTTTGTGGATATCTTAACTGAGCACTTTTGGATAAGGATCTAGATTTACGCGTCAGTCGAATAAAAAAGGTGAAAGTGTAAGCAATAATAGCTAAAGTTATTCTTCGATGAGGAGCCTTTTCTATTTCATCAGACTAAAAAAGCAAGTTTTGAGTTCCTCACTTTATGAACTTTCTTAAACATTCCACACCTGATGCCACTTAAGGCACAGCCACACGGCGTCATGACGCGCGATCCATGTCCCTAACGCGCGTTGACGGGCCAGCAGGCCAGCACTCGTGTTTGCGGCGAGCATGTACGCTTACAGTCAAATCTTGTGATCGATTCTTCACTTTCCATAATTCGAATACATTGAAGTTTTATACACTCGTATAGTTTAAATGACACTACTAATGCAGAATAAGAAAAATTAGGTTGTCAAAATTAGGTGAGATGGATGATAATTTACTAATAAATTATTGTTATTTAAATAATTTCTGAATGAAACACTATGAATAAGTCAAGCTTATAGACAGCTTACCCCAAGCTGCGGTGTAATGAAAAAATGAAATTGTTTATTCTGTAAATAGGATTTATCGGAATCACTTTTACACGTCATATTAAAAAAAAAAATTACAAAAATAGGCCAGCTGGAGTTGACATTTCCTATCTGACTACTCTAAGAAGAATTGGTGAAACAAACTCAGGGTGAAAGATTCTCAACCTTCTTTACATGTTTCTAAATACTTACTAAACACACAATAAATAAAACTATAAATTTTATTAAAACTAAAGGTCAAGTTTCCGAGAACTATAGGTATATTTTCATACATTAGTTGCCACTGGGATTCGCGTCGCATATTTTATTTGAGCCCACATTACAATTCCCTGACGTCAAAACTTGATCGTAACAAGAACTGTACGATGTTATACTCGTATACTTTCTTTTAAGTATTTTTCTTTGCCATTCGTGTCGGCGCGAGTTACATACATTCCTCGTGTCATGGTTAGCTGTCAGCAGGCCTAGCCTGCCTGGCCTGGTTAGCCTGGTTCACGAGCCAAGTGACGTCGGATGTTGTAAAGTATTGACACTCATGGAACACGTTTTTTTAATACTATAACTTTTTAACCGACGAAAATAAGAAGGAGGTTCTCGAATCGACGCGTATTTTTGTTTTATTTTAATATGTATGACCACTCAGGTCTTTTTACAGAGAAGTTGACGATTATTTTATAATTGTATTATTTTTAATGTATTATACCTCGAAATTGGTACTAATAACAATTAAAAAATAAAATCCTCCCATAAGGCCGTTCGTCAACGAGACGTCAACGAGAACAAGGTGACGGTACCGAAGTTGCGATACTCACATTTTTATTAACAGCCGCACACTATCACCGGGACGTCACCTGCAGTTCGAATAATCTAGTTTTTCGTTAAAGTCCCGTTGACGTTGTGTGGTAGACAAACAGTGTAAGGGAAGAAAAAACTTTATTATAAAAAATACAACCGACTACAGTTGTATTTTTTTGTAAAAAAGTTTTTATTTTTTACTTTTTAGCTGTGGTACAAAGAATTTGTGTGGGGTAGGTATCTACCCCACACAAATTCTAATAACACTACCTGCCAAAATTTTTTTTGCCAAGTTCAACGAAATCCCCAAACGGCTGGTTGACACTTCCCGTGACCCAAGGGCTGGCTTTTACCTTGGCCAGCGGCATAGCATTGCCATACAACGTGGCAATGCCGCCAGTCTCTTGGGTACTTTACCAGTCGACAGTGATGCGGAGGAATTTTTCAACGCCATATTTTAGTTTTTTAATAGTTTTAGTTATGTTACCTTTTAGTAAAATAATGTTTTTAGACAATATTTGTAATGTAAAAATTGTTATTATTAATTATTTTATGTACCTTGTTGTTGTTAAGTACTAATATTATATTAAAGCACCTGCCAAAGAAATTAGAACATCATCCACATAAAAGTGCGGAAAAAATACGTAATATTGAAGCCAACTCAAAAACTACCCCAGTAATGTTAATAAATTTTATATGGGACCAACTTTGAGGTATACTCTGTTGAATAAAATAAATTATTTTCAAATAAAACTTCTCTGTAAAAAGACATGCGAGGTCATACATAAAAAAAAAAAATATGTGTCGACTTGAGAACCTCCTCCTTTTTTTTGTCGTTTAAAAAAACAAGTGAATTGATTTTTCTCCTTCTGAAATTTTACAGAATAGCGATCACTGATGTTTTACCAAGCATGCTGTTTACAGCAGTCCAAATTCCACAAAAGCCCACACGAATGAAAACTTTAAATAAACAATCCATTCATACATGAGCCACCACATCCTTTTTGCATTTAATTACAGTTCATTAAAGTATGTAAAATTATTATAGAAACAGCGTTCCATTAAAACTTATAAATGGTCGGCCACGAGAGCTCGATAGCGAAGCGTCGGATTTTCAATAACAAATCATTAACTCGTGATATTATATTCTCACTGACGCTTATTGATAATTCGTTTTCCATTTCACACGCATGAAATATTGTAATGTGGATACTTTGACAAGAATATTATGCTATCAGTGCTAATTTGCATATTCCGAGCTGCAAATGTTTCATTTGTATCTACGTACACTAATATAACTGTGAAAGTTTGTATGTCTGGATGCTTGTTACTCAACCACACAAAAACGCTTCTGGCTGAACGGATTTAAATTAAATGAAACTTTACTTTAAACTTTACTTTACTTTACTTTAAAGCTTCATTTAATTTAAATCCGTTCAGCCAACAGAATAACATATACGCTATAATTTATAAAGATCTGACCTCCAGCGAGCGAAGCCGCGGGAAACAGCTAGTTGCAAACAAAAATGAACTTGATTTGTTTTCCAGTTGTGGTTTCCAGTAAACAATTAGAAGAAACAAAGTACGTTTATTTGTGGAAAACGTGACGCAATGAAAGCAACACAAACACAAAAAGAACAAGTTGGGGAAAAGTATGCGTCACATCCACCTAAAACGGCCGTCGCTCAGCGTAATGTTGCGGCCCTACGCGAGACAGAGCCCAGCGACAGCCGGCGGTGACATGATGACGTCAGCTGTGCAGCATATAATGAGATAAAAATAACTACAATAGAGTACTTAGTTCTAAATGTTGATATACGTATAAATATCATAATTGAAGGCACCTTCCGTTCCGTCGGCCAGCAGTGTGGAGCTCAGGAGCAAAGGACTTCCCTTGCGCCTTAGTTACGAATGTAAACCTAGCTAGGTTTACTTTTGTATTGATACGGAAATGTTTAGCACAGTTTTTGGCAAAGATAAACAAACATTGTTTTTATTATTAGTGAGTTGATCCCCTCACTCGCTCAAGTTATCAAACCGTCAACTCGCCTCATCAAACCGGATTTAAACTTGGCTTAATCACCGGAGGTTCTTGTTAACTTCACTAACTTCCGTTTAATCAATTGCTTTAGAGAGACTGGAGCGTGGACCTCGCACCAATACACCTTCAATATTTGAGGGTGACTTTTACTTATTATAGATGGTTTTTGATACATTGAGAAAATTTTGCTGTTATTCGATATGAAATTAACAGCCGCACGGGTCTGTCTTCAAAGTTAAGCAACGCTTCCCGAGCTCTGTGGATGGGTGACCATCCATTACATAATGACTTCACAAGTTAAGCCGTTGGTCCCGCCTGTCATTCATTGATCTTTGACAGTCGTTACGGGTCGTCAAAAGCCCGTAAATCTGATAATCAGTCGTACCAAGGGGTATCGTATTACACCCAGTCACTGGGATTGTGGAGGTCAGATAGGCAGTGGCTCCGTTTAAAATATGAATATGATGATGACGGAAACGAAATTAATTATTTTCACCAAATTCAATCCATTTTTGAAGATTGTGCCGACTGTACTCAAGTTCAACACTTTCGCTGAACCGCATACAAAATATTAGTTATTCAGAAAAAATACTGTTAGGTTTATATTGCTTAATTTAATTTCTCCATTGTAGAGTGAAGAAGCCTTAGGAGTGGGAGATTAGCTAGAAGATCGATGCCTTGCTGTAGTTTCACATGCAAACTTGTGGCAGTGTGTTCGTATGGCAACTGATGGCCACCAGTTATTACTGGCGTCAGGGTAAGGTCACCGGCGACCTGACTTCTGGCCGACTTGTTGAAGATCATGTGCTAACATGTACGGCTTTTGTTGGTTAAGTAACATTTGTATTAGCGTGGATAGTGAGTGAGTATTGATTGAATCCCATGTAACGATGTCACTGATACGTGTTTGTAAGAATACTGCTAAAGTTTTTGAACCATCGATAATTGTTTTTAGGAGCACTTTCTGATTATTTGACTGTTCTTTTGAGAGTACGAAAGTACAGAGTGCCTCGTTGCTCCAGTGGTGGACTGGTGGCAAGCGCTACTGCTGACTGAGGCCTGGGTTCGAGTGCGAGGTCGGCCAAAATGTTATTCGGTTTTTCCATCTGGAATTTGTTGGTAGCAGACCAGAGTCTGAATTTTCCGGTTAAGGGGGGATGCGCTGTGGTAGCCCGCGCAAGGTAGCCCGCGCAAGGTAGCCCGCGCAAGGTAGCCCGCGCAAGGTAGCCCGCGCAAGGTAGCCCGCGAAATTCAAATTTTCTACGTTTTTTTCAATTTGCAGTTAAATATCAAGTTATATGTTGATTAAAATTGACCTCAAATATAGCGATTTCATGAAATCATGAGATTTGAGGTCAATTCTAACTTATGGAGTTGTATTGCTGATTCTAATGATAATAATTCGGTAAAGCCATATTAGCTACGGCCGCGTCTCATATTTTAATCAACAAACAACCTGACACTGACCTGAAAATTGCAAAAAACGTAAGAAAATTTGAAGTTTGCGGGCTACCTTAGCGCATCCTCCTTAATGGCAATAGTCTCGTCCCATATTAGTTTGCGGGCTACCTTAGCGCATCCTCCTTAATGGCAATAGTCTCCTCCCATATTAGTTTGCGGGCTACCTTAGCGCATCCTCCTTAATGTCAATAGTCTCGTCCCATATTAGTTTGCGGGCTACCTTAGCGTTTCCTCCTTAATGGCAATAGTCTCCTCCCATATTAGTTTGCGGGCTACCTTAGCGCATCCTCCTTAATGTCAATAGTCTCGTCCCATATTAGTTTGCGGGCTACCTTAGCGCATCCTCCTTAATGGCAATAGTCTCGTCCCATATTAGTTTGCGGGCTACCTTAGCGCATCCTCCTTAATGGCAATAGTCTCCTCCCATATTAGTTTGCGGGCTACCTTAGCGCATCCTCCTTAATGTCAATAGTCTCGTCCCATATTAGTTTGCGGGCTACCTTAGCGCATCCTCCTTAATGGCAATAGTCTCGTCCCATATTAGTTTGCGGGCTACCTTAGCGCATCCTCCTTAATGGCAATAGTCTCCTCCCATATTAGTTTGCGGGCTACCTTAGCGCATCCTCCTTAATGTCAATAGTCTCGTCCCATATTAGTTTGCGGGCTACCTTAGCGCATCCTCCTTAATGGCAATAGTCTCGTCCCATATTAGTTTGCGGGCTACCTTAGCGCATCCTCCTTAATGGCAATAGTCTCCTCCCATATTAGTTTGCGGGCTACCTTAGCGCATCCTCCTTAATGTCAATAGTCTCGTCCCATATTAGTTTGCGGGCTACCTTAGCGTTTCCTCCTTAATGGCAATAGTCTCGTCCCATATTAGGTACAGGGGACGGCGACACGTGGGTGCAGTTTCAGCTACACCGCTGCCGAACCCTTCGGGGAAGCATGTGCGATGTTAATTATTATACGTGTTTGTAATAGAATGTTTTTGGACCATCAATAATGAACCGGAAATCAAGAACCAGTTTCTGGGTAAGATAGTAACTGTAAATGGCTTCATTAAAATGTAAAATGTTAGGTATGGTGTTCGTGCAGCGATTCGCTAAGAGAATCTGCTATATTGTTATTATTGTTAATGAAAACCCTCTCCTATATTATGTCCCGCGTCTGAACAAGAGCCTCCCAGATCCAGCAGACCCTAGCCAGTCCGATCTGAACACTACATAAAAAGTAAGTTTCAAAACTAAAACCCGACTACTGAAAAATCACGCTCTAAAAAGTATGAAACAAGAAAATATTCTCATCTGAAATTAGAAAAAGACAGATTAAAAATCTGGAATCACACGTATCTGTTCGATTTATGCCATTAGATGACGTGTGACTCCGGATATTTTATTTTTTTGTCTGTTTGTTGGATTATAATTAATTTCATAATAATAATAATAATAGGGATCTTGACCATCTTCCGGGCTCTGGGATTGTTCTGAGAGCCGTGGAATACCTCTCCCCTCCTCAAGCACCTCAGGACATGTTGCCCCTTGTCGCTACGTCACTATGTGCTAGCGACCGTTTCCGGGGGCCCATTATTGAGTGTGCAAGTCACCCCCTGCCAATTTATCTGTGTATATTATATAACATTGGTCAGGCAGGGGACATAGTTCTTCCATAGTTCAAGGTACCCAATCCATGTAGCCACCCAAATCCATAGGCCCAATGTGTTTTGTTTCCATGTTCTGCAATAGTCCTGCACCAACCGGGGGTTGTCCTTGGGTGCACTTGCATAGTGCATACAGGGATAATCGTCGGCTGGTGCCTCCTCGTCATTTAAAATTGTCTAAGGGGCCTCTGCGAGTTGGCTTCGGCCCCTCGTACGCCTTCCAAAGGTCCGGGACCCCAGGGTCCCGAGATAAGCCAAAGACAAGAAATAATAATAATAATAAAAGGGTCATGCCGGTTTTAATGTACTCTTTCGGCATACTCAGATGGACTCAGACTGAACTCGACGCCCTGGATAGGAGGGTCCGTACACTGCTGACTGCAAACCGGATGCATCACCCACGATCATCGGTGATGAGACTGTACATCCCGCAGAAGTGCGGGGGTCGAGGCTTTTTAAATGCGAAGACCCTCCACAACCGCGAGGTGTGCAGCCTCAGAGAATATTTTTTAAAAGTCGAAGTGGGTATGCACCGTGATGTGGTTGCAGTGGACAAGGGGCTCACCCCGCTGTCCATGGCTAAAGAGAACTGGCGCAAACCTGTAGTACTAGTAAGCGGTAGTAACCGATGGCCGCAAGAAGGTATGGCAAAGCAAGGAGCTCCACGGGCGCTTCTATCGGGCTCTTCATGAGCCCGGTGTAGATTTCTTAGCGTCCGTATCCTGGCTACGTTTCGGTGACCTTTTCGGGGAAACTGGTATCCATAACACAAGTTAAATCTTTTTTTGGATACCAGAGTTCATACTATTTTTGTATACGCATGGTTTAATAAAAATTTATTTTATTTATTATTTTATTTAACTGAAGGTTTCGTCTGTGCAATTATGGACGAAGTTATCTTGACGAATAACTATCGGAAACATATTATGAAGGACGGGACGGTTGACGTGTGTCGGGCATGCCACCGTCCGGGTGAGTCCATCAGACATATTATCTCCGGTTGTTCTCGTCTGGCTAACGGCGAGTACTTGCACAGGCATAACCAAGTAGCTAGGATTATCCACCAGCAACTTGCTTTGAAATATAAACTAGTCGATTCTGAGGTACCATACAACAAGTATGTGCCCGACCCAGTTCTCGAAAATGACCATGTCACTTTGTACTGGGATCGGTCTATCATTACTGACAGGACTATTGTCGCCAATAAACCTGATATAGTAGTGATAGATCGGTTAGTGCGCCACGCAATGATAGTCGATGTTACCATTCCACATGACGAGAACCTCGTGAAAGCTGAGAAAGAGAAACAAATAAAATATCTCGACTTAGCTCACGAGGTTGTTGATATGTGGAATGTGAGCTCGGCTGTCATTGTGCCGATTGTCGTAACGGCCAATGGCCTGATGGCCGAAAGCCTCGAACAACATCTCTCGAGGCTATCATTAGGCGGTTGGATCAAGGGCCTGATTCAGAAGGCAGTACTCCTTGATACGGCTTGCATTGTGAGAAGGTTCCTGTCTCTGCAGCCCTAACCACCGGTAGCTTGGACCCTGCTCCCGACACCGGCGGACCTCTATTTTTTTATATTTTTAAATGTTTTTTTATATCCTTTTTTTAAGAAATATTTAAAAATGTAAATAGATAAGAAATAAAATAAATAAACGACATAATAATAATATATTATTTTTTTTTATTTTTAATTTCAGCTGAGAATATTTTCTTGTTTCATACTTTTTAGAGCGTTATTTTTCAGTAGTCGGGTTTTAGTTTTTAAACTTACTTTTTATTTAAATTATTTTGGGGTTATAATTTCGTGATACTTATATAAAGTAGGTGTTTCAGAGCCACTTTACATTTTTAAAGAAGAATAATTAATATATATATTTTAGGTAGGTTTGGACAGAAAATATGTTTGGCTCACATCTGAGGCGTGATTTTATAAATAATTCCTAATTATCTGGTGCATGCAAGCAAAGTCGCGCGAAATGGCTAACAATATTTATATATTTGAAATGTGCTAATTAATCCCTTTCATTTGATACCCAACAAGGCATCATTAATTTTTTATTTTTATTTCATGACTTTATGTCCTCTAGAGGGCGCCACATTCAACTTAATTTGATATCACATAGCTTATAACCAGCGGATGATCAAGAAACTTCTAACGGTACCTCATTTGTCAAATTATGATAAGTAGTTTAGAAGTTATGTGGGAACAGATGAACATACATACGAGTACATACCGGTCACATTCATAACCCTCCTTTTTGCTTCGCCGTAGTCGGGTAAATATTAATACAAAAAAGGAATACTGTACCATATAATGTAAAGCGTCTTCCTATGTGGTCGGCTGTAATCCGACCGGTCGCTCTAACAGAAACGGCTTTATGTTTTAATCACTACTTCACGCGCATCTCTGACGCGGGGAACACTAATTAATCCTAGTTCGTGATTCTACTCGATTTTAATTAAAGAGAAAGAGATAGCGGCTTTTAAGCGTTGGCTGTGATGTTTGCTGTCAACAATTGTTCCTATGTGTACATAGCTGTTACTAAAAGTGAACAACTATTAGATAGTAATTATAAAAATACTTATTTATAAAAAACAAGATCTACAATGTTTTTAAGGAATATATCGAGGACCACCCAGGTATTAGATAAAATGAAAAATAACCCCGGGATTTTTCGATTTTGTAGTTTCAAATTAAAATGTCGCTTTTAATGTCAAAGCAGTACCTTTATTTATTATTCACGACGACTTCCGCTTATGCTACTGGAAGCCTATTATCATAATTAAGAGGTCACTTTTAATAAATAAATTGCCATAATTATTAACTAGTTGTCCTGTAGACGATCATAGAGCATTTGCGACGCGGAATTATACCTAGCTAGATTTAGAGTTACATTTTTATTTATTTATTTATTATTAGGTACTTTTATACAGCTGTACACGCCAGTCCCATCGGAACTTATAATGTAAAACGTAACAACACAAACTTAATTTAACTATAAGCAGCGCCGGAGTCAGGTGACGACACAATATGATGGAACATGCAAACATCGTACATATTTACCTCAAGCTCTTTAAGTAAATCTTCTCTTGCAGACTGAAATCTGACACACTCCGTCAATAAATGTATATCATCCTCCAGTGTGCCACATACCTCACAATTAGGTGAATCAATTTTTTTCATTAAAAATCCAAAATTATTGAGTGGCATGTGTCCAGATCTCAGTCTGTGAGCCGTAACTATAATTTTTCTGCTAAACCTAGTATTACAAAACCACGGTACATGAGCAGGCTCCGAAACTATAGACCTATACCATATTCCGTTTTCTTTAGATCTTTGATTAAAATATTCTTTCCAAACTTCATGACATTTATTTTTATATCTAGGCAATATTTCTATATAATTGGTTGCAATGTCTTTTTCCCTCCCCCCAACAATTCCCAATCTTGCTAAACGGTCAGCCTTTATACCTATATGTGAGGGAACAACGTCAGGTCTATATCTCTTTTGGATAAATTGTGTATATTTTAGAAAGAATTTCATAAGCTATCGGTGCACCTCTGTAACCAGAGGCGCATCGAGCTATATGTTGTAGTGCACTTTTGCTGTCTACACAAATTAATATCTTTCTATTATGTTCAATGGATAGAATATAAGTGAGCGCTTCTGAAATTGCAACAAGCTCCAGAGACCATAACTGACACATCATTATTTATCTTAAAGCAAGTATTAGTATTATCCGAATTCAAAGGATCATAGTAAGCAGCGCCATTACCATTAGCGCTCTTAGACCTATCAGTATAAGTTTTATAATATTCTTGATATTTATCCGATAATTCTCTGAAAGTTTATGCTTTAATTGAATTCACATCATAAGTCCTCTTAGGTTCTTTATTTGGTGTGAGTTACTTAATGATGCGTAGCTAGTGGTAGATAGTGGCTTACGGTTTTATCACAACATGTCATTCAGTGACTCCTGGCTACGGCTACGGCTACCCCAAGTTTTGTCTTAAAATGACAGTTTTTTCAATCGGCAAATCGGAAATGTCTGCGTACCTACTAACAACAACCGGTGTTAGGATTGTGGATGTGAGTGTTATTATTCAGCCACATCTAGCGAGGAACCAAGTGTCTGGGCCCCACCCAGTAAGAGGTGACTATTGCAATATCAGGGCAATCTGCCACAATGTCCGTCTCCCTACGTCAAATAAAGGAATCATGCCGTTTAATTTGGCGTCTCCTCCAATTTGTCGTTCCTTTAAGTCGTACAAAGAGCAAGTTTGAATCGGGTGGCCGGGACCGAAGCCGCGATATCGCGACTCCTTCGCATTCAATATCGATGCATTCGTAGCCCAAGTTTCCAACAATAAAGTACCAAGTTTGGATTGGAATCGCTCGGCGTTCACCTGCAGTATACGCGGAATGCAAATTAACTTAAGTAGATATTGCATTTTATTCTGACAATGATGATCTTTAATTAAAACTTCGGTTTTTTAAGGTTCAGCATTTTGAATGGTACTTATTTTTTGGTGTTACGATTGAATTGAGATCGGCTTTATTTATTTCAAAGAGGTAAAAAAGGAAAAAAAAAAGGTAAAAAAGGTATTGGATTTTTTTGCGCGTAGCTATCTATTATTTTAGTAACATTAAAACACCTTTGTATCAATTGAAAACATTAGTATCACTTAAAGACAACTATCTTCTATCGTAGACGACTAAAACCGACTTTTATGTAGATAAAGCAGGCGATATGACATGTAGTTTCAAACCACTTGGTACTGTAAGGTAGTTCAAAAATCTGTGCAAACAGCCACTGCATATCCGCTGTACGCTAATCAACAACATTAGGAAAAAACCCGATCGGCAATAATCGATCAAATGGGCGGACGATTAATGAATGGGCAAGTCGATCATCTACAGTCTTCCTTGATATTAGTAGGTGGGCGTTCCACCATGTGCATTATCGATGGTCGATTCGCTCGGCTTCGTTCCACAAATCGATTTTTTCTCCACCCCACTGGGGCTGGACGGCTGTGACCTGTGCTTCATTGACTATGATGTCTATAGTTGCAGTGCAGTCATTCTGAAATATTCACAGCTTTCACCGTACGATGCCATGAGCTATTTGCCGCATTCAGTAATATCGCTTTCGGTACAATACCCGTACAGCTATAATAGTGCAAGTTGAAGTTAGCGTGATTAATGTGGACTACCATCAGGCGACGGAAACCTTACTTTTTAGTGTCCTACTTATTTCTGCGAAGTGCGGAATAGTAAGAATGTATCTAGATTTTTCGCCGGGAAATCTACTGCACAACATTGGAGAGATTGAAGTTTTCTGTATGACGCAAGCTTTATGTTACGGATTGGTTTTTTCTGTATGTCGCAAGCTTGATGTTACGGATTCGTTTTTCTGTATGTCGCAAGCTTGATGTTACGGATTCGTTTTTCTGTATGTCGCAAGCTTGATGTTACGGATTCGTTTTTCTGTATGTCGCTAGCTTGATGTTACGGATTCGTTTTTCTGTATGTCGCAAGCTTGATGTTACGGATTCGTTTTTCTGTATGTCGCTAGCTTGATGTTACGGATTCGTTTTTCTGTATGTCGCAAGCTTGATGTTACGGATTCCTTTTTTCGCTTCTTTGATTGCGTTTCAAGTTTTTTGTACATCATAAGAACCTAAGTTTTAGTATTTTAATAACCTTTCAGATTATTCAAGGAAACTTGATGGTTAGGTATTTTTTACTGCTAAATATAGAACACATTTTAAAAATAATATTTAAAATAAGTTACGGTTGATCGTAACTTGTTCTAAAAAGGACGGCAATTAACAGTAACTGTAGTTTCTCTTTATGTCATAGCGAGGCTGATTAAAGTATTTTCATACACTTTATCCAAAGCCTTTAAATTTTATTCCTACCTTGGCGATGGCAATGATCCTGTCGCGAATTAGTTCAAGTCTTTATAGAAATTCTCGGAGCATTTTTTTTCCCAACGTAACTTAGAAAGCACGCTTGCAGAAGCCGTTTATGAATAAAGGCCAGGAAACGCTGAGCCCCACATATAAACATGTACTTTAATATTTCAGAAAGCCTTGCATCGTATCGCAGCAGACATATAACGAAATTGAGGGAACACTTCTTTAGGAATGCGTGTGCTCTGTGGAAGGTTATATAAAACATTTTAGCAGATTGAACTTTGGTATTCATTGAAGGAGATGTAGGTAAGATTTTATACAGAGATTTTTAAAACTACCGGAGAAATCATGTAACGTCAGATGTAATAAAGCTATTGTGTCAATATTAGATTTGTTTCAGCCATAAAAACTAACCAAGAACTTGGAGCACCTTCAGACCTATACCTACCATAAAGTAAAAAGGTCTTTTTTAGCGTTCCGTATCAAAATGGTAAAAAGGAACCCTTATGGTGCGACTTAAGCCGCACTGGTCGATCCATCAGGGTAAACTACGCTTGCCGGGGTTGGTCCGTGGATGGGTGACCATTTACATACCGAGACTCCTCCGCGCCTCGGAAAGCACGTTAAGCCGTTAGTCCCGGCTGTCATTCGTGGATCTTTGACAGTCATCACAGGTCGTCAGAAGCCCGAAAGTCTGACAACCAGCCTTACCAAGGGGTATCATATTACCCCGATAATGGGTTGTAGAGGTCAGATAGGCAGTGGCTCCATGTAAAAAACTGGTATTCAGCTGCATCTGGTTAGACTGGAAGCCGACCCCAACATAATTGTGAAAAGGCTAGGCAGGTTGATTAAGTTTTCGACTTTTGATGAAAAATGTAAAAAAAATACCGTTTTCTCCCCTTATCTCGAAGTTTGCATAGAGAAAACGATGTCTCTAAATAGCACACTTTTTCAGAAATCATCAACAATATTCACATATTACGGAACTCTCGGTGCGCGAGTCCGACTCGCTCTTGACCGGTTTTTTTTCATTCACTAGAATTAGTATTATACAGTTATTAGTATTCTCCAAGGCGACATGTTTGGGCCACATTTTCCGAATGTGCGACTGGGTCCCCGACGAAGCTTTTTATGTATATTGTGCACGATTTCGAGTGTCGATGGAATGTTTTTTATTCGGAAACCGGGAAACACGTGGAGAATTGTTTTGGAAGGAATTATGGAAATGATCATTTTGTCATCTTTGGACAACATTTGTCATTTTTCAGTTTTCATTGTCATTTTACAACAGAAAGCTAGAAATAAAAGTTTATTAAAATAAAAACTAAAAAGGTATTATGCATATGAAAATGGGCAATGAAAAAACTGCAGTTCCGCTGATGTGTTTAGTTTCAAAACAAAAAGAAAATGAATAGATACAAACAGACCATCAAGTGACAAGCTCGCGTACATAAAAACAAACTTTTCAAATACAAATATAATATGTTTGCATAGTAGCACTTGTACAGCGGTGAACTCCGATATTGCATTCCGTAGCCGTGTTTATTGTGATTCTATGTATGTTATAACTAGTATTGCAACGTTTGCTGCATAATAAATTTTATATAAAGGTGCTCCCATTCATTTGTGAAAAATGTTTTGTTTTTGGCGGGTAATTGCCAAATTGAGTTTGGATTCGTTGTGTCAAAAAAATACCAATTTTGTTACGAGAACATGTTGTTCGTTTCTTTTCTCGTTTTGGTTAGTGATTAGCGTACGATACGAGTGTTATTAAAACCCTACAAACCAAAAGCTCGAATCCACTGTTAAATAAACAACATTATTGATTGAATGACAATCATGCGGGTTTAGTTGAAAATAGGCTCTATATAACTGATTCTAAGCTTCGTAATAAGGCTGGTATAACTTGAAGTTACTCAAACAGCTAATAGACCTGCCGGGAACTCCGCCGTTCAATTTGTCCGTTGTTACGTCAAAAACAACGTCATGCTTCTTGACAGCCGTGTGTCATTATGCGGTCGATATGCCTGCACGCTGTAATGCCGATGACATTTTCTTGAAAGTTCATTGGAACGATGTCATTCATGATTCATGAGTCTATCAAAGAAATTGCGCCTCGTCTCTTATAATATGTAAACTATCAGACGACTTGTCACCGTTGTAGTTTACCTAACAGACATCCAATTTGTAATGTGTTACCTAATGTTTGCCGAACATGTTAAAATGATAGTCTCCGTATTAGTGGCCAAGATACAGTTTTGCCTAGTTTGGGGCCAATGTACCCTTGTTATATTTTTGGCAATAAGGTTTTGATTTATTATTATTATTTATTTATGTTTGATTCCATTTACATTCGTTGTTTGGGCATAACTGGCCTACGTAGTCTCTGTATACAAGGCTTGATAAAACCTACAGACACCAATAAAGTTAGTTTAGTTTAAACGTATCTGGTCCAATTGCATAGCTTTGATATATAGAGGTAGTTAGATGGATACTTTTTCATAAGCCTTCCTGTTTTTTATAGTAGGATCTATATCATTTTATCCTTAATAAAGGTAGATCCTACTACAAAAACACAGGCAGAAATATAAAACTGTTCAAAATTTCTTTATGTAGGAGGTTCCGATAGCCAAAAACAGTGAAAGCTGGTGAATTGGCGACGCGACGCTCGGAAACGTTTGTGTCACACTCAGTGCTGTCTGGAGTCTTTTATTTTTAGTTACTTTATCGCTGTACGTTCGTATGCCGCTGTTCTATTGCTAGAGCTTAAATTAAAATCGTTTCACTACGTTAGAGCTACGACACTGCTTTACAAATGCGGGCTTGGTCGCAGATATTATTTTCCATACTGAATATTACAAATGCAACAGTAACTCTGTTTGTCACCGACTCACGCCTTAACGGCTGAACGGGTTTCGATGAAATTAGGCACATAGGTCGACCATGACCTGGGTTCGGACATACGATCTATTCCGGTAGTACGTTCCCGTAGGTTAATTTTCGACTGTCACGTGTGCGAAGACGCGGCATAACCTAGTTAGAAATACAGCAGAAAAATGTTTAGATCGATTTTATAAAGACGATGATTTTTGTCCTGCATCAAACAACCGATAAAAGACATTCATCATCATCATACTAACTGGCAGCCAGCAGCAGCTGCTGCCTGGTGGCAGCCTTGTGCCATGGGTGGCACAAGGTGTTATAATTAACACCGTAGGTACAAATGTTGAAGGGAAGCTGTCGTCTACAGCTAGACAATGACAGATAAAGTACCTACACAGGAATGTTCTACAGTCGGATTAAAGACAGGCGGTAAAATATCAGAAGATTCAACGATTAGATAGTCGCTAGGGTTGAAACTGAATGATAGCGCTTAAAAAGCTACCACGCATTGTTTGATAAAAAATTGGAATGGCAAAAAATAGAACTCCTGCAAAAACGTTATTTATTTATGTATATAACAATCATGACTGTCAATTAATATTACGGTCTAGACAATGAGCCATGTGGCACAACGGCTATATTAGAACAACTCCATAAACCGCAGTATGCAGTAATTTCTAAACTATAAAAAGCTAATCGGACAAGAGTAACGGTCAAGTGCGGCCGTTACCGCCTTTTTGCCGTCCCACGCTGCCCCAGCAGCGCATGGTACACTCCACGACACAAGGCACAACACGCACAGCTTCCACTGCTGGGATGAGGTTGCCTTGGTTGCGGAGGCCTATGTTGTCGTCAAGAACATTTAAGTCATAGCACTTATTTAGTTAGTATTTTTAATTTCATAATTTTTTATACAAATATTCAGGATGAAAGGTACGTCTACCTATAAGTCAAATTTCATACGGATCGGCTCAGTAGTTTAGGCGTGGAAAGGCAAAAGACACACAGAGAGACACAGTTACTTTCTTTCGAATTTATCAATAAGTATGGAAGTATGGGGGTTAGAAAATCTCTTACTGATCCTCCATAATGTTGAAGGTACATGCTTTCTATCTATCAATAAAGCCGCAACTGTAGTGCACTCCACACCTCAATACTTGCAAAGATATTGTAAGTTTGGGGTATTTTTAACCGACTTCAAAGTTCTCAATTCGTCGGAACCTTTTTATTTATTTTTTTTTTTTTATGTATGTTCCCCGATTACTCGAAGATGGCTGGACCGATTTGGTTTTTTTTTTGTTTTATTCGAGAGGGTATAATCACAGTTGGTCCCATATAAAATTAATTAACCACTTTTATATGGATGATGTTTTAGTTTGTTTTGCAGATAGTGGTATTAGAATTTTTGTGGGGTAGGTACACAACTAAAAAGTGAAAAATAAAAACTTTTTTACAAAAAAATACAACCGACTTCCAAAAATAACATACAAAGTGAAAAATAACTTTAATTTCGGAAGTCGGTGGCAAAAAACGAAAATACATTTAACTAGACACCGACTTCCGTAATAAAAGTTATTTTTCACTTTGTAGTGTTGTTTTTTTAAAGGTATTTTTATCAATGAAAACTTGCAAATTATTTGGTCCTTATTTTTAAAACAACACGTTCGCAGAACTTACCTGCAGCACTTACTTACTGGCTCTCACGATTCTTAATTCCAAATAACAACAACAGGAATTAATGCATCGAGTTCTGCAGTTGATTGTACCTTAAATTCAATTAAACGCTGGTAGCGCGCCAAGTGCCTGTCCTGTCAGGTTTATACTGCACCGCGTTTTTCAGCCTCCAGAACTTATGACGCAATACTAAATACCTTTTTATTGTAGCTGAAAATGTCAGTTTCATGTGTAAAACTTTTGACACTTGAAACTTGAGACCTTAGGTTCTAGACGGTTATGTGTTAATACATGCATACCTAGTTACCTGCTCGACCGAGCTCTGCTCGGGTGAAAATAGAGGAAACGAATTATCCAGTTGCATCTATTTGGCTAATTTTTTTTTTTTTTGTAATTGTCTGGACAAGGTTTATATGAAAGAAAATGTTTGAAAATAATATGGCAAAGTGAAAAATGTTGACTAAAAAAATCTCCATAAAAAGTGAATACCTAGGTAAGAAAGACAGTAGGGAGATCTTCAAAAATTTTAACAGAATTGACAGATTGACGTTTAGTTGTTCAGTTTATTAGATTGTTTTATCTGATATATCCGAAAAAAAATGTTTTTAGGTTATTTTGTGAAAAAAGTAGTAAAAAATTATTTTAGAACGTTATTAATTATTATACCTACTATTTTTTTAAATATCAGCAATAGTAATTTATAGAGCTCATTGAGTTATTGTTGTGTTATCTATCACTCAATTGTCTTCATTGTTAAGAAAATGCCACCAGTGAGTTAGGCGTCAAAATATCGGAAAGAAAAATTAGAAAAGTTGCCACGGAAACTGAAAGTGCATTTTCTACAGGAATTTTGTATGAATTATTGAAATTTGGACAAGACAACGTGTGTCGGGTCAGCTAGTTTGCTATAAACGACCCCACAGGCTACACTAGGTTTACAGCTGGCGCCGAAGTCAGGCAACATACTCACCAAGTACTGTCAGCGTCTCCTTAGTTTGTGTAAAGTTTTCATAATAATATAATAGTTATAGCCAGTGAGAAGAGCGTATGGGAGTGACGACGAAACCCACGTTACGTTAGCAGAGTGCTGCCAGGTGGAAGTAACATAGGTATATATATCTAAGTGTCAAACTGAATTTCTCTATTGTAGCCATTCTTATAGTTAGTGTTTCTTCCATTCGTTATTTTCAAGGTTTTTTTTTAATAGTAATACTGTTTCAGTCGCCAAGTAACCCTGTTCGTTGGACGCGTCATACCAATAATACAGACCACACGAATGCCAGCTGAACTTAACAGGCGGCAGAGATCTCTAGAGCCGTGCCAACTTTCAAAGAAAATATTCGACAAGGTTTCCTTAAGACCTGACTTATCTTTTGAAACTTTCTCCCATTGTAAGTGCCGCGAATGTTGTGTTGAAGGTTTTATTCAAAACCCACTTCTTGTGCTTCAGCGTTTTGACAACCAGCCACAAGTAGGTATCGTACCACAATACAGTCTTGGAGGGTAGATAGATGCTACGTGCTGATAGGGTAGGTGCACCTGTTTATTAGTGTATACATCGTTGGTCTAGTGGGCGTATGCGCTACTGCAAAGCATGAGGTACTGAGTTAGATTTCCAGGCCGGGCAAAGTGTTATTGGCTGTTTTCATGGAGGATTTCACAGTAGCAGCCTAGAGTCTGGATGTGTGCTCGGGAGATGGCAGTACCTACGATCAGCCCTCAATACATGCGACTTAAACATAACCGGCACAGTGAGGGGGTACTATTAGGTGCACTTGTGCATTACACTTTCGGGAAAACAGACGAGATGTTCATCATCATCATTTCAGCCGAAAGACGTCCACTACCGGACACAGGCCTCCCCCAAGCAGCGCCACTTCGACCGGTCCTGTGCTTCTCCCATCCGGCGGATTCGCCACTCCAGAACCTTTCAGCCCCATCGGCCATCTGTTCTGTGAGCAATGCGCCCTGCCCACTGCCACTTAAGTTTGGCAATTCTTCGGGCTATGTCGGCTATATTATATCGGCTATGTCTATGGTGCGCTTATCTAACTTACTGATAAGATGACATGTTTATTGTTATTTATTTCTGTATTACTATTGTTTCAAAATCATATCGACCGTCAGCTTGTTGTAATTGTAAATCTAATCATTTATTTTAAAAATCATAATTATAATCCAATTTGTTAGTGTTTTTTTTTTCCAACAACCTATAATAACATTTATTTAAACCAATCACTATTAATATAAACATAACCTAAAAATAACAAAATAATATCCTAACATAACTAAAACTATTAAAAAACTAAAATATGGCATCGAAAAATTCCTCCGCATCTTTGTCGACTGGTAAAGTACCCAAGAGACTGGCGGCATTGCCACGTTGTATGGCAATGCTAAGCCTCTGGCCAAGGTAAAAGCACATGGGACATGGGAAGTGTCAACCAGCCGCTTGGAGATTTCGTTAAAATGTGTTAGTGCTTACATACACATCTTTATTACTAGTGTTAGTAACACACTAGTGTTAGGCGATCACTTGATCCTGGGCCCAGCGTGTTACAGAAAAAAAAAACTGTGGAAAATATATTTTATTTTATTATAAACCAAAATCATATATTTTTTTAATGTTTGTTGAGATCATACATTCCGTCGAATTACCAATAAAATATTTCACCCCTGCACTAAATGACTTGCGTATGTATTCAAAAAGGAGAATTACACCTACGAAATGTTTCTTTTCATTATTTAAAACTTGCTATTTCCACATTATAGATTTTTTATAAACCTATAAAAATACTATTACTATCATCTGAACATTACGTTAAATAGCACAATCATAAGTAACCTAACCTTAGATTCGAGTCCATTTATCTTGATGACGCAATTGTCAACGAGACTGAAACTAAGGCAGCTTAAAGCTGATATTTTCATTTAAAAAAACCGGCTAAGTGCGTGTCGGAACACGCAAAATGTAGGGTTCCGTAGACTTGACTTTGACTTAGAAGCTTGTTTTTTTTTAGAACTCTAAGGGACTAGAGACTTACGTATTCGATATTAATTTCAAAAAAGGATCTTGAGAGACTGACAGACTTGAATAATTTTTTTATGCGATAGAATTACAAATTAACATTTTTCAGACTTTTTCCTTTACTTGTGCTGTAAGACCTTGCTATTTGCCAAATTTCATCATTCTAGGTCAACGGGAAGTACCCTGTAAGTTTTGATTTACTTGCGACAGTTGCGAGTATCATGTGTCGCAAAATGGCCGTATTTTTTATTGCGTTGACTTACAAGCTTGATTTTTTTAGTAACTCTAAGGGGCCATAGACTTACGTATAGGAGTCACATTTAGTCTGTTCGATTTATGCCCTACATGACGTGTGACTCCGGATTTTTAATTTGTCTGTCTTTTTCTAATTTCAGATGAGAATATTTTCTTGTTTCATACTTTTTAGAGCGTGATTTTTCAGTAGTCGGGTTTTAGTTTATAAACTTACTTTTATTTAAATTATTTTGGGGTTATGATTTCGTGATAAAGTATTTGCAGGCCCACTTAATTATTATATTATAATATGTATATTGGGTAGATTTGGAGAGAATTTTTGGCTCACATCTGTTTCGTGATTTTAGAAATTATTCGCAATAGGTAATTATCGGGTGCATGCAAGCAAAGCCGCGAAAAATAGCTAACAATATATATATTTTTGAAATGTAATTAAGCCCTTCCATTTGATACCCAACACGGCATCATTAAAAAAAAAATTTTTTAATTCATGACTTGATGTCCTCTAGAGGGCGCCATATTCAGTTTAATGTGACGTCACATAGCCTATAACCAGTGGACTATCAAGACGCTTCTAACGACATCTCATTTGTCAAATTGTGCATAAGCAGTTTAGAAGTCATGAGGGAACAGATGAACATACATACATACATACCGGTCAAAATCATAACCCTCCTTTTTGCTTCGCCGTAGTCGGGTAAAAAAATCACTTTTCATGTCTGTCTGTGTGACCGCATTATTCTTGTAGACTACTCAACGGATTCTGATGCTGTTTTCACCATCATTTAGACAATTTATTCCTGAAGGTCTTAACTTACATTACAGAAATCACGATGCTTTGTCGAGTCGTAAAAACCTAACGAAGCAGTGTATCGCTAGTGTGTAATAGAATTAATGAACACCACTCCGCCTTGCAATTGTGTTGTTTCATCAGCCGCTTCTACAGAAATTACGTTATTTCTCCTTCATATCAATAGTCTATCCATTTTTGAACTCAAATTGACTGTTGTCAAGGTAACTCGTGCGATACTCAAGTTCTATTAAATTAATTAACAAGACATCAAAGTTTATGTCTAATTAACGTTTTGAGCGTTCATTCATTGGTATTGTTGTATAATTCAAGTTTTAAAATAAAATAAACACTGGTCGGCGAAAATCATCATTTTCTGCCCTTATTGACAATTTGAGTTACAAATATTATCTCGTTCGTAATTTTGTATAACTATTATTTACTAAAATTAATAATTCCACATGACGAGAACCTCGTGAAGCTGAGAAAGAGAAACAAATAAAATATCTCAGCTTAGCCCACAAAGTTGTTGACATGTGGAATATGAACTCGGCTGTAATTGTGCCGATTGTCGTAACGGCCAATGGCCTGATGGCCGAAAGCCTCAATCAACATCGTGGTTGGATCAAGGGCCTGATTCAGAAGGCAGTCTCTTCGATACGGCTCGCACCGTGAAGAGGTTCCTGTCTCTGGAGTCCTAACCGCCGGTAGCTTGGACCCTTCCAAGCTACCGGTGGCCCGTCAATGACAGCCCACTACATTTTATATATTTTTAAAGAAATATTTAAAAATATATTTGCTATGGAAAACATAACGAAATAATAATTTAATTAGCTGGTATTCGGCTGCATCTAGTAAGACTGGAAGCCGACCCCAAAATAGTTGGGAAAAGGCAGACATGATGATGACTTGATTACTGCCGAAATCCATAAATTTATATATTTTCGTATTCATTTTGTAGCTTCTGTCTCAAATCTTTTAAAATAAAACAAAAAGAAGTAACCAAAATGTTTTGCTCCGGACTCTTTTTTTTTTTTTTTTTTTTTTCCGGACTCTGGCGTGGCAGTTTTAAAATGGAACAGTTGGACCGGTTGTCAAGTAACTTTACCCCGATATTAATTATAAAAAGTTTATTAGCCCCGGTGAAATTCTGCCAACTGTCACTGGAAAGCGCTATAATTTTTTCGAGGCAGTGGAGCAAGATCTCGCTCTGCAATACGTGCTGAGAGTTTCAAGCTGGTGGGAAATAAACAAAATATAATAAGTAGACAATGCTTGCTGGACATCATTACTTTCCTATTCCTTGGGTGTATATTGTATGGAAATGTCTGTGAGTCGGCCAGCTGGTTTAGGCACGGTTTTCTTTTGGAAAATGGAGCCGTTATTCTTTTGTTTTTAGCGGGTTCTCCTTGCGCCATCAGTAGGTACGTACGAGTATCGTAAGCATAGTCCAGCTCGTAATCACTTGGACAACTGTTCCCACTGCAGACCGTCCACAGTTATTGGGGTTCCGTACCCAAATGGTAATAAGGAACCCTTACGGTATGACTCAGTCTGTATGTCCGTCTGTCACAGCTGGATATCTGATGAACTACTAATGCTATCAACTTGAAATTTGGAACAGTTTTAGATGACGTTTGCCCAACTATTATGTAAATAAGTAAGAAATAAAAATATATACTTTTTTTGCCACAGGGACTGAAAGGGCTGGGGCTACCAGGGCATGTGCGATATCATATGAATCAACGCTGTTTGCACATTCTCAAACATTTTTTTCTTGTTTTTTAGGCCGCTTAGTTTTCGACTTTTGATGAAAAACATCTGAAATTATTAATTGTGATAGAAAACGATGTCTATAAATAGCAGTTTTTCAGAAATCATCAACAAAAATTACATATAAATGATAGTACGGAACCCTCGGTGCGCGAGTCCGACACGCTCTTGACCGGTTTTTCTTACCTCTGATTTTGCATCATTGTCAAAACAGTGATCGTCGATACAATAAGGTTGCTTTTAGGTTGCTACCATTGACAAGTCTATCAAAATCACAGTGATCTTTATTGTCGAAGCAATAAGGTTGCTTTTGGGTTGCTACCATTGACAAGTCTATCAAAATCACAGTGATCTTTATTTTGTCGAAGCAATAAGATTGCTTTTGGGTTGCTACCATTGACAAGTTTATCAAAATCACAGTGATCTTTATTGTCGAAGCAATAAGGTTGCTTTTGGGTTGCTACCATTGACAAGTTTATCAAAATCACAGTGATCTTTACTGTCGAAGAAATAAGGTTGCTTTTGGGTTGCTACCATTGACAAGACTGTCAAAACACAGTGATCTTTACTTTCGTTGCAATAAGGTTGCTACTAGGTTGCTGCTGTAATTGAAATTTCACTCAGGTTGTTACATAGACAAATAATAATGTCTTCCAATCTAACCGGATGCAGCTGAATAACAGTAATTGACACGGAGCGACTGCCTATCTGACCTCCACAACCCAGTAACTGGGTAGTACTATCGTACTATATATATATATATATATATATATCGTATATTCAGAGGTATCCCTCTGACTGGTTGTCAGACATTTGGGCTTCTGATTTCCCGTAACGTCTGTCAGGCATCTATTTATACCTACGTAATTCACCAATGTTTACCTAATAGTTAATTACAAGATTTCATTACCTCGTTTCTATTACATTTTGTAAAACAGGAAACTTTGAAACTCACTTACCTACTCAGGCCAGAAGAATACCAACCTTATCAGCAATACCAACCTTCACGAATGCAGCTTCTCGTGTTCGCGTCGCGTTCTATACTTTTGACACAACACTAAATAGTTCACAAAAAATGTTTGGTCGTTATTTTTTTCGTACTTACATTTTATTATTGTAGGAGAGTGTTACATTATTGATAGTGCTATAGTGACGCGGTAAAACCCCGCCTTCTAGTAATTAATTATTGTTTCGCCTTATCTTCGCTGTGTTCCGCTAAACTAAAGCAGAGTTGCAAGTATCTATTCGATGTTATTATCGAAAATATATTTAAATAGTCTATATTAATAAATAATATCTATAATAAGTGACGGTTGACAGGGGAGAATGGAAGAAGAAAACGTGATGCGCCGACCCCACGTAACATGGGATCAGCGCAGGAAGATGATGATACGGTTTTAGCTTTTTTATTCTTGAGACAACTTTGCTCATTTCACACTAGTCTTCCACCTGATATGCAGGGTTAGTTTTCAATGACCAGCCAAATCTTCACAGGGTGTTCTACCCATGATTATGAACAACTTTCATTATGGGACCAACTTTGAAATCACGAAAAAAAAATCAGCTGTTTCATACATTTTGGTCGAGTAGGTATTGAACTTTTGTATGAAACAGATGTTTTTTTTTCGTGATTTTATAGTTGGTCCCATAGTAAAAGTTGTTCATATTCACGGGTAGAACGCTCTGTGAAAATTTGGCTGGTCATTGAAAACTAACCCTGTATAGGTAGGTACGTACGGCCACATGACAATCTACAATATATTTCCAGTATAAGCTGACCTCTCATTGTACGGAACTCCTATATAAAGCAAGATCAGCTTATACTGGAAATGTATAGCTTGATATGTAGCCGTGCTTACTCAGACCCAGAACTATCGCAGGCCATACGATTATCTATAATGTAACATACGCAGCATAACATGCCAGCTGTATACCCGCAGGGTCAGGCAGAGCTGCTGGACCTGCGACCCTCGGTAGTTTTGTTTCACGATTATTTATGATTGAACCCCGCTGCTGACCTAGTAACTTTTGCAGTGTAAAACGGAACGCTTTGAAAAATATAATTCATTGTAATGCCACTGATCTCTTCTGACGTTACAGCCGTACTTATAAGCAGATTATTGTCGGCGTGCGTGTATGACCAGATGTATGAACGTAAACGAAGGAAAAGTTTTTTTTTTTTTTACCGACGACACGGTTGGCGCAGTGGTTGAGCGATTGACTGCTGCGCAGCATGTCGCGGGTTCGATTCCCGCACGGAACAAATATTTGTACGACCTACAAGTATTTGTTCCGAGTCTGGGTGTTTTTCTATCTATAATATGTATGTATTTACAAAAAAAAAATGTATATAAGTAGTTTATCAGCCATCTCGTTACCATAACACAAGCATTAGGTTGCTTAGCTTGGGGCTAGATGGCGTTGTGTGATATGTCCAAACAAAAAAAAAAAAAAAAAAAAAAAAAAAAAAAAAAAAAAAAAAAAGGAGTTTAGAAAGAGCGCATGAGGTGGTGTTCTGTAGTTTCTGCCTACCCCTATGGGAAAAGGCGTGAGTTTATGTACCTATGATGTATCTATGAATGTAGGCAGATCACTACTGCTATTTCCCTATTTAACCAACGGTCATTTTGCTGTTACCTTCAGGGGTTGCGTAACCTTGAGTGACCCGGCTTAAGCCTACCTCTAGTCTATGTTACCGACAGAAACACGATCAGCCGTTGCGCCTCGGTCAGCCGGCTCGGTCAGCCGGCTCGGTCAGGCGGCGAAAGCTGTAGCCTACTGTAGGTGCTGTAGGGAAGGGGTTTTGTGACATTTATATGATAATGTTACCTACACTCGATGCCTTTACTAAGCCCCCTCGCTGTGTGAGCTGCATTAGAGCCCACAGCCGGCACTTATTGAATGTAACTACCCCAACAGAAATGTTCAATTTATGAAGCTACATTATACATAAGTACATAACTCACGCCTTTCCCCATGGGGGTGATCAGTAACTACTGTTTATGAAGCTATTTAGTTATTAATTATATCTATAAACATACTGTCAATATTAATATAGGTATGCTTTATCCATACCAATATAATATATTATATATGCGAAACTCTGTCTGTCAGTATGTCTGAGCGCTTTAACGACTTTCCAAGCCTTAATGGCTGAATGGATTTCGATGAAATTTGGCTCATAATGTTGACAATGTGTTAGGACATAGCTTATTATTCCGATAGTATATACACACGGCTACACATCAAGCTATACATTTCCAGTTTACACTGACCTCTCATTGTAAGGAAATTCTATACAATGCGAGATCAGCTTATACTGGTAATGTTTAGCTTGATCTTTAGCCGTGCGTACTCATGGGATATATAAGTACACTAGCTGTGCCCGCGACTTCGTTCGCGTGCATGTCGGAAAAGGATAATGTGTAGCTTAGATAAGGTATAAGGATCCGTTCCTATACCTTATAGGATTGGGATAGGATATAAAATCTTCCGCTCTTGCCTGGTGGGAAGTAGTTACTTCCCACCAGGCAAGAGCGGAAGATTCTTCATTCCTGGGATTCTCTACCACAGCCCTTTCGAATGTAGTCACTGCGGTTTATAATGTCAAAGCGACGAAGTGTCACTTTGATTTTTGAGAATAAATAATTATATCAAGGCACCTGCTCATTAACTGTGCACCTGCCGTACTCAATAAATCGACTGCCCGTCTGGCGGAGCGTGCTGAAGTGTTATCATGGTGAAGAAGGATCACGCTTTAAGAGCGCTGTTGAAAATTTCCCAAGAAAACACGCAAAGCAACTATGAAATTATCAATATAATATTATTATGATTTCGATTCCATGTAACCTTTGTTGAAGATCCAAACAAATAAATTTTCTTAAAAACTTGTTTTAATTAAGAAAATGCTTCTCTGTAAACGATGTTTGAGCGAGTTGTCCGTGTAAACTGAACAGCAACCCATTTACTGAGATCCATCTCTGGTTATGGCCGCCATTTTGTTTTTGTTTTCCTGATTTTCGGCCCAGCGGCCTCGGAAGCTATGAAGATGACACCCCCTTATCGAACATTTTGTACACCATTTTGATTTAGACCTCTTTTTACTCCCGAAACCCGTAAAAATTACACCCCCGCTTTAAAATTAATACAGTATTTTATTTATGTGTGCATCGTTATAAAAACTTATTACGAAAACAATAAAACTGACTTCCATAAGGAACACTACAAAGTTCAAAATAACTTTATGGAAGTGGTCAGCAAGAGATTACCGAAACTGTAACGGACTTTAATACATACTAATAAATAAACGTCTTTTGCATTATGGTACACACGGCTACATATTAAGCTATACAATTCCAGTATAAGCTGACCTCTCACTGTACGGAAATCCTATACAAAGCGAGATCAGTTTATAATGGAAATGTATAGCTTGATATGTAGCCGTGTGTAAGAAGAAAGAAAGAAAGAAAGAAAATACGTTTATTTGCGGTAAACATGACGCATAGGACAACAAAATAAAATAAACAATGTAAAAAGAAAGTTTTGGGGAAAATATGCGTCACATCTACGCAAAACGGCTACCGCTCAGCATAATGCCGCGACCCCATGTGTACAAAACGTGCCAGATGAGACTTGACACACCACGTGGTTTGACTTGCCCAGTAGACGATTTATAGGTCTCTTTAGTGGTATCAGGTAAAGACGGGAAGGCACCGGGCGTCATCGCGCAGCGCGGGAGGCGCGGTACGGCACTCGTCAAGTCTCATTTTTCGTGGCGCGTATTATACTACCTACCTAATACCTAATTCGTATACCTACTTCTTTAATATGATACTCAGCAACTTTTTCCACATGCCGTAGGATAATCCCATGTCACAATAGGTGGGTATAGGCACTGTTCGTCATTGAGGAGTTCCGTGACAGTAGGGTTTCTTCGCAGTCTGTGATGTTACGTACTTAACTATTGTGTGTTTCACCTTCCGTACGGTTACCCATTCACAATAATGTGTACTGCTCGTCGATGAGGAGTTCCATGGGGTAAGTAGGTACTTGTTTACCTACTTATTTTCAAAGTCCATAATTAGTTGACCACGGATGGTAACTAACCAGTAATTTTCTTTAATTTCTGTACAGTAACCAAATCACAGTACGTTTACCTACTGTATGTTATTGAGGAGTTCAATTGTTAGATCTTCACCATAATGAAGGTGACCATCTCGGGAGAATCATTATCCAGTATAAGCTGATCTCGCATTGTATAGGACTTCCTTACAATGAGGGGTCAGTGTAAACTGGAAATGTACAGCTTAATGTGTAGCCGTGTGCACAATTAACTTACAAAATGAAACCCAGTTTGATTTAAAAAAAAGTTGTTATGATTATTGTATAGCATTGCATTCTTTATCACTCCGAAAACCACATCATTTAGTAACCTATTATCTTACATAGCTTCCTCCCGGGGCTTCGCCCGCATGGTATGTCGATAAAAAGTAGCCATTGTCCTTTTCCAGGTCATGGTCTACCCTTGTGCCAAATTTCTTCCAAATCCCTTCAGCCGTTTTAGCGTGAAAGCGTTACAATCAAACAAACTTACTTTCGCTCATTACTTTTGCTGCGCAGTTACTTTAACACAGTTATATCTCCGAAGATATTCATTGAAATGAAATGATGTAAAGGCAGCTTTGATGAATGTGTGATGAATAATGTATTTATTTGGATAAGGATTAATACCATGTTTATGAAAACACCTTCGCAAAGAATGGATTATTTCATAACAAATTTGATTACCATTAAAACAGTTATAGTGAGCCAGCCTTAAAAGATGGACATATGCTATCGCGGACTTTTTTTTAGAACTCTTTAAGAGGAACATTTCTGTCATACATGATTGTTGCGTAACTTTAGCCGTTTACGCAGCGCACGCAACAGAAGCTCTCAAAAGAAATAAATTATCCCCGTTTTTGCAACTTTTTTTCATTGATGCTCCGCTCCTTTTGGTCGTAGCGTGATGTTATATAGCCTATAGCCTTCCTCGATAAATGGGCTATCCAGCACTAAAATAATTTTTCAATTCGAACCAGTAGTTCCTGAGATTAGCGCGTTCAACCAAACAAACTCTTCAGCTTTATAATATTAGTATAGATATCAATGGAAGTCAGAATTTTGGAATATAAGAAAATTCCGTCAGGATATTTTGTGTGTTTAAATGAAGGTGGCAGCTGTGGTGGCAGCAGAATCCTAATGCGACGTAACGTTCCGTCATCTCTAAGTACTACCTTAAATACTGTACATAGAAAAAAACCGGCCAAGTGCGTGTCGGAACACGCACAATGAATGGTTCCGTAGTTGAAAAGAATTTATCCCAAAAACAAACTAAATAATGGATCCCAAAAAAAAAAAAATATGTTATTAATAACATACTTTTTTTTTTAGTCAACGCAATTAAAAAATACGGCCATTTTGCGACATATTTTGATACTCGCAACTGTCGCAAGTAAATCAAAACCTATAGGGTACTCGTACTTCCCGTTGACCTAGAATAATGAAATTTGGCAAGAAGCAAGGTCTTCCAGCACAATTAAAAGAAAAAGTCCGAAAATTGTTAATTTGTAGTTACTGCAAATTAACAATTTTTTTATTGCGTTGACTTAGAAGCTTGTTTTTTTTCAGAACTCTAAGGGACTATAGACTTACGTATTCGATATTAATTTCAACTTGATATCTCCACGCGTCCTTGAGAAAAAGGATCTTGACAGACTGATAGACTTGAATTTTTTTTTATGCGATCTATCGCATAAAAAAAATTCAACTCTAGTTATAAATTAAAATTTTTCAGGCTTTTTCCTTTACTTGTGCTGTGAGACCTTGCTTTTTGCCAAATTTCATTATTCTAGGTCAACGGGAAGTATCCTGTAGGTTTTGATTTACTTGGGAAAGTTGCGAGTATCAAAATGTGTCGCAAAATGGCCGTATTTTTTTATTGCGTTGACTTAGAAGGTTGATTTTTTTAGAACTCTAAGGGACCATAGATTTACGTATTCGATATTAATTTCAACTTGATATCTCCACGCCTCCTTGAGAAAAAGGGTCATGACAGATTGACAGAGTTGATTTTTTTTTTATATGATAGAATTACAAATTAGCAATTTTCGGACTTTTTCCTTTATTTGTGCTGTGAGAGCTTGCTTCTTGCCAAATTTCGTGATTCTAGCACAACGGAAAGTACCCTATAGGTTTTGATTTACTTGCGAGTATCAAAATATGTCGCATAAATGGCCGTTTGTTTTTATTGCGTTGACTTAGAAGCTTGAGTTTTTTAGGACTTCAAGAGACCATAGATTCACATATTTTGTATTAGTTTCAACTTCATACCTCCACGCGTTCCTGAGAAAAAGGGTCTTGACAGATGGGAAATCGCATCGGGCCCGTAGCTTGTAACAACTACTTTGTCTACCTTGTTCCACATCAACGGAAAGAGAAAGAAACAAGAAAACTCGACGAAGGAATGCAGTTATCAGTTTAGATTAGCCAATCAGCGCGGCCGGCGGTTCAAACATTTCCGTATGCCAACGCTGATTGGCTGAATCAGCGTTGACGATGAATGGAACATAGCTAGTTACTTGCAATTATCTAGATTGGAGTTCTGAAAAATCTAGGATGAAAGCGAATGTCTAAACCAAAATCCAATCTCATCTCATCTCATGTGTCTTAATGCCCATGGCATTAAGTCCGCCTCTGTACATTTGTGTGCTTGAAGTATTAAATAAATAAATAATAAATAAATAAACGTTTTAGAATTCTCGAATTGATTGCTTTCCTAGTACATACATAAGATAGATTGTTGGAATAACCAGATCAGTAAATGTATAGGTACTACGTTTGTACTTACTCTAGAATGCCTCGACCCTCGATCAACAAGTGCTCTGCTCGCGGCTACTGAGCACAGGGTTTGATTCCTAGATCGGCCAAAGTGTCAGGTCCAGATTCCACCAAAGCGGAGATGTGCATAGATGTCCGAAGCGGAGAAGAGATGTTTTTAAGATAGGGTGTATCCACAGAAGCTGTGCGGAGATGCTTACTGGCTAGACTGGAGCGGAGATATGTGCTGGCTAGAGCGGAGATGTGTGCTGGCTAGAGCGGAACTGAGCTGCGAGCGGCGACGATATATTATTGAGATGAACGCACAGTTTAGCGCGGGGCGCGGGGGAACTAATGGCGCCGCTCACATCTCTTCTCGTGTCCGCTGCGCTCCGTCGCCAGCTTGCGAGGCACAGCTCACATCTCCGCTTCGATCGTGCCATTCAAATATGATACCTACGTCTCCTCAGAGATCTCCACTGAAGCTGAGTGGAGATGAGATGTGTGAATATCGAAATTGTTTTGGTTGTTTAAAACACATCATCTCCTCTCCTCTCGTCTCGTCTCCACTTTGGTGGAGTTATGGAGGCATAAGGTGAAAGGTGGTTGGCATATGGTGTTCATAATATACAGTATTCTATTCTATTCTACGGAGATTTTTCAGCCGTGAAACAGTAGCAGCTCGGTGACTGACAACTGCTCGGTGACTGGTGCGGTTAGTGACAATAGGCTCGCCCTGTAGTACATGGAACGTTAAACATAACTGGCGGAATTTGGGTGTAAGACCCAGCTCTGCGCACGCGCCGGGGAATGCAGGGGTGCTGTTACGTCATACCTACGTACGCAACAACTTTCTGATCTACGTAATTTGCGTGTACACATAAAGTCAACAGTTATAAATTGGCGGCAATAATTAACGGAACAAAAAATGACAATCTTTTGATCTTCCCTTTTACTTAGATCTTACATCTTATTATTTTTAACACATTTATATCAACCCACCTAAAAATAATTCGGCCCACACTAGAACTGCAGTCTCAACACGGGAAATAATACTTTAGGACTATTACCACAGGTGTCAATTTAGCTTCATTATATAAATAATTTTTGGGTACTCTGGTCTGCGGTTACAATTTAAATGATTTCTACTGACTTTCGTGAATGATGTCTACTCATAATCAATCTGCCTAGCCTTTTCCCAACTATGTTGGGGTCGGCTTCCAGTCTAACCGGATGCAGCTGAATACCATTATTTTACATGGAGCGACTGCCTATCTGACCTCCACAACCCATTAACTGGGTAATACGATACCCCTTGGTAAAACTGATTGTCAGACTTTCGGGCTTCTGACGACCCGTAACGACTGTCAAAGATCCACGAATGACAGCCGGGACCAACGGCTTAACGTGCTTTCCGAGGCACGGAGGAGTCTCGGTATGTAAAGATGGTCACCCATCCACGGACCAACCCCGGCAAGCGTAGCTTAACCTGATGGATCGACCCGTGCGGCTGTTATTACTTAGCCACGAGCTCCTCCTCATGATGTCTACTCATAATAGTTAGACTATTTTTCTTTTTGTTGGTAGCAATAGTTTTACGGTGGTAAAAAGTAACACAAACTACGGTAGACATACCGTTCGTACCGTGTACGGTACATACGACACAAAGGTGCTGGATTGGCGACCGCGTACCGGAACCCGTAGCGGCGGAATGCCTCCTACAAGGTGGACCGATGACCTGGTGAATGATGAAGCACAGAGCCGGCCAATGTAGCGACGCTTGGGGGAGGCCTATGTCCAGCAGTGGATGTTTCTCGGCGACGACATACCTGTGCAGGTAGATACAGGTTGTTTTAAATCGTTTTTCGCTGTAATAACCAGCAACGGCTGACGGGATTTTAAAACATTTTTTATTCTTAATTTTAGCCTTAATTCTCTCGTACTTTGCCAGGTCATCGATCTACCTTTTGATGGGTATAGGTTGGATAACTTTTTTTTTGTTTTCGGGGGGAACCTTCAAAAGGCTTTGAGGAAAAGACCGGGGATGTGGGATTTTTACCTCACTAAAATCACCCTGGCGGTCACCATCTGCACATGGGATGGGCACTGTTACCTCTCAAAAGACCAATCCGGAACCCCCTCTGTGCAACGCCTGTTAGGGCACATCTCCTAGGAGACTGTAAAGGAATCTCCCCGAAACCTGACTATGCAAATGAGCAAGGCAGCACGTGACCACTGGCACCATCTTCCCTGAGGTCACTCAGTGGACGGCCAGAGTCCTCATTCTCAGCGCCCGTGACCTCCAATTCCCGCCGCTTAAAGGATGCAGCTGGGGTTACCTGCACCCCATTTTACTTGTAGATATACAAACATTGTTTTCGATACATCTGCAAAATGCAGTATTAAGAACCTCTTGCCTCTTGCTATTATATATGTGCATATTATAGTTTAATCTCTTTTCGTGTCTGTCGTTGTTCTTGTAAACTCCGCAACGGTTCTGATGCGGTACTCACCAGCATTTAGAGAAATTATTCCGAAAGGTTTGTGTGCATAATAAATTATTATTAAACTAACTTTTATAAAGGAATTTCGTGGTTTTGTCAAATTTTAAAAACCACACAAAGCCCCTGCTTTGCTGCGGGTCGCTAGTTCAAAATATTATAATTATGGTAACTGAAGTATGACGCTACCTACGTACCGAAGTAACAACATGTGTACATGTTACCTTCGAACGTGACTGACGAGGCTCTGCAGTTGTAACAATAATACAACTGCAATATCTCCTCAGTGACGTCACTTAAGGCGCAGTCTATCGCATTGCTACCAACACTACAAGACAAGTTGAAAAGTGTCATGTTCCTGTAATAACTGTCACCGGCTCACTTCAAATTGTATTATAGCAATGCAACTTGTTGTATAAGTTATTTAAAAGCAGACTGAATTAGATTGGAAATCATTCCTTAATTCAAGGGGATGATTTCCTTTCGAAAATTGTAATAAGTAAAGGACACTTTAATTTTAAACAAATCAAAACATTACGAACTTTCAATAAAACAATAAAATCTAACATAAACTAGTTCTAGACTAAATACATTCGGCACCTACACCTACATGAAATGTGTTTCATTTTGACCACAAATCGTAGCCAGTTCTAATGTCATCCGTACTGAAGTTACCAAGAGATAATTGCGTACATTGTGCCGCTTCCGACCTCCCACAGCATGTTTAGTCGCACAGGAGATCTGATCAAGGCATTGCACAGAAAGTGAGGCTGAGCTTACAAGCGGTGCGTTGTATGTCAGCTGTCGGAAGCGGTTATTGCGGCGATTGCAAGCGGAGCGAGAGGCACGAGCGGCGGGAGCGATGCGAGCGTCGAGAGCAAGCTGTCGCACTTTGAATATCAAATGCGTTACGCGACAATGCGACTTTCCGTACCAATACCCCGGTGCTGCTAGCACGACGGTGAATGTTAATAGAATTGCTTGAAATGTTTCAGTGCCTAATTAAATAGTGACATACCTGTAATTCGTTTAACTTAAATAAATATTTTCAGATTGAGTTTGATACTCTTGAGGGATCTGGATGATTCCATTCATTCAGAGCCTTTGAAAACAAACTGTCAGTTCTGGATTTAAGTAATAAAAAATACAAAAATATTTACAAATAGTGGGCGATGCAGGGCCCAAGCTGACGGTGCTCAGGACTCCTTTGTAAGAAACCCTTTCACTTTGGTAGAAAATGTTAATTTAAAAAATGGTCTGTCAAATAGCAAGCACTCTAACTCCAGCTACATCCACTAACAAGCTTACATAATAAAAAAGCCGTTACTGGTAAATATCCACCTACACAAACAAGAAGCTTCACTGACTGGACTGATGACTGTCACACCTCGGTCGCCGGGCACACGGATCATTAGCGCCTGCCGATCAAACTGACGACACTTTTAATTTCAAATGCAGCTCGCCTATGCTTTTAGCGCATAGCCGGGCATGTGAAATTCATCAGGCCACAAACTGTGCATTAAACAGTTTGTTCCCAGAACATGTCGCCTTTCGTTGGAGCTTGTTTACGTGAGCAGTGTACTGGCTTATGGAATATACGAGCATGTCAACGATTAATATTATCAATTTATGATGCGATTTAGTGGTATTGGCAATAATTTAGTAAGAGGTTAGATTTTCAGTTGACCAGTTTATAAATTCAAAGATATACTGGCTGATGGCATTGTAGGCGTGTGAGGCATTGTGGCTTTGATCTAAGGTTGGCAACGCTTTGGCAAATCTACGTTAAAGTCAAAGTCATAGTACATTTTGATACTAGTCATAGAAATATAAAAAACAGATATCTATGATACTAGTGGAGAATTTTTGTTATTGCATTCGAAGCGGAATTAACACCCGAGCCGTAGGCGAGGTTGTTTTTGAGCCGAGAACTGCAATAACAAATGTCCACATGTATCAAACGACGTTATTCAATACACTTTGAAGAAATAAAATAAAATAATGAAAATTATTTTTGTCATAAATTATTAGGAAACTATGATTTAAATTTTCTTATTTTTCCGCGCTTTGCTTTCGCCAGGTTGAAGAAGAAGCAAAGGCATAAAACGGATAAACAGCCTACTATGAAAAATAGAAAATTCAAACATTTTTGAGTTTAGAACACAAATAAATGTTAATTTGGACATAAAACGTATTTTTTATTGTAATAATCATGGTTTTTGATGATATTCTATTTATAAACATTATTTAAATACTCATAAAATATTAACGCCGTAAAGACTCTTAACTCTTTGCCGAGATTAAAAAAAAAATATTCACCTCCGAAAAGAGACGGTGTGAATAGAGGCATTGAACCAATTTGGACTAAGTAAGAAGAGAGAGAGAGAGTGGAGTGGTGGAGTAATTGGATAAGTTATCTGTGGCAATTTTTATTCCCGCCCACGTGTTGGAAAACAAACAAATTTTATCGAAATCCGTTCAGTGGTTTAGGCGTGAAAAGGTAACAGACAGACAGACAAACAGAGTTACTTTCGAATTTATAATATGAAATGCATAAATTTGAATTTATATATCCCTAACTTAAGAAATGCTGGGTTTCCCATATAAAATTTCAACCCCTATATCACCCCCTGTAGGGTTATTTTTGAGAAAAAAAAAGTAGCGGCCTATGACCTTCCCCAGGATGTCATCTGTAGCTTTGCCAAATTTTGTCGAAATCCGTTCAGTGGTTTAGGCGTGAAAAGGCAACAGACAGACGGACAGAGTTACATTCGAATTTATAATTATTAGTATGGATGTGAAGATGGGAATTATATGGATGCGGAAAGCACAAAACTGGTTGAAGTGGCGGTGCTGAAGGCCTATGTCCAGCAGTGAACGTCTTTCGGCTGAAATGGTGATGGTGATTGAAAATGATGTACGAATAGGTACAAAGTATTCATGAAAATCAAGTAATCACAGATAAATAAAGTATGTTGATAGACACATGGTGCTCACATAATTATTTACAAATATTGTAACCGTATACGATTTACGAGTTAAAGTAATCACAGAATGTAGAATGAATGTCAAAAAACCGTCCAAGTGCGTGTCGGAGCATGCGCAATGAAGTGTTCCGTAGTTGAAAAGAATTTATCCCAAAACCAAACTTAATATTGTAATCCCTATGTAAAATTTCAACATTGTAACCTGTAATTTAAATGGTGTGCATAATAAAGAGTATTCTATTCTATTCTATCCCAAAAAAAATATTCTTTAAATGATAAAATTACAAATTAACAATTTTCGGACTTTTTCCTTTACTTGTGCTGTGAGACCTTGCTTCTTGAGAAATTTTATTATTCTAGGTCAACGGGAAGTAGATTTTGATTGACTTGCGAGTATCAAAATATGTCGCATAAATGGCCGTATGTTTTTGTTGCGTTGACTTAGAAACTTGATTTTTTAGAACTCCAAGAGACCTATGTCTATCAATCTGCCTAGCCTTTTCCCAACTATGTTGGGGTCGGCTTCCAGTCTAACCGGATGCATAACAGTATTTTACATGGAGTGATTGCCTATCTAACCTCCACAACCCAGTGACTGGATAATACGATACCCCTTGGTATGACTGGTTGTCAGACTTTCGGGCTTCTGACGACCCGTAACGACTGTCAAAGATCCACGAATGACAGCCGGGACTAACGGCTTAACGAGCTTTCCGAGGCACGGAAGAGTCTCGGTATTAAAGATGGTCACCCATCCACGGACCAACCCCGGTAAGGATCCTGTTATTATGACCATAGACCTAAGTATTTGATTTTAATTTAAACTCGATACCACCATGTGTTCTTGAGACCAAGTATCTTCTTACTCTTGGTCTTGACAGACTGACAGACAGACGGACAACGAAGTGATCTTATAAGGGTTTCGTTTTTTCCTTTTGAAGTAGGGAACTTTAAAAAATGTAATTAAATTAGCAATCAGTTTGATTTTGTCTAAAATGTATATTGGCCTGTGGAGCAGGAGCAGCATGTTTCCAAACATTCGTATCTGGAATATAATAAGATGTGTTGAGCTACTAACGGCTTTTCACCAATTATTCTACTAAACGATCGCACACAAAACTGAGTAAAGCAGCGTGCATGAAGTACACAATATTCCGTATCCTGTAACTTCTTGTATACAGCTCGCTGTAACGAGCCGCTCGGTCGATCGATAGCAGAACATTGTGCAGCAAAACTTGACTGCTCAATTTCTCCGCGCAATACCTGTGAGGCGAACAAAAGCTTCTTATTACATGCCAATAGAGAGCTTATAGGAACAAAGGCGATAATAAAAAAGTACCTAGGGCAACCAGTAAAGAAATAATTGTACCTGAAAATTGAGATAGAACTAAATAAGTTGATAGGAACAACGCATACGTGCTTCATTCTCTAGGGGCTGGTATAAATTGTGTTAATCGGGCTGTTTGTAAAGAATTAGATGGAAGTTGTTGAGTTTAAAGCGAGGTTCATGAAGCCGATATAAAGGAGTCTAGACTCGCTGCATATATCCGTCTGTAAACGTACTAGTTAATATATGTACCTACTTATCGTATTGGCTGTCAGTGGTGACTCAAGCGCAGGTAGTTGCACTACAGATGAAGAAGAGTGTACTTACAGTAGTTAGCTATATAAGAAAGGCTTAATATTGCGTGTTTGGACTACGTTACTGATGGGTAGGTATTTGTATTATTTTCGAGAGGTTTAACTTGATAAAGTTGTATCACTAAAACAAAGGCTGCTTGTGGTGAAATTATTGGGTGGTTTTATTATTTTAGAGAGCCTAATCTTGTATCAGCACACACATCCGGGGTTAGTCCTATTTCTGCCGGCACACAACATTGCTGTAATCCGGTATGAAAGTTACAGGTGCCCGTGTAGTTAATGCTATTACAGTGAACTTTGCCCTAACCATTGTTTGTTTCTCATTAGTGTGCGTTGTTTTAATACCTGTGACAAATTAGCACAATTTAATTGATACAACTAGTCCATACAAGCGTCAAACTAAAATACATTAGTAAGCAAGTTTCTCAGGCATTTCTCAGCCCGGAGTCTAGCAATAGGGGCAATAATGCCTACTTACACCTCTGCCTAACCCTTGGATATTACAGGTGCGATGTTATGTAAAAAGTTAACGTTAACCCGTCAAACGCCTATTTACATACTTATGAACCCCACAGGCGCACAACTACTGACAGCCCGCGCGACCCATTGCTTGATGATACTTTACTTTATAATATATTTAAGATATACAAGTGTACAAGTGTGTAGTGTAGTGTAAGTGTACGTATAAGTTTTCTCCTTATACGTACACTTGGTACGTCAGACGTTTAAGTAAATTGAAGTTAAGACAATATTTATTTATTTATGTTATACTTTGTATGGTACCTGCACCAGATAAAAATAAATTCTAAACTATAAAACATACACCTGGCGGCCGCTCACTGCGACCTCTTCCAGGCAACCTTGCACTGCGCACTGCGCACTGCGCAGGATTTACAATAACTGTTTATTACAACAACAGTAAATATTTTTATTTTTTTGTGACAATATCTAATAACTGTTTAACGATCACATTTAAAGGTAAATACGCTACTGAATAGCAACATAAAATATTGAAATATCAAACTGCAGCTAATACAATTAAGCTCCGTTAAACTGCTCCTTAGTCAATTACTAAGGTTAAACACGTGAAATTATAATGCTCGAACAGCATGTCGGCACATTAGGGTGCAATATCAATTGACGCAAACAGTCGGCCATTACCCGCCGCGCTAAGCGTCGTGCATGACTCGACAGTAAAACAACGCTTTTTAAAATTGTCCTCTTTACTAAATCGCTGAAACAGCCGTGTCATTTCATTTTTAGAGTTCCTTACGTCCGATTGAAACAACGGAACCCTTATGTGATCCTTAGTGATCACTCAGGTGTGTGTCTGTCCGTCTGTCACAGCCATTTTGCTCCGATTAAGCTGTTTAATTACGTTATTTGGTACCTACACATTTGAATTTCTTTGAGTTCGTGGCTGAGTAATCGGGACGAGTCGATCCATCAGGTTTAGCTACGCTTGCCGGGGTCGGTCCGTGGATGGGTGACCATCATTACATACCGAGACTCCTCCGTGCCTCGGAAAGCACGTTAAGACGTAGGTCCCGGCTATCATTCGTGAATCTTTGACAGTCGTTACGGTTCGTCAGAAGCCTGAAAGTCTGACAACCAGTCTTACCAAGAGGTATCGTATTACCCAGTTAATGGGTTGTGGGGGTCAGGTAGAATGTCGCTCCATGTAAAATACTGGTATTCAGCTGCATTCGGTTAGACTGGAAGCCGACCCCAACATAGTTGGGAAAAGGCTAGGCAGATTGATTGACATTTGAATTTCTTTGATCCAAAAACGAACGTAACATAAATAAATCCATTTTGAATATGGGGGTCACTTTTGGAAGGTAATAATAAGTTTTGCAAATTGTAGCGTGTGACATATCAACTCAGCCAATCGCAGTCTACTGCTGGACATAGGCCTCTCCAAGGTTGCGCCACAACACCCTGTCCTCCGCCTTCCGCATCCAGTCTGCCCCAGCCACTTTCTTCAGGTCGTCGGTCCATCTAGCTGGGGGGCGTCACACACTACGCTTACCGATACGCGGTCTCCACTCTAGGACTCGTCTGCTCCACCGGCCATCAATCCTTCGACAAATATGGCCAGCCCACTGCTACTTCAGTTTGCTTACTTTATTTATTTATTAGGAAACTCAACAGCTTAAAACTAATTACATGAGTTATGAATGTTCACCACACTATCAATGAACAGCTCAAAGCAGTTGCGTCAAAGTTACAGCATCCTACAGTCTGTATACACTGTTCAATGATAGCGAGATGATGACAATTATCACTTAGCCAATAATAGAGTTTCACGGCATTGATAAAGCTAGGTAACTAGAAAGTAGCGAGAGAAAACAAATGAAAAAACTTAAACAAGTATTACGTATCAATAATAGGTAAAATGCGATTGTTGACACATTACTCACATGAAATTAAGGTTAAAAATATGTAACATGACTATATTAATTGACAAAAGGGAAAAGAACACCTAACACTTATGTCGGTTACTCCGGTTATTTTCCGATAACTTCATTCCTGATTTTATCCTTCAAAGAAACTCCGAGCATAGTCCGCTCCATAGCGCGCTGAGTGACCTTGAATTTGTGGACCAGCCCGACCGTCAGTGTCCACGTTTCAGCACCGTATGTATGTCATAACGGGCAGGACGCACATATGAATAGATGACAATTGATCATTCCCCCCCCCCCCCCCCAAAGCTTGTAAATGACACAATGACATAATACAAGATGACACGAAAACCTATAAAAAGTCTATGGTCTTAAAATAATATGGTAAATCTGTCAATGTTGTGCGGCTGCGCGAACTAACTTACATTATATGAGAGAATATGTTTTTCAACTACAAAACTACATGTTAAGTTTGTTCTTGGTTCTTGGGATGACTTCATCCTAACTACGGAATCCTCGTGCGTGCTCCAACCCGCACTTGACCAGTTTTTTTTGTATTTGTTAGCGGTAGAACAGAATCCAACTTGCTTTAACTTATCATCATCCTGTATGCAATACCTGTATTTTCCAAAAAGGTTAAGCAGAAGTGTGTCTTCACCTGGTACATAAACAAGACGTAATTGAAATAACTGAACACCTGATGGGTCACTGTACTCATCATAACGGTGTGCGTATGGATGGAGGAGCCGTGTCTCATAATTATTTAATCGTGGATACTAAGGTTACAAAATTACTTAAAATGTGGCTCAATTCAGATTTTATACAAAATCAGGATCGTACACAAAATCTGCTATTTTACTACTAAATATTGGTAGTACCCGCGTTCATTATGTGACCTGGCTACTCAAATTATGAACAGCTGAACAGCTCTTACTATGGGACCAATATGAAATCGCGAATAAAATCAGAAGTGTTGACTTAACACAAGCATAGTCAGCCTATAATGTTCCCACTGCTGGGACACAGGCCTCCTCTCGGTGAGAGGGAGTGAGCTGTAAACCACCACGCGGGCTCGGTGCGGGTTGGTAGATGTCACGTGTCTTCGTATTTTTGGTTTTAGTACCGGTTGCCGGTTTTCTCACGATGTTTTTCTTCACCGTTTTGAGAGCAGTGGTGATAAAACAGTCTACACAAAGTGAAGCGCCTGTCTTGGTTCAAACCTACGACCTACAACTCGTAAGTCGCGACCGTTAACACTGCGCCACCACTGCTCTCGACTTGAGAATAATTGTTTTGTTCGCGATTTCTGTTTGTCCCATAGTAAAAGTTTTTCTTATGAGTACAATGACCCCTTATCAGATTTTCAGTTAAGTATTTCAATTACACCTAATAAAGCCTGCTTACCTTATGTGGTTGTTGAACTACATATTTTACATTTTTCATCAAGATATACGTAAGCCTTCCCATTTCTGGTTCTTTTCTGTTTATTTCCATCGGTTCAATCTCTGGCAATCTTCATTCAATTCGTGGCTGTCACGCCCAATCGTCGTCGCGTTTTGTTTGTCTATGTCCAGGTTGAGCATTCATAGAGGTCTGACTAGTCTACTGGTTGACTGGTAGTAGTCTTCAGTAACTGGAAAGTGAACGGAAACCGGTTTAGTGTCACTGTTGATTGATTCTGTTTTAGATTTTTGTTATGTGTACCTATTTCAAAGTTGAACCTTTACTTCATCACATTATAAAGTTAAAGCTATAAGTAAGTAAGTAGATCTTTTTGTTATTTCCTCCAGTAGGTACCCACAATACAATCAAACTTCAGATGTTAAGGGCGCTTAAAATATTTAAATTACCAAAGGTATACACGAAACGTATGTTTTAACAGAACAATAACCACCTCTCAAATGATAATTATCTCGAGAATATTAATTGACAGGCACAATGAGCTTATCAACCAACTGGTGAATTTACGTACCTACTTTAAAGATATGTATTTACTTTATTGTCACATACAAGGTGTACTTCAAATCACCGTTAACCTGTTAAGGTGTAGTCATCATTATGAATATTATGAACAACTGTTACTATGGAAGAAAACCTGAAATCACGAAAAAAAAAATCAGCTTCCCTACATTTATTCGCACAGCATAATAAAAGTTATTCATAATGAAACACAATGACCCTTTAAGAGGTTGACGGTGATAAAACTTACACGTTTATTATATTGTTCTGAAATCCTAAACGAAATAGATGTTAATGGAACGCTTACACTAGCTTAACTGTAGCTTCACCCGCGTGGAGTTCCGCAATTATCCCACGGGAACGTGCACCGGGATACAAGTATCAGCTATGCCTTCACCCAGGTCATGGTCTACCTGTGTGTGAAATTTCATCTAAATCAGATTAGACGTTTTTGCGTGATTGAGTAACAAACATCCATCTTTCACATTTATAATATTAATTATATTATTTACCTGTAGGATCATATCCTTAGCTGTATTGCGGGTGCTTCCCTTCCGCTTCACCGACTGTTTTAAACCGCCATGTCAAGTGAAATTCGAAATAACTGAGGTGTGAGACGTCACTACAGCACCAGTGGCTCGTGAAAGTGAAAATGATGATAAGAGAGCTGAGCTTTGGCATGAAATAGCTCCGTATCAAAGTGAAAAGCTCATGGTCTTCATAAATGAGTGATAAAAGATGGCAGAGAGGATGGTTACAAAAGAAACACTAGTAGAATCAATGGTTCCTTAACAATGTATTAAACTGTTTTTAATCGAATATTTTATTGGAGGACTGCTTCGGAAGTACAGTGCTAGCTGAGCGTGATGTCCTGGGTTCGAACAAAGTGTTATTGGTTTTTTAACCGACTTCAAAAATTTCTCCGTCAATTATGGACCGATTTAAAAAAATCTTTTTTTATTTGAAAGAGTGTGCTCGCTAGGTGGTCCTATTGTCACCAAGGCAGAATCTGGTGAGGGGATCCCATGGAAATCGAGGGAAACCCTCGAAAGTTATAGGCATACCTACAGTGATTTGGGTATTTTTTTATAGTAACTTATGCATTTGCTCTCAGATCTACTCAATAATAAGTATTTCATGGGTTGCGATTCGATTACCAATTTATGATTCATTCATATGGTGAAGTGGAGCTGATGGTGACTTCACCATCAGCACCAGTTCACCTGGTTCTTACTCCTCAACAATTAACGTCCCTGTATCGGGTAAAGCAATATTTTGTAAAAAGATGATAAGCAGTTGACATTATATAGGATATTGTAACTTAGATAAATTACAAACTGACCCACTGAAAAGTGAAAAATAAAAAACTTTTTTACAAATAAAAACAAATGACTTCCAAAAAAAACTGCAAAGTGAAAAATAACTTTAATTTCGGAAGTCGGTGCAAAAACTAAAATACAAATCCAAAGACACCGACTTCCGAAATTAAAGTTATTTTTCACTTTACAGTTTTTTTTGGAAGTCGATTTTTTTTTGTTAAAAAGTTTTTATTTTTCCAAGCACTTCTCAAAACTTAGCAGCCGACTAATCTGGCACATTGTGAATGGGTTATCTAGACACCCTGTCTTCCCGTTTCATAAATGCAAGCTTGCTGTTCTATGAAAGCATTCACCACACATGTATATACTCTGTGAATATTCCACGAAAATCCGCGCATAAGAATATTACGATACGACTTGCGACCACAAAGTTATGTGACACGACGCTTATCAGCAGACGCTTATCAGCAGACGCTTATCAGCAGACGCTTATCAGCAGACGCTTATCAGCAGACGCTTATCAGCATATATTTTGCAGAAAGTTTTGAAAAGTGTGAACTGACCGAGAATTTATAGCTGCAACTATATTTTTAACTTAGATCTATAGCGGAATACACTTGAGTTTTTTAACTTAGTTCTATAGCGGAATACACTTGAGTTTTTACTTAGGTACTTCCGTGTTCATTTAAAATGACTACGCGGCTAGTTTTTTTTTTCGAAACTATGTGAACATAAATAATGACTATGGGAATACAATGCTCAGAGCTTTTCTGTAACTGAAAAGATCGTTATATTTTTTTTTTTAAGTCTTTTTGTTCATGTTTTCACGTACTACGGTATTGTGGAAAGTCATTATAACCTATGTATATTAGTTATATACATATAGATCTATGATTCCCCTCCCAAATTCCGGTCCTTATCACCACTTGCTCAATCAACTATGTAAATTCCTTGGAAGATACTGTTGAGTAAGCGATGTGCGTCTGTACAGCTACTGACCTATACTTACATCTGTTAAAACTGAAGTGAACTTGTCTATTTCGCCACAGGGACCTGAAACAGTATTAATTATAAATTAATAATCCTACTAAAGTTATTAAATTATATTAGTCTGCTCACTAATTAAATAATTGCTTTCGTCTGAAAATACGGATTATTAAAATCGAATAAAACGTTAAAAACGGGAAGATAGTCACCCTCTGTTGGGATAAGTCCTTAGACCAAGAGACATTTGTAACATTTAGTGATGGAAATAAACTATTCTATTCTATTCTATTCTATAAGTAAAGTAAGAGAAATTAATTGTTTATCAAATTGTCTACTTACCACCTTAAATTGTCCGTATATACAAATCACAACTGTCATTCTTTGTCAACTTGTAAGAAATGGTATAACACGACAAAATTACATAGTGTGTCAATTTGATAAATAATAATAATTATATTGTTTTCCCGAATGTATTTAATTCATCAGAAACCAGAACCTCAGAAGTCAGAACGTTTGCAACCCAAGCGTTTGTAATACTTTGTGTGTATAGAATGTACTACAATGTTGTTGTTTTAATTCTCATTTTGCTCCCTCCATGAAACTAATATACAAGCTGACTGGTCCCGAAAATTCGGTTTAGAAAGAGAAAGTCTTTTTGGGAGTGTGTCCTTTTCTAACAGGGTGACCATACATTTACTTATAAAAGTAGGACAGGTTGGAATGGCTAAGTATATTACGTTATAATAACAGAATCTATTTGCAAATATGAAAGAATAGAAACAATTATTTTGAATTTTCACTCAGCAGGTACCTACACAGGAAATACAGAAATACGGACAGATAAGTTTTCGAAAGTCTATCTTTTGTTGCTTGTAGGGAAAATTACAGATGGAAATAATATACCAGTTTGTAGGTAGTGGTGGTGGTGGTGTTGTGGTTTGATGGTTTGTAGGCTTAGAGTATAGAAACAACCAGATCGAGCCTACGATCTTATTTCCATACCGCGCACTGAGTAGTTTTAGTTGCCTCAATTGATGCGCATTGCACCATCTGTTATCTGAGATTATATCGTTCACAACTTTTTAGAAATGAAACACGGATACAGAGAAATGCAGTATGTATTAAATGAGTTAAACATGATTCAATAATATACTCGTAAACTAACTGTAACAAAAAATATAGTTACGTGGAACAAGCGTATTCAACAAAAAAATTCTAAAACAAGTATTTTTGGCATCAGTATTGTTCCTAGAACAGATGCAGAAGATGAACAGTAGATAGGACGGTTAAGCACAGCATTAACACTGGATGGATGAAATGGCGGCAGGTCACGGGAACAATCTGCGACTCCCGCATTCCCCTTAAACTTAAAGGGAAGATATTTAAAACAATGGTTAGATCTGCTGTCTTGTATGGATCAGGATGTTCGGCCACAAAAGGGATGAATGAAAGGCAATTGCATGCAGCTGAGATGAGAATGCTAAGACGGATGTGTGGTGTTACACGAATGCGAATGGATAGAATAAGAGATGAGTACATAAGAGGAAGTTTGAAAGTGGCACCGGGGACTGAAAAGTTGTGCGGAAATCGGTTGTCATGGTATATGCATGTGATGCGGAGGAGTAAGGAAAATGTCGTGAGGAAAGTTTTGAGTATGAATGTCGATGGCTATAAAAGTAGGGGAAGACCAAAGAAACGATGGATGAACTGTGTGAAAGATGACATGGCTAGAAAGGGATGACTACCGAGATGACGACTAATAGACAAGTATGGAAAAAAAGCACATGTTGCGCCGACCCCAAATAGATTGGGATAAGAGCAGGAGTATGGTGATATAGTTCCTAGAACAGGTAAATTTTATGTCTGAGACTTAGAGATTCGTTTCTAGATACAATTTGAAACACAGTAGTTGTTCCAGTTTATATATGTGTAGTAGTACTTCCCTGGCTCCCTCCTTCAGTTGCCATGGTGATAAACAAACAGTTAGGGATGTGTTTCAACGTTACTCTATGGTATTTCATAGCATATTCGATAGACCTTCTATCTTGAAGAAAAAAATAGTGAAAGCCAACTTTGAGAAGAGTAATTGAGATATTTAGTTAGCCCTTCTACAAAATAAAAATCTTAATTTTTTTCTTTTATTCACTGACAGACAACCAAAGTGAGCACTAAAAACGGATTTTGGAAAATGAATCCCCTACCTACTGGGTTAAATAACGGATGAAAGTTTGTTGCATGGAAATTCGTCATTTTTACCGACGGGATGGGAAACACCTGTTTTTATATTTCTACGAGAAATACCATCGAGCACGTGGCTTCTAGTAACTAAAATGTTTAGAAAATCGAGAACGAAGTGACAACCATTACTGTTATCAAAGCTACAGTAAAACAATAAACCACTCGCAAGAATAGGTACCTAAGCAAGATATATTATTTCAATAAAACTGAAATGAAGAACGGATTTCAGACGTAATATTATGTCATAAAAAGAAAACAACCGCTCAAAGCCAACACTGAATCCAACAAGAAAATGAATCACTTTAGTCTATCCAAGCCGCAAAGTAGATTATTTATATCCACCTGATTTTCTTTAAACTAGATTTATAGTAACGGATTCTGCGGCCGTCTGCCTCCGCGGCGCAGTGGACCGGGACTGTAGGGACTGCGCCATGAGCTGAGTAAACGAGCTTAAGTACTAGCTGATTGAGCTGTTGCATCCTTATGTTCTACACATGCTACAAAAACTATCTAAGTACTGTTTTATTGTGGGAATTAGTTTTTATTGCAAGTACATTCCTATTTAGTAGATTACGAGTAGATTATATGAATTTAAGAAATTTATTGTAACGTATAATGTATAAATGTAAACAGAACGAAGGAGCCCGGATCTCACGACACAGGGAATCCTAGTGTGAGTTCCAGGAATCAACGCATTCGGATGTCATTTCTTAAACAATAAATTATTCTTTATTCTTTAAAAAACTTTCTTTCGTTGATTGGGTAAATCAATTAAATAACAGGGCATACATAGATAGCAGATTGTCTGATTAGCGTAGCCTGATCAACCTACAACGTGCCCACTGCTGGGACACAACCTCTTTCTCTGAGAGAAGTGGGCTATAACCCACCACGCGGGCCCAGTGCGGATTGGTAGATGTCACATGTCTTCGATTTTTTTTGGTTCTAAGACATTCCAAATTCTTCTCGAAGTTTTCCTTGACCGTTTTGAGAGCAATGATGAAGAATTAAATTACACAAATTAATGTACCTGCCTGTAAATCACAACCACCCACAATCACAACAACAATACAACTACAACTCATCAACAAGACAACAACAACACGTAAGCCGGGGCCGTTACCATTGGGCTGATAATTTAATACTAAAAAATCTGTGATAAGATAAAATTAAATTCACTCAGAAAGAAAAATAAAATTACCAAAGCCCTAAATTTGTTTTCATGAAGCATCAAGTGTCGCCGGTGCTGGTTACAAACACTTGAAGCTACGATCCGCACCTGGCAGCGCACCACTTACCGCCCGGTAATCTTTTAAGTAATCCATTTTGTTACGATTGGCTGTAACAGCGCGAGCGGTTGATGTATCTGCTGTTATATTTTATTGTCGATTTCATTGGCTTTAAATCGGAGCTTCGGTTTCGTTGAATTACTTGTTAGAACTTAAGTATTGCTAATGTAAAGGACATTTCCTTTATTTATTTATGTTTAGCGGCAAACTCTTTGATTAGGTAGGTTGTGTAGTTGCTTCTAAATGAAGAATAATCGTCTTTCTTTCAACCAAGTTTAACACATCGTCACTTTCTTACCCCAATTTATTTGGTATCGGTGCAACATGTAAGAAAGAAAAGAAAGAAAAACGTTTATTTGGACAGAGTTCGTGAAACACAAAAAAACAAAACAACATGATTGTCTTCTTCTTCTAGTCGTCATCTCAGTATCCCCGTATCGTCGTATCCCCATTTATCATCCATAGCCATATCATCTATCCCACAGTCCATCCATGGTTTTGCTGGGCTTTCGCTACTCTTACAGCCATCCACAGTCATACTCAAACGAAACAGTCCCTCAAACAAATTATTTTGACTGCATTTTTAAAACTATCTCTTTTCAAAATTACACTCCGTAAATAACAGTGTCCTCTGTCACCATAGTCATCCCCAGTGTCCTCTGTCACCACAGTGATCCCCAGTGTCCTCTGTCACCACAGTCATCCTCAGTGTCGTACGTAGAGCTCTGTAGATTCTACAGAGTTATGTTTGTCTATTCACCGACATGCATTATGCCATCAAAGTTACCTGCTCCAACATGGTTATCAGCTTCTGTCTTCAAAGCTCCAACAGCGCTATCCAGTGTTATGTGTGGCCCGGCTGCATGCTAGTAACATAATAAACAGGTGCTGATGGTTGGCTCCGTACAACGACCACAAGCGCATGAACTCAATTCACACGGCGCTATTCAATTGCTTATGGCATACCTCATTTTGAAGCAACTTAAAATTAATGCAAGTCATTTGTTGCTTCAATTTTATGTGTAGGAACTTGCACCGTGTAGGTGGAGCTTTAGAGCCCCTTCACGGTCAGCGAGTGCACGAGCCCAGTGAACAAGTAAGGATCTCGTAGCAGGTGGCGTTCTGTTTCTGCCTACTTCAATGGGAAAAAAGCGTGAGTTTATATTGCGTGTACGCAACACGCAGAGAAATTTTGCCTCATTTTTAATCTTACTTTCGATCAAAGTTACTCGATGGCCTCCACGTTTTCAGTAAGTATTTTATTACTTACCCAAAAAATAAAACCATACAAAGTGAGACACTAAGTAAAACTAAGTTGTGTTTTGTGAACTTTATTTCACAAAAGCTTACAAGAAGAAAAGTTCACTTATTTTATCTATACAAACTACCTATTGCCTTACTGATGTAGGTATACACTACTATTTTTTAATTAGTACAAAAAAAAAATGGAGCTCTATCCGTACCAGTTACTGATCATATTTGTGTAGTCAAAAGTCAAAAAAATTAAATCCCATAATTGTCCACGAAAATTGGTCATGACCACTTACTAAACAACGCAGAAATACTTGTACATCTTACTCAATATCAATGGAGTTGACGACAAAGATTTATAATTTAATCTCACAATATGTGTTCGTGAGATCGATCGGGGATGACAAGAGATTAATAGGATGAATCTGCGGATAAGTGGGAAAACGGTTGCGTCTCGAACGAGATGGGTATGAGGACAGGAAGAGAAGCGATCCAAGTCTCAAAGGAATTAATTGCTGACTAAATAATTGAACTCCTTTCGTGGGTAATAACTTCGAGATAGTGAGTTCCGAACATTAATTATGTTGGTTTGATTGAATGTTAGTGGGACTTTAAGTAGGATGCGCTAAGATAGCCTGCGATATTCACATTTTTTAAGGTTATATAATATATATGTTCATCAAAATATTATGATTCACGACCGTAACAAATGTAGTTATAGAAAACTAGCTTTTGCCAGCGGCTTCGCCCGCGTGTATGTCGGAAGTTATCCCACGGGAACCTTCTACCGGGATGAAAAGTATCCTATGTCTTAATACAGGTTATAAACTATTTGTATACCAAATTTCATCCAAATCCGTTCATCCGTTTTTGCGTGATTGAGTAACAAACATCCAAAAATCTAAACATACAAACTATCACATTTATAATATTAGTAGGATAATCACTAGATTCATCTGTACAACTCTCCAAGTTAGAAATGTCCTCAATTGACATTGAATGATTTCATGAAATAGTTGATTATTAAGCATTCAATAGGGTAATTTGAACTTGAGAGATTTTAATTATTACAATTCTGTAAATATGTATTAGTTACGGTCGCAAATCATATTTTTATCAACATACAACCTGGCCAACAATCTGCAAACTGCAAAATGAAAAAAAAAAATATTTTTAAAATGTGTATAGTTGTTTGTTTGTTCAGTTGTAAAGCTAGATTGTCTCTTTATCTTGGAAACATACAATAATAAAGGTAGGTGCCGGAAAAAAAACAGCGCTTTTTCACTTGTTCTAGTTTTACTACGCCAAATTAATCATCGCTACAGCGTTTCTATGGCAGCAGAAATATTAATTAACAACAAAGTTAGTAATTAAAGTGAATTTCTGAAACTGGCACAGTTACCAAACTCCAAGTGTCCAACTGTGCACTTTAACTGATAGGTGCCGTCCAGCAAGTCGCTGCTTGTACGTACCGGGTGACCATGAACTTTGGTTTGCGATACAAATAAACTATTATTCAGTTTGGAATTTTAAAGTTCAATATGAAGGACAGTTGGCAAGTAGTTGCTCCAGGGAAAATTATTGTTCATCAAATTGACTAGCAACCTAGAAAGAAAGAAAGAAAGAAAACTTATTTAATCTGCACAAATAAAAAGTACATTAGAAAAAATAAAATAAAAAGTTACAAAATACACTCAAAAGCAATGTGAGCAAAAGCCTCATATTAAAGTTTGATTGATATGAGACCAAATACAATTTCCAGTTTACAACTCCACATTGCCTCTGCTCTGTGTTGTGACACTAGGAAATGAAAACAAACATCATCAAACATGCAACAAACAACCAAAACAAAAGTGGAAAAATAATACTTTTATAAGAAAAACAACAAGAACAAATTAATCCGTGCGTCGTATCTGTGCAAGAAAAGGTAGTTGCTCAGCAAAATGCCGTGACGACGGGCGGCCATACCTATCGTCAGCGGCGCTGATTTTCAGCAACTACCTGTCGCATGACGCAATGACGTCCCCCCTGTGTGACCTAATAACTCGGGTAAGTTTTATTCACAGAGATACGTACGTGTGAATCTAGCTTAACATTAATACTAATATAAAAAAAGAGAAATATACAAACAAAAATAAAATATGTCAGTACATAATTTTTATAAATAAAAAAAAGAAATAAGTAATAATAATACTTATATTACGGCCTCAATAGTAAAAAAAATACATATATACTAAATAATTCCTTAATAAAAACATTGTAATGTGATGTGCTTCTATTTATGCTATTTTACTTCTACAGTTAAATATTATGACTTCAATAAATAAATAGAGCTATGTATAAATGTCATGGCTAAGTGTCATGGGATATCTGCGATGGCATGGCAGCCATTTGCAAAAGCATCGGTCATCTATCAAAGCATGGCGTTGTTTTTCTGCATGAGTACTTTTATTCTGTAAATTACCACAACCTAAATTGTCCGTATAATGCAATCGAAACTGTCATATTATGAATGTGTCAATTTGATAAATAATTAATTTCCCTTGCCGTCTAAAACGAATGTATATAAACGGAAGGCTAGCAGCTGAAATGAGATTGTTAAGAGGAATTGGGAAGAAATTAGAAAGTAGCAAGGTGACCGCGAAAAAAATATATGTATATGTAGGAATTTAGGGAAATATTATAGCGTATAAGAGTGGAATACTATATGAAATACGATATGAAAAGAAAACAAGTAAATACATACTGAGAAAACCTCGCATAAATGTGAGCGGCGGAAGAAACAAAACTGCATCAACCCCAATTATATTGAGACAGGTCAGGGCGAGGTCGCCGGCAGTACACAGTGATACAGTGAAGTGTAAAGTTCTGTAACATTGCTCTCCTAACATTCGTAACTTCGCGCCTGTAATAGGGGGCGAGTCTATTGCCATCCACCGAAATCCAGTCTCCGAGCTGCTGTGAAATTCATGATGGAAAAATCCCATAAAACTTTGCCCGAGCGTATTTAAAATGTCGTAGCATCATGCTGAGATATGGGCCTTAAAGGCCTCGTACAGGACTTTCAGTTTTTTTATTTATTTATTTTTATTTTTTATTTATTTTTTGTTTTCAAACTTTTATTATTGTGTTTTAGTTTAGTTGGTGATCTTCCTGTGCGAGTCACAATAAATACTTTTTATTTTCTTTCTTTCTTTATAGCTGGGAATCGAACTCAGGACCTCATGCTCAGCAGTAGCGCTAGACTGGACCAACGAGGCAGTCATCCTTATTACCTAATAATCAAAATTAATTGCAACTGCGCAATACAATCACAATAGAATTCACTTTGACGGTTCAACATAACAACATCCATTGCGTTTGTAATCGTGAACATGATTTAGATTTCAAAAGCAAATTGATGTCAATTTGACAAAAACAATATGGTGAAATTGACAAAATAGGTATTGTGTGAATGCGTTACGTGATTAGGGCAATATGCAATATTAATTAGGAACGACACATCCGAGCCTTGGGAATTTGTCACAGAAATCTAAGCATTATAGTAATTCAATTTGTCTATAGTCGAGTCGATTTTTGTTTTTGTATCTTTTGCTCATATCATCATCACAGGCAGCCTTGTGCCACCCACTGCTGAGTACGGCCTCCTCCCTGTTGTGCCATGCTTCCGGTGCATTCGAGTCTCATCCAGGTATTCCCCGCGATGTCCTCCACACACTGGCTGCTGGTATGCCACCACTCCTCGCGTGGCTCGCCTGTCGTTCAGTAAGGACTCCACTCCACCTACCATTACTGTGCCTGTATTAGAATGATAGTTCAGTCGATTTTTGGTTTTCCATCGTATGCTGATTGAAGCTGCGTGTGTTGGGTGATATTGCGTATCGGCAAAAAAGCCGAACGTCCATACAAAGTTTCCGTCTCCTTTTAACTCCTATAAGGAGTAAATTTTCGACAATTTTCTACCTTTCTTTGTGCTCACCTAGTTATTTATTTATTTAAAATTAATGCACACACTAATAAACAGACAAACAGAAAGGAACAGAAAAATACGTACAAAGGTGATGCTTATTTCAAAAGAAATCTCTTCATCTCTTCCAGCATAAGTACCTACGATAGGACAGAGGATAAAAAGAGATGTAGACAACGTGTGTAAGAGTAGAAGATTATTCTTAAAGACTGCTTAGAAATATTTAAAGAACCCCTTCTATTTGTATATAACTTAGCCCTACAAACAGCTTTTTATCCTGCAGAGTGGAAAATTTCACGGGTTACCCCTGTACCCAAGGGTGGTGCCAGGTCAAAAGTGGACAACTACAGGCCTATTGCGGTTCTGTCAGCCTTCGGCAAGGTCTTTGAGTCTATACTTAACCGGTACATCACCAGGCAGATTAAGTCCCAACTAACCGAGTGTCAGCATGGTTTTAGAGCTGGTAAATCCACTGTGACAAACCACATTAATTTTGTAGACTTTGCTGTCACCGAAATGGATGAAAATAAGCAAGTTGACGTGGCTTATTTTGATATTAAAAAGGCGTTCGATCGTGTCCAAAATGACGTCCTACTTAAAAAATTATCCGCAATAGGGTTTACCCCGAAGTTGCTTCAACTCTTTTCGAGCTATTTCACTGACCGTTTTCAGTATGTTCAAATCTCTGGACATAAATCTGCACCTTACATAACTTGCTCTGGTGTGAGCCAGGGTAGTACCTTGTGCCTACGCAGTTTATTGTTATGGCTACTGACTTGCCGAAGGTCGTCAGGACGGCACGATGTCTGATGTTTGCGGATGATCTGAAGTTATTCTTGGGTATTAATAGCGAGCATGACTGTGAAGATCTGCAGAGGGATATTGATATGGTGGTAAAATGGAGTGAAGCCAATCACTTAGAATTTAACACTTCTAAGTGCAAGACTATTTCTTTTACCCGTTCGCGTGCGCCCATTCAGCATAACTACCACATATCGGGTGTCCCTCTGGAGCGCGTCAACAAAATAAAGGATCTTGGACTGACCTTAGATGTGAATATGACCTTTAATCAGCACATTAATAATATCTGTGGCAAGGCTTTCCAATCACTTGGTTTTGTTATGAGACAGGCAAGTAGGTTTAAAGACAGGAATGCTATACTCACTCTTTATTATTCGTTAGTACGTAGCAAACTTGAATACAATGCGCTGGTATGGGATCCACATGAGCAAAAGTATAAGCTCATGATAGAAAGGGTTCAACGAAAATTTGCTCGCTACCTGTATAAAAAAATATATGGGTATTATCCCTATTTATATCCGTCTCTGTTTGTTGCGGGAATGGTAGGCATCAATACGTTGGAACTGAGACGCAAGTGTGCGCTTTTGATGCGCTACTACTTATTGCTAAATAATAAGATCGATGACGCGACTACTCTAGCTCGCTGTTCACTGTTTGCTCCGGACCGGCTTCGGCGGTCGCGCGCCTGTGCCTCGCGGTGCCTTTTCGCGGCTCCACCAGCGCGTACCCATACTGCTCGATATGCTCCCACAACACAGGCGATCAATCTGCTGAACGCCCTGATTGCTCAGGAGCCGGGTGTTGACATATTTATGTATAGCAGTAAACTTATGTATAATGTTTGCATGAAGTTTTTCTGTTAAATGCTATTTTGTTGGCTCGCTGCGCGCTTTGTGTAAACTGTAAGTGCAGCAAGCAATTGTTATATAAATAAATAAATAAAAATAAATAAGAGAAAATAAAATACATAAAATTAAAAAAAAAACAATTAACTCATTAAACAAAACATATTAATATACTTAAATACTTCTAAAACAAATATCACAAAAAAAACTAACAACTATGACGCAGTGGAAAGATAGTGTTCTTTCACTCTTCTTTTAATTCTACAACATATCATGCTGCTAGCTAGACCTAGCGTGAACCGCTAAGTCTAGCTAGGCTGTGCGTTGTATGTCAGATCGAGATGGCAGCCATGGTCTATCAAGCAGTGTACCTCAAACTGACTGCATTCATTTGTTGCTTGTATTCAGTTGTGACTTCATTTTTAGTGTTCCGTACCTGAAGGGTGCCAAACGGAATCCTATTAATAAGCCTCCGCTGTCCGTCTGTCTGTCAGCGGGCTGTATCTCATGAACCGTTATAGATAAACAGTTGAAATTTTCACAGATTGTATATTTCTATTGCTGCTATAACAACAAATAAAATAAAGTTAAAAATTAAAGGGGCTCCCCGTCGCAACGTGCTTTTTTAAAATGAAGTATTTTTACAAAAAAATAGCTTTTGCCCGCGGTTTCACCGGTTTCACGCGGTTCGCGGTGTGGGATAGTTTCGTAGATGTCGGAAAATATCCCACAGGAACGTTCTACCGGAAAATCCTTCCTTATTCCTTGTCTACATTATAAAGGGAACCTCTTTGCAAAATTTCAGCTTTCTAGGCTCAAGGGTTTGAGCTGGGCGCTGATGAGTCAGTCAGGACTTCTCTTTATATTTATATAGATGTACTATTAAATATTATACGGCGATACTGAATCCTTGGTGTGTGAGTCCGACTCGCACTTGGCCGGTTTTTATCAAGTTTTATTATTTTCAGGATTAAAGTCATTTATTTAAATAAAAGTTATTTATTTATTTATTTTAAATAGAACGGCCGAAACCAATTACACTATTTAAATATAATTACTTACACTACATAATATACAGGGTGTTTGGTAGATGGGTGCAAAGCCTGAAGGGGGTGATATCTTAGACCATTTAGAACTTATTAAGCTAAACTTGTCTTAGACGAAGTCTGTTCCTTGTATTATTCCCAAGCATCTGTGTCATCAGAGAAACATTCTACGTAATATTCAAGTTTAAGAAACTTTTAAAAATCAAGAAAATGTTTTGTTTACGGCATAATAAAAAAATAAAAAATATATCCTGAGTTGTTCAAATCTTTTTAAAAACATGCTTGGTTATTGCCCTTTCTTTTGAGGTACTATTTACGCAGATGCAACCAAGCATGCTTTCAAAAAGGTTTGAACAACTGAGGCTATTTTTTTTATTTTTTTATTATGCCGTAAACAAAACATTTTCTTGATTTTTAAAAGTTTCTTAAACTTGAATATTACGTAGAATGTTTCTCTGATGACACAGATGCTTGGGAATAATTTTGTTTGAGTAATCACACATTACATAAATAAAAAATAAATAAAAAATAATAACATAACAGCTTTTACTGGACACTATTAACGATTAATTGAAAAAAAATGGGTATTATTGTTAACACGTTGAACGCCATGGGGGACAACATATGGGCCTCACCTGTTTAGTAAAAGGAGCCAGGTTAAAAGTACCCGATTGTTAAGTTTTACATATAAGTTTTTATTGCTTTAGGGGCTAGAAAATGTGCCAAATCACATGAAGTAAATCGAAGAAAAGTAATTTGTGACTTTATTCTATCAAAATACTACTGTCACTCAACAGTTGCCCCCCATGGCCCGCGCGGAAATAAATCGCATTTTTCGTTGGCGGGGGCCGCGGGGGTCGGGGTGTCGGTCATCCCCGCTCGTGTCCTGCCGGCCGCCAGCCGCGATTCCCGCGCTCCCGCGCAGTGACCGTTTGAACTACCTAACATTGATTACGTATCCATTTGCGAATTTTCTGTTTATTTGTTTACGTAAATTAGGTAACTTGTTTTGAATTGCATTTCATTTATTGTTTATAATATTATAATGGATGAGTTCGACGATTTCGAAATAAATGAGGAAGATTTATCACAAATAGAAGAATTAGAAATCACCTTGTTGAATAATAGTTTCCATGTAAGCTCTGAAGAAGAAGACATAAATATCCATCCAGTGACGCGTAAACGTCGACGTATTATGGTGATAGACAGTGAAGAGAGTGATTCGGAAGATCATGCAGTTCCAGATACCGCGGGAAACACAACGCCGTTTTTACGCACATGGACACTACCAACAGGTAACCAGCGTCGAATTATACCTTTCACAGAAAATCCTGGTTTGCCTACTTATCTCCGCTTAGCAATGTCTACGAAATCGCCTGCTGATTTTTACTCTCTTTTGGTTCCCGATGATGTTTTTATGCAGATAGTAGAAGATACAAATCAGTTTGCTATTGACAGAATCACCGGGTGCGTGGCTTCAAAAGCAGCAAGAATCCGTAACTGGTCTCCTTCTAACGTGCATGAGATGAAAGGCTTTTTTGCATTAATTATTTTTATGGGATTGGTAAAACTACCTAAGCTTTCTGATTATTGGTCAAAAGATGAAATAACAGGTCACCCGTTTGCAGCAACAATTATGTCCCGTAATCGCTTTGAACTACTTCTTCAAATGCTTCATTTTTCCCGGCTTGACAATGCTCACAAGTCTGATAGGTTGCATCGCGTCAGACACTTACTGGAGGTCATGAACACTAATTTTTCAAGGCATTATACTCCTACCGAAGATATATGCATTGACGAAAGCGTTGTGCCATTCCGCGGCAGAATCATTTTCCGTCAATATAACAAACAGAAACGCCATAAATATGGCATAAAAGAGTTTAAATTATGCACTCTACCAGGGTATACATATAAAATTAGTATTTATGCGGGAAAAGAAAACGATCTAGTGAATACTACGCCGGCAAACGTTGTTATGTCACTTTGCAGTGGCTTGTTGAACAAGGGTCACACGTTGTATACTGACAATTGGTATACGAGTATTGATTTAGCAAGGAATCTGTTGGAAAAAGAAACGCATCTAGTCGGTACTATTAGAAAAAATAGAAGGAATATCCCAAAAGAGGTCGCTAATGCTAAACTGAAGACAGGTGAATATATAGCTAGAGAGAGCGAAGATGGAATTACTATCATGAAGTGGAAAGATAAAAGAGACGTACTTGTTCTTTCGACAAAACATTCCGACCGTTTCCAGACAATTATAAAGCGAGGAAAAGCGGTATTGAAGCCGAAAATCGTGCTAGACTATAATAGGGCAAAAGGAGCTGTCGATTTGTCCGACCAAATGGGGGCTTATTCCACGCCATTAAGGAAATCAGTCAAATGGTACAAAAAAGTTGCCATAAACTTGCTGTTGAACACTGCAGTTATCAATGCATTAGTTTTATATCAAGCAGTAACCGCGACGAAAATCCAAATCGTGGATTTTAGGAAACAGGTGATGAAGGGCCTGTTAATGAGAAGTGAAGCCTCTACTAAGGTTTCAAGACCTATAAGAATGAAGCATAAGCTTGCGAAGAAAGATGGCACCAGCAAAAATAGTCGACGAACATGTCAGCAGTGCTACAAAGACAATACAAAAGTAATGGGACGAGTATTAGCTAAAAACAAGACGAAAAAAGTTGTAACTTTTTGTGAAACCTGCCCTAACAAACCATTTCTTTGCTTTGATTGTTTTCATAAAATTCATTAAAAATAATAGGTGTAGTAACGTTGATATTGATCTCAATCTATACATAGTCTGATTTAATTTTGTTTTATTTAATAAATAATAATTATATTTCTGATTTACAAACATGTAGTTTAATTCATCAAACTGTCCCCGAAAAATTAAACCTTAACATCTATGTAGTACAACTTTAACCAGATTCTAACTACATAGTTAATTAAGTAAGTTAACAGTATACAGTATTTCACAACACATTATAAATACGAATTTTATAGAAAAATATAAAATAATGCATTAACATGCACACTTTTTCCTTTAGAACTTTCAAACAAGTCTTGTCCCGACATTATTTGTCATTTTTTACTAAAAACCAAATACAATCTATTTGTCTGCAGGGCCATGGGGGTCACGTAAAATATATATTGGCTTCATATCTGTGCCCGACGGCCCAATAGAGATACTTAAAATCGCCTCTGACTCGCGGTCATATGGTGCCCCCCGTGGCCCCAACGGAACTATTGTATGTCGACCACACGGTGTCCCCCACGGCCCAAACAGAAAGATTGAAAAATTAAAGCGGCGTTCAACGTGTTAACAATCGGGTACTTTTAACCTGGCTCCTTTTACTAAACAGGTGAGGCCCATATGTTGTCCCCTTTCGTCACTTCGTCTAAGACAAGTTTAGCTTAATAAGTTCTAAATGGTCTAAGATATCACCCCCTTCAGGCTTTGCACCCATCTACCAAACACCCTGTATAGTTTGTTTAACACAGTCATGCATTCTTCTCACAAAAATTCAAGCAAATTCAAATTATTATGATTCGTTGATCGTTACCTTTTATTATGTTAATGTTTGTTAAGCTTCTTGTACCTATTTTCCCATGAAACTAAGCATGGGCAAGAACCAGAACCAGGTTCACACTGACAACATGTGCGCATCAACAGTTGGAACAAACATTTATTAGCAACACCTGCCTGGCCACTAACATACTCTATAGCAACAAAATTGAATCCTGCGCTACCTCGTAGCTTCGGTCGCTATACCAGCAACTCATCAGTTTACGAACATTGTCGTTCTCTTTAGATGTCACCAACACTGTTTAAAATAGCGTTACGGTTTTTGCCCGAAATTGGAAGCCATAACTTGGAACCTTAAAATCCACATACATTAATTCGTGCCTTCTTCCCATGGGGGTAGGCAGAAACTACAGAACGCTCCTTTTGCTTCGTTTACGTTCATACATCTGGTCATACAGAAACGGGCGCCGGCGCCGGTTGAAACGAACTTTAAAATATTCGTGGTTTAATGTCGTGATGTCACCGGCCTCGTATCTCATGCACGAGGCTGTGGGTTAAAGTTCGTGCAAGACCAATGTTACTTTTTCAATTCAAATGCATTTGTGTTGGAAAAAATCCTGAGGAAACCTAGACTTACACTTAATATCAGTCTGAAATCGCCAATAAATCTTGAGCTAGCGTGGTGATCAATGCTAATGACTTTTCTGTTTGAGTAAAGGCCTTTTGCCTTTACCCAGCAGTGGGAACAAACTAGAGTGGCAGTACAAGCCAATTAGATCTACAGCGGCCGCCTGTCGCGGATAGTCTATGGATTCATTCAAGCTAGGTGGGTTGTTACAAAATAAATACAAACTGGTACTGGTAAGCAACCGTTTACCGAACACCTTTTGTTTCTCTTGGGACATGCCAACCAGAAGGTTCCCGGTGTTTCCACCGCAGCTGTGGAGCTACACATCATTACACACGGGACTCACTCGCGCCAAAACGATAATATCACTGGATTTGTAAAGGCTCAACAAAGAAGAAACAAATGCTAGCAAAATACTAAATATGGCACGCGGTTTTCGAGAAATCATCTGTAATACACAGACGGTAAAACATTACTATTTATAAAATTTTACTTGAACACACATACATAACATAACATCACGCTGTGTTCCCCGAAGCGTTGCGCAGCCGCAGCTACAGCACACCCACGTGGAGCCAGTTTGTTTAAGTCCCATGGAACAGGGGGCGAGCCTATTGGCGTCAACCGGGCACAAATCCAGACTCCGGGCTGCTACTGAGAAATGACTGATGAAAAACCCAATAACACTTTACAGTAGCTAGGGGCCGAACCCAGCAGCTCATGCGCAGCAGAACTTCGCGCTTGCGACCAGCACCACGGCACTCACTCGGGTGGGTTTTACTTTAAAGCACCTACTCATAAACCTAATAAAAAGGGAACATTTCATTTGATAAGAATGTCCAGCAAGGTGTTCTAGGGCTGCGTCGCTCAACCACTAGGCTATGTTCAGAAGCGTTCCGTGTTTTGAATATTTAACGTGTCTTTGATACGGATTAACTGGTTGATTTACTTTTACTAGGAGTCGGAACAAGTGCTTAGGGGCACTTGTTCCGACTCCTAGTAAAAGTAAGAGAGATACGAAATTTTGCCAATTTCGCTGATTTGCGTGATTTTACAGACGTAATTTTATAGTTAAAATACTGTATTTAAGCTTTAACGCACAACATGAAAGATCATTGTAGTTGTGATCGAATGAATTAGCTTACTTTTTTATTTTACGTCGAGTTTATAATACGAGAATTAAGTAGCTTGTTTTGTAGTTGCAAACATTTTTTAATGTCATACTCGTATGTTTTTAATTTTTAGCATTTTTTTTTTCAGGAAATGGATTGATTTTAAACTGAAGTTTATTTTTGTTGATATTATGAACGAGAGTTCTAAGTAGCCGAAATCAAAAGCAATTCTTGGACAATTTTATCTAAAATTAGACTACAGTAAGTGCGGGTTACTTTGACTCTAGGGCATAACTTTGGCCCAAATCGAGACAGATGTTTACTGTCATTAAATCCACACAAAATTCCGCAAGTACGCGTCTATATCACCATCTAATAGTTACCGAAAGACATACGACGTTCGGTTATGTGGTCGTGACACTTCGGGCAGTTTATACAGTTGTCTCGATTTGGGTCAAAGTTATGCCCTAGAGTCAAAGTAATCCGCCCTTACTAGTTACATTTTTTATTTTTTTTTTTACTCAAAAATTTATAAGAAAGTAGTAAAAAGTGATTCATACATTGTATAGACAATTTTCACAAGAATAAATTGTCATTTTTCCATACCCTTTAGACATTAAAACGATTCGTAAATATGTGATATTCTAAACCTCTTACAGCAAAAATTCACAAACCAGTCGTCGGTTTAGGTCGATTAATCTAAATTGAATAATGAAAATTATAAAAAGCAGCTCATACATTAGATCATAATTGAAATGATCTTTCATGTTGTGTATTAAAACTTATTGAAATACAGTAGGTAGGTACTTATTATAACTCTAAAATCTCGTCTGTAAAATCAAGTAAATCAGCGAAATCGGCAAAACTTCGTGTACGCCCTGCTAACGTTAGGTACACTTGTACTTTTGTTCTGATGGGGTAGGCAGAAAGTGCAGTGTCGTCCTTTGTTTATGCTCGTTCGCTATTGGCGACAAGCACCAAGTGGGGTTCCAAACATTCCCTGCACCTTTGAGCTTAATTGTATTATTTTATTTATCTTAATTGCAATGTAATGTATGTGTTTTACAATTAAGATACTTACCATACCACTTACCAGAACTGCCATCAACTCTTTCAAGTCAAACACACACCATAAACATAATACGTAAACTAATCCATGTTCTCACATTTACAAAATTGAAAAAAATATTTTAAATTACAATATACAAAACTACGAGTATCCTATGTTTTAAGAACTGTTTCCAATTTATTATAAATAGAAATAATATTTATTTGCGTAAAACATGGAGTATCTATAAAGATGATGTAGACATTAAAGAGCATACATGTTTTGCATAATATAGCACGCAAATATGTTTCCCGTTTAATTTGAGAGTTGAATAAAATTTTACAACTGAAGCGAAAGAAATTTGAATTGAAAGTACCTATTGAAGAATTTACCAACCGTGTCTAGTGGGCTACTGTCCGACGATTGGTGTGGGTTTCTGTTAATCGCGCGGATAACTCTGATATCGCGATGTAGGACACGTCAGTTGTAGTTCGCATGTGGCGGTACAGATGTCGCCAGATTCTACAACAGTGTACAGTAACAAACAACAAATACTTTGTATAAATCCGCGCGGAAACCGTTCACAGCAATCCGTTTAATAGCCGTATCAAAAAGCGCGTGACACATTGCAATGCGGCGCTGCGTAAAATGGTTAGCCCAATAGGTGGAATGTCCAACATATGTGGCCTGCACTAAAAGCCGATAGATTGGGCCGTTATTTGTCTAACTAAAAAATAACTTCAGGGAAGCTACACGTTATAAAATAAGCGTCCGTATCGTTCCAACCGTTTTTTCTTTGTTTCTCCTTAGGTTAGCTGTAGATACATAGGCAATATTGACCGTGGAATTTTCAGTGATTTTTAAAACTATTGCCGTAAATGTACTGTCTTTTATTTGACGTCGCGTCGCACGGTGGGCTGAAAAACGGCTTTCATAGACTTAGGCATTTTATTTTGCAAGTGCCAGTTTTTGTGCTGGATATCACTTCTATTTGTTATAACAATATACAAAAATGACACCAGAATTGATTCTGCACAAAAACGAAGGAATTATAATTTTTTTACGAAAATTTTGTATGGAGCTAGTATGAAAAATCGAAATATCTCTGAAACGGCAGCGATAACCGTAATATCCTTATAGGAGGTTTTAGTACTAATTATTTATGATTTTTTGACATACGTTACATAATGGTTGTAGATGCCTTTTTTTTTTTAAAAAATCGTCAAAATATTTTTATTTATTTTTACATATTTAAACGTTCCTTTTAGTGTTTAAGTTGAAGAATTCAGAGCTTTAACAACTCTTATCATAAAATAGCATCACCCCTATAGACCTGAAGGACTAGACAGAGGTGTGTAGTGTCTTGTTGATCTTGTAAGATTTCCAACAATACCAAATAGTTGAATATCAGTGTCAAAGTGCCCGTGCTGTCGCTTCTTTTAGAAAGATAGGGGAATGAAATTGTTAATTGATCATACCCTAAAAGTATGATTACAACATAACCGGACACATAATAATATCGACACAAAAGGAATTTTAAAACCTTGCATACGTTCAAAATACAAAATAACATATTGTGTAGTCATCTAATGAGTCTGATGACAAGTAATTAAGTAATTAGAATGATGGTTGTAGTCTTCTGATTCTAATGAGCCTATTAAGTGATTAAATGATTTGAAATATCTCGCAACAATACCAACTAAGAACTGCATTCACCTTTTTATAATTAGTGAGCTAATGTGATTTGCTAATGTTGATTTGGTCTACTATGAGTTCTACGAAATGTTTTTGACGATTATGAATTTTTATTATCATATCTTTTATAACTTTAATGAGGGTAGTTAACTAATTATTGACTTTATACAATAAAAGGGCTATAATTTTGTTCCATAATTTAGATTGTTCACAACCGTGTAACTGCTAACACTAAAACTATTTGCTTTGCGACTACAAAATCTTAGAATGGAAAGTTTAATCACCAACTTAGATTTGTTTGTTCTTCTAAAAAGTGAGTGTCCTTCATTTAATCATGAAGTATTGTTTAGTGCAATTGTGTCCCGCATAGGCGATTGCCTTTCTGCCGAAGATCAAGTAACTCTCAAAGAATTTTGCCGGAGATTCACGCGAGCTGCTTTAAACAGGTGGCAGAAATCTAAACGATTCTTTGATAAGTTTAGAAATAGGTACGGAGAGTGGTTGCAAGCAAATATTGATTGGCCGAGTTGCGTGCAAACTTTAATAAATCAAGAACCAACTGTTGATGAGATACCAAGAGCACGCTCAGTCTCTCCAGAACCTTAAAATAAATAATGTTAGTACTATAATCCCCTATAAGGATATTATTATTATTATGTGTCCGGTTATGTTGTAATCATACTTTTAGGGTATGATCAATTAACAATTTCATTCCCCTATCTTTCAAAAAGAAGCGACAGCATGGGCACTTTGACACTGATATTCAACTATTTGGTATTGTTGGAAATCTTACAAGATCAACAAGACACTACACACCTCTGTCTAGTCCTTCAGGTCTATAGGGGTGATGCTATTTTATGATAAGAGTTGTTAAAGCTCTGAATTCTTCAACTTAAACACTAAAAGGAACGTTTAAATATGTAAAAATAAATAAAAATATTTTGACGATTTAAAAAAAAAAAAAGGCATCTACAACCATTATGTAACGTATGTCAAAAAATCATAAATAATTAGTACTAAAACCTCCTATAAGGATATTACGGTTATCGCTGCCGTTTCAGAGATATTTTGATTTTTCATACTAGCTCCATACAAAATTTTCGTAAAAAAATTATAATTCCTTCGTTTTTGTGCAGAATCAATTCTGGTGTCATTTTTGTATATTGTTATAACAAATAGAAGTGATATCCAGCACAAAAACTGGCACTTGCAAAATAAAATGCCTAAGTCTATGAAAGCCGTTTTTCAGCCCACCGTGCGTCGTAACAAGAATTACAATAAGTTCAATGATTAATGACAAAATCAATACCTAAAAGTAGAACAATAATAATATAGGTACGGGGGTACCGGGGTACGGTGTGTCATATCACGAGTAGGTACGAGTACGTATGTACAATTTCCTGCAACCATCTCTATGCCACGAATGGATATCAATCGAGTTAATTTCATCATTCAATCACCTTGAAGAAATGTTATCTTTCAATACTCGTATTTAAAACGAATCGAATCCCTCAAGTATCAACAAAATATGTAGGGGTTGCAAAGGATTAATTTTAGGTGTACAAGTTTGACCATATTAAAATACGTTTGAATATATTCTAGGAATTATCGGTATGGCTTTGTTTACCACACTAGTTGAATGTAAATATTTACTGTATCAACCCTGAGGTTGGGCACACATGATCGCAACCGCAACTGAATGATGATTCGAAGAGTTTTGTAAACAGTCGATATCGTTTTGCGAGCGCTACGAAACTAAATGCAACGTAATTTCGTTTGACTTACTTGAAAGTGTTCCTCTTTTTTTTGCCCCACTTTTAGAGCACTCTAAAATGGACCTTGTTTCATCAACAGCTACTTTTCAACACTAAATATCTATAATCTAAAAAAGTAATGAAACGTTTGGAAAATTCACTAGTCCCTAGCTGTGGTCGCGAATGGTTCGTCTGCGGGCAGCCTTATTCTATTGGGCACGACCTGTGCACTCGGAAGTGGACGCGAATTCAGTTTCGCTGCGGCAACCGATTGATTAAAACTGGCAAAAAATGTAAAGCACTTTTGATTTTATTTTGGCTCTTGGTTTTTTCGGTTTACAAATAAAATTAATTAAAATTATTTATTGTGCTTTTGTTGGTTTCTTAATAAAAATTGGCCTGGTCGTATAAAAAATAATCTGCCTAGCCTTTTCCCAACTATGTTGGAGTCGGCTTCCAGTCTAACCGGATGCAGCTGAATACCAGTATTTTACATGGAGCGACTGCCTATCTGACCTCCACAACCCGGTACCTGGATAATACGATACCTCTTAGTAAGACTGGTAGTCAGACTTTCGGGCTTCTGACGACCTGGCCTGGTCGTATAATAGGTACATTTTATTTTAGTTTTTTTTTTTTCATTTTGGGTTTGTTGGTACGCTGTGAACACAAAATTAAATTTAAACCTTATAGTACAGTAAAGATTATCTGTGTCGGTCCCGGAGAAAGAATAGGACCACCCCATTTCGTCCCGTGGGTGTCGTAAGAGGCGACTATTTGACTAAGGGCGCTCAAGACCCAGTGCATACCATATAGCACTTTGGGTCACCCGCGCGATGGCGGGTAAACCATCAACAATCGCATTCCCAAGGAGGGTTGGTGTCAGGCTGGCGGCCGACTATAAAATTTAGCCAAAACTTCAAGCAACATGATAAGTAAAGATATGATGCGCGATAGGGCTAGGGCGTACCCCACAGGCGACGCGCAGGGGCAGCACCCGGCTTCTGCGGGGAGTGGACAAGGGTTGTTGCACCATCCCGGGCGGGGGCAACGTAAGAAGCGAGCTCGGGAAGTGAGATTGAGGTATGCTAGTTGGAATGTTGGGACGATGACTGGAAGAGCCAGAGAGTTAGCGGATGTATTAAAAAAAAGACGAATAAATGTGGCGTGTTTGCAAGAAACAAAATGGAAAGGAACGAAAGCGAGAGAAATCGGGAAAGGATACAAGTTTTTCTACTGTGGAAGTGACGGGAAAAGAAATGGAGTGGGAATAGTGTTAGACAGTAATTTGAAAGAAGGCGTGATGGAGGTAAAAAGAATTAATGATAGATTAATCGTTGTAAAAGTTATGTTAGAACATGTAATGCTGAATATAATTAGTGTGTATGCACCGCAGGTAGGATGTGATGAAAGGGTGAAAGAGAAGTTTTGGGAGGACTTTGACACAGTTTTGATGAACATTCCGGTGCATGAAGAATTGATAGTTGGAGGTGATTTTAATGGGCATGTGGGAAGAATGAGAGGGGTTTATGAAAGAGTGCATGGAGGATGGGGATTTGGTAGCCTAAATAACGAGGGAGAGACATTGCTGCAATCCGCTACCGCATTTGACCTGGCAGTAGCTAATACTTGGTTCCAGAAGAACGATGGACATCTAATTACGTATAAAAGTGGCAGTCATAAGACCCAAATTGATTACTTTCTAATACGACGCAAGAACTTAAAACACATCAAAGACTGCAAAGTGCTACCGGGAGAAGACCTAGTGGCACAGCACAGACTCCTAGTTATGGAAATGGTCGTAGAAATAAAGCCCAATAAAAACAAAGAGCGACCTCCCCCTAAAATAAAATGGCATATGCTGGAGAAGAATGATTGTGCGAAGAAATTTAAAGAGCGAGTGGTGGATAAAATGATAGATATGGGGGACATGAACGATCGAAGTGTAAATGAATGTTGTAATGAAATGGCGGGGTATATTAGGAGTACAGCGAAATATATTTTGGGAGAGACGAAAGGAAAGGGTACTATAGATAGGGATACATGGTGGTGGTCGACAGAAATACAGAATATGTTACGGGATAAGAAGAGAAAGTTCAAGGAATGGCAGAGTGTAGAAAATGAGAACGTTAGTTTGAAAGTAGAAAAAAGAGTGAGTATGATGCTCTAAAGAAAAAAGCCAAGAAAGCTGTAGCCATAGCGAGAGCAAAGGCCCAGGACAAGCTTTATGACACACTGGATAATCCAGCAGGCCAAAAACATCTATACCGGCTTGCTAGAGCTAGGAAGACGAGGGATGTCTGTCAGATAAAGTGTATAAGGGATGAAACTGGAACAGTTCTTTCGGATGATGAGAAAATTAAGGATAGGTGGAAGGGCTATTTTGAAAGACTGATGAATGAGGAGAATGACTGGAGTGGTGTGCTTGAGAATAAACCAGTAAATGAGGGGTTAGTGAGAATTATTAGTATGGATGACGTGAGAATAGCAGTTAATGGGATGAAGAATGGTAAAGCAATAGGTCCGGATGGAATACCAGTCGAAGTATGGAAGTTATTACGGGTAGATGGATGGACGTGGTTAGCTTTATTCTTCAATAAGTTGTTGCTGGAAGAAGCCATACCTGACGAATGGTGCAACAGTTCGCTGGTGCCCATCTTTAAAAACAAAGGTGATGTGCTGGAGTGCAACAACTATAGAGGAATAAAGCTAATGTCACATAGTATGAAGGCTTGGGAGAAAGTTATTGAAAGGCGACTAAGAGAAGAGAGTGAAATTTCGCAAAACCAATTCGGTTTTATGCCTGGTCGAGGAACAGCAGATGCCATCTTTGCTATCCGCCAGCTGTGCGAGAAATACAGAGGTGCGCATAAAAACTTGCACATGGTATTTGTTGACCTCGAAAAGGCATACGACCGAGTGCCTCGTGAAGTTTTGTGGTGGGCACTTAAGGAAAAATGTGTACCAGGGAAGTATGTGCAGTTGATACGCGCGATGTACAGTCGATGCAGTACCCAAGTCCGGTCTACAGTGGGCACTACTGACAGCTTCGATGTGGCTGTCGGCTTGCACCAGGGGTCTGCACTCAGCCCTTACCTCTTTGTGCTGATAATGGATGCTCTTTCTTCGGATATCCAGGAAGAGGCTCCCTGGTGTATGCTGTTCGCCGATGACATTGTGCTGGTTGCCGAGAGTGGCTTAGAGGTCCAGAGCAGATTGGAGGTGTGGTGGAAAAGACTGGAGACCGTTGGCCTGAGAGTAAGTCGGACCAAAACAGAGTATTTGTTTTGTGATTTTGGCGGACTCTCCGGTCCTGTGCCCATATCTCTTGCCGGAACGCCCTTACCGATCTGCTCCGACTTTCGGTACCTCGGGTCGCTTGTCCAAGGGGATGGCGAAGTAGACCGAGACATAACGCACCGGATCAACGCAGGATGGATGAAATGGCGACAGGTTACAGGAACAACTTGCGACCCACGGATGCCCCTCAAGTTGAAGGGGAAAATTTACAAGTCCGTGATAAGGCCTGTCGTACTTTATGGATCGGAATGCTGGACAGTGAAGAAGACGGATGAAAAAAAATTGCATGCAGCGGAGATGAGAATGTTGAGATGGATGTGTGGAGTGACAAGAATGGAAAAAGTGAGAAATGAGTATATAAGAGGAAGTTTGAAAGTGGCGCCAGTGACAGAAAAGTTGAAAGGAAATCGTTTGTCTTGGTATGGGCATGTAATGAGGAGAGACAAAACGCATGTGACTAAAAGAGTGATGAATATAGATGTTGATGGATGGAGAGGCAGAGGAAGGCCAAAGAAAAGATGGATGGATTGTGTGAGGAATGATATGAAAGAGAAGGGAGTGAATGATAGCGTGACGGTTGACAGGGGAGAATGGAAGAAGAAAACGTGTTGCGCCGACCCCAAGTAATATGGGATAAGGGCAGGAAGATGATGAGTACAGTAAAGATTTTCTGATGATACTGAATTAAGAGTAAGTAATATGAAACACGACACTTTTGTTTATGAAATTTATGTTGAACGTGTTGTTTCTTCACCACTTTTTCTACATTTTTCTCATCTAAGGAGCGTTCTAACATCACTTACCTACACACCACTAGTCACCAACAAAAGTGAAGATCGATAAAATAAACGCCAACTAGCAGGCAGCAGGCATGAGGCCACTACGAAGCGCCCCAAATCATTTCCTACGAGTGACGACCATGGTCGCGGCTTCCGCAATCAAATCGACGACCGCCCGAGCGTACTACCAATAGTTTGCCAATCTGAATGTTTGAACGGTTTATATGATGCTAAAGACTACGTTCAGATGGCTAAATTTTGACGCGCGTTTCGACGCGCCTAGACGTCATGGTATTTACGTATAGCCGTGTGCTCGTTGTAAAATGTGCTCTTTGAAAAAATATCTAGACGCTGGTGTACGCACGTTGACGCGCGCTTTGATAGATTTGTAACGCCCGTACCTATCCTGTCCACAAGAGCGCGCGCTTCCATCGCGACCGCGTGAATTTTCGTCGTTTTGTTTTTATATTATAAAGACATTCTAAAGTAATTAAAGAATTTAGATTCATTGTCTCTCAGATTCGAATGTGCAAATGTCTTGCAACAAACTTGTAGAGGGTCTATTCCTCAAAACAGGGTGAACCCAATCTGTCCGTTTTCTTTTTCTATATTGTTTTTATAATCTAACCACAAAACAATAGCTTCTTCCACGTCCATTGTCTAGGCTCCACCGAAACAGACTGTGAGTTAGTGGAGCACGCGCAGGGGCGGCGCTTGTCATTTGAATTCTTTTGAAATTTGATCGCGCGTTGGCTTGCGTCGACGCGCGTTACATCTGAACGTAACCTTAGTCGAAATAAGTGGGATAATAATTAAAACTGCAGGAAATTCTTCTCTCGTATCAGCATAACTAGCGAGCACAGCTCACGTGGTGGTGTGGTGGTGGTAGTGCCAGCCAGGCAGCAAGGCGGTCGCGGACTGTCGCCACTGCCCGCGCCGCAGCGAGCGCTTATAAACTGTGAACATTTAGTCAAGTAGCAATACTAACCGGCGGTTGTTAACCCCCTAAAAGAACATCAAATCTTTTTTATTTCCATGTTATCATGTTTAGATATCGAGGCTCATCACGTCTGTGAAGTTTCGCCAGCTAAATTTAATTTGACCCTGTATTCATGATCATGTCAACATTCTGTAGACAAGTGGCCATCGCTTTCAAAGAGTTACATAGTTACATATTACTACAACGGCTGTCAACAGGATCGACACACACAGTTCCATAGCTGATGTCAGTGATGTCAGTCGCATGCAATGTTGACTTTTCCGTCATCATTATCGCTGCTAGAATGCCACTTAGTCTAGGCCCGCTCGACATAATATACGTTCATAAATATATTTTGATGATCAGACAGAGTAAACTTCACACTTTGCGGGACAGTAAACGAGACGCAATACAAGTGTTGTTACTGCTATAGCCGTACAGCGTTACACTAAGGTAATCTCTCTGAATCCATTACAAAACAAGTGGAGCACACTAAAGGATAGATGAGAGTCGCCGGCGCAACTTTCGATGTCCACCGCAAGCAGGAGCCGTTTCGTGGTTCACGTTCAGCCAGTTTCTACTGGGGGTGATGCCGTCCTATGTGGGGGTGATGCCGTGAGATGAGAATGCTGACGTGTTACGGGTTAAGATTGTTTTGTCTCATTAAGTAATTTAGAAACATTGCTTCAGGTACATCATTAAAAAAGTTATAAATGCATGTCATCTCATCATCTACCTGCCTTTTCCCAACTATGTTGAGGTCAGCTTCCAGTCTCACCGGATGTAGCTGAATACCAGTATAGTACATGGAGTGACGGCTTACCTAACCTCCACAACTCAGTTACTGAGTAACACGATACCCCTTGGTAAGACTGGCTGTCATAGACTTTCGGGCTTCTGACGACCCGTAACGACTGTCAAAGATCTTCGAATGCCAGCCGGCGTCGATTGACCCGCTGCGTCAATTTGCCGTGTTATAGCCATTTCACACAACTGTCATAGAATGGTAGTTGTGATTCGAGTAGGATATGGAACATTTACGTTGGTAATAAAGCTTAACAATTAATTTACAATGAGCTTTTTCAATCAATCAAGCCCCATTTAATTGAAGCAACAAATGACTTACTTATTTATAGCCACAGTAATTAAATTGCATTGTGTAAGTCAAGCTTCAAGATGTGAATATAAATGCAGCGAATCTTTTAATAACTGAACTGCTAACACTGTTCAGTGATTGAAAGAAAGAAAGAAAGAAAATACGTTTATTTGCGGTAAACATGACGCAAAGGACAACAAAATAAAATAAACAAAGTAAAAAGCAAGTTTTGGGGAAAATATGCGTCACATCTACGCAAAACGGCTACCGCTCAGCATAATGCCGCGACCCCATGCGAAACGGAGCCCCAGCGCTGGTTTTCAGCGATAGCCGGCGTTGACGCGATGACGTCGACCGGTGCAGCATGTGATAAATAATATGCAATTAAAAAATAAATAAAATATAAAGTTAGTTATCGCGTCAGGTGCTCACCTGGTCGCAGGCTGACAGCCACTGATACGTCAAGTGCTCACCTGGTCGCAGGCTGATAGCCACTGATACGTCAAGTGCTCACCTGGTCGCAGGCTGACAGCCACTGATACGTCAAGTGCTCACCTGGTCGCAGGCTGATAGCCACTGATACGTCAAGTGCTCACCTGGTCGCAGGCTGATAGCCACTGATACGTCAAGTGCTCACCTGGTCGCAGGCTGATAGCCACTGATACGTCAAGTGCTCACCTGGTCGCAGGCTGACAGCCACTGATACGTCAAGTGCTCACCTGGTCGCAGGCTGATAGCCACTGATACGTCAAGTGCTCACCTGGTCGCAGGCTGATAGCCACTGATATGTCAAGTGCTCACCTGGTCGCAGGCTGATAGCCACTGATACGTCAAGTGCTCACCTGGTCGCAGGCTGATAGCCACTGATACGTTAACTGTTGTAATGTCGGGGCCACACCAATAGGGTATGCCGTTGACTATCACGACGTTGGCCGTAGGTGTCACCACTAATTACCGCGATAATTTGACAACAGCATTTACATTGCTGATTGAAGTGGCGATAACACGGGTGATTCAACTCTGAACTTAATTTATCGGGATAATTATTGAAATAATTACCGCGATGTTTATGACGATGGTGGGTATTGACGTTGTCGTTGGTTTGGCCCCGACATAACACAGCACACAACAGCGGCTCGCTGTCATTTGCACGATACTACGGCGGCTGTCATTCTGACGTTAACGAGGCAACTTCAAGGGTCACGCGCCACGTCAAAATGAAACACAAAAAATGCTCATTCGATGCTTCCTCGAATTTTGTTTGTTGTTTTGAGTGATATGTTCAAAGAAAATTGGTGTTGAATTGAGTTTGGTGTCGTTATTCTTATTGTTTACTAAGTTGATATTTGTATTTATTTATTTAAATACGAGTATAAAGGCTTACCAACTAAATACATAATAACTAAATTCATACACAGCATTAACCCACAATCTTTGTCATCATAATTATATAGATCTCGCATGTACCATCGCGGACATTTGCGGTGAACCACTTTTGAACCGAAAATGGTTCACTGCAAATGTCCGCGATGGTACATCTAAATTAGGAAAGCACGGCACTATTAATTGAAAAAAAAAAAAAATATATAAAAGTGTTGTAAGTACGTAGTGTTGTGTACTTGCCAGCTTTATGGAATTGCAACTTAGTTATGGGATTACCTACATAAATTATATAATTTGTAAAGGTCGCGTGTTTGTTATTAATACAGAATATTTTATAAACTCTACGCAGAAAATCCTTTTGAATAAAATGAAACCGCTGCTAAACACAAGTTAGTGTTATTTCATACAGTTAAACATTAATTGCATTATCTGGTCGAACCATTAATTGTTACAAATGGTTCCAATAAATCTGGCCGACTGATCCTGACATTGTTTGCGCGCTTCGGTATTGTGTCGCCTGTCTCACACAGTCGTGGGCAATGAACGCAATTCTCACGTGACAGCTATTTGGCCTTTATTCTGAAGTGGGACAATAACATGCTGGTGTACGGCAAAATATAGGTAATTTAGGAAACACTGCAATTGTATTGAACAATAAGGTGCAATAAGTTGCACCACCAATAACTTGTAACTTAGCAACATACGCCTTCCGCAAACGGTGTGTTGCTCCATTTTATTGATAACTAGCTTTTGCCCGCGACTTCGCTACTCGGCAACTTCCCAGTAGTGAAAGAATTTTCGGAATCGGATCGGTAGTTCCGAAAATTATTATTATACAGGGTGTAAGGGACAGCCCTCCGCAGACTGATGGGGTTCATTTAGTATACAATACTAAGATGACCGGTACATGACAACGTTATCGGTATCCAAAATTATTATTATACAGGGTGTAAGGGACAGCTCCGCAGACTGATGGCGTTCATTTAGTATACAATACTAAGATGACCGGTACATGACAACGTTATCGGTATCCAAAATTATTATTATACAGGGTGTAAGGGACAGCTCCGCAGACTGATGGCGTTCATTTAGTATACAATACTAAGATGACCGGTACATGACAACGTTATCGGTATCCAAAATTATTATTATACAGGGTGTAAGGGACAGCTCCGCAGACTGATGGCGTTCATTTAGTATACAATACTAAGATGACCGGTACATGACAACGTTATCGGTATCCAAAATTATTATTATACAGGGTGTAAGGGACAGCTCCGCAGACTGATGGCGTTCATTTAGTATACAATACTAAGATGACCGGTACATGACAACGTTATCGGTATCCAATAAACCTGATTTGTTTTATTACCTCACACGCAATGTATCGTTACTGTGGCAAAACATGCGGCATGGCGGCAGTGCAGCGCGTCGTACTTATTTCAACATCCATTGCTGATTTTTTTTATTTTAGCTGTTTTATTTACATAAATGGAGTGCTACGTGTAGGGAATGTAATTTTACTTTGAAATAAATGAGTAACTGAAAAAAAAAAACGATAAAAAAAATAAAATTTTCCTGAGATTTTTTCGGCGGAATATGATTCAAAATAGGAGCCGAATGCACCCTGTTAGTTTGCGAAGGGCTGTCCCTTACACCCTGTATACAAACTCAAAATTTCACCTGTTTATAATATTTTAGTTTTCGGCCGGCAAGCTCAGCTATTTTTCCGGGCAATTAATATTTTAGTTCATTAAACTGCCTATGAGCAGTCGCTAACTGTCTGACAACATGATTATTGCAACTCTCTGTTCGATCCTCAAGGACCTTTATCATGAGAGGAATGTGTCAAGAAGTGGCGTTTACATTCTGATAAGAGTTGGCTGTGTGAGCACCTTCTTAAGGTACATAATTGATGATCAGGCTTTGTTGATACTGATGATGCTAAAGTAAATCCGTTTTGTAGATAATAAATGTTTATAAGAATATTTCAGTGTTTAAAAATTAGCTACACGGTGTTTCAAAGTCCTGGAGAGATACATTATACGAGTACATGCTTGCTTTAATTTGGCTGTTGTTAGTTTTTGTAGCAGTCACTACATAAGATGATAGGAAAGATCATAATTTTATGTAAAATAACTGCAATTTTAACTGTAGGTATTTTTTATTTATAGTATGCACAATACATCAGGCGTATTATAAGTCCGAAATAGGGAATCAAAAAATATTTACTTACCTACTTAGTTGGTCCGATTTCTGGCATTTAGCCAAAACTTTAACTAGGTAGTGTTTGGGTGTTTGTAGGAACTATACACAGACACACAGACTACCAGACATAAGTAGGTACTGTAAAGACCCGGTACTCGCAGCTCCTTTACTGGGGGGTAACGAATAAGTAGAACGAGGTCGGGAGACGAAAGGCTTATGCCTTTTTTTTTTAGAATAATAACTCTATTCCAAGATAAAAATATATCACACTGCCTAAGCGGAGCCCTAGCTGAAATCTAGCTGTCACCCTACAAAGAAAAACGAGGTTCGTGTTTCTTTCTAGAACACATTCAATATTTGAATGATTGAATGTCAGCCAGTGTAACATTGTCGAGGCTTGAGCAGAGCATCAAACCTCTGCAGTACTGACCACTTTTAGGTACCTAAGATTATTAACTATTTTGAAGTTATTAGTGTTCATATAAATAAGAACTACATTATTGTCCCACTTACACATTCTCGTTAAATATAACATGAACTGTGCTCACACAAGTCTATTTCATAGCAAGCTTAATCACAATTTAATCGTAACATTAATGAGGAAAACCAAACAATACAACGTCGTTCCTTCAGCGAAGCACACCTATACCCCAGCGGTGCACACCTATACCCCAGCGGTGCACACATGTACCCCAACTGTGCACGTTTGTACCCCAGCGGTGCACACCTATACCCCAGCGGTGCACACATGTACCCCAACTGTGCACGTTTGTACCCCAGCGGTGCACACCTATACCCCAGCGGTGCACACATGTACCCCAGCGGTGCACACATGTACCCCAGCGGTGCACACCTATACCCCAGCGGTGCACACCTATACCCCAGCGGTGCACACATGTACCCCAGCGGTGCACACCTAATACCCCAGCGGTGCACACCTATACCCCAGCGGTGCACACATGTACCCCAACTGTGCACGTTTGTACCCCAGCGGTGCACACCTATACCCCAGCGGTGCACACATGTACCCCAGCGGTGCACACCTATACCCCAGCGGTGCACACATGTACCCCAACTGTGCACGTTTGTACCCCACGATTAAACTCTGGATACAAAGTTAAGACAGAACACAAAACGCGTGCGACCCGCTCGGCTATGATTCATGCTACTTGTGCATAGTTGGTTTTAAATGCAATTAAAATATGTTTATGGGTTTAAGTGTTGTGTTTTATTTTTTTATTAAAGGAAAGCCAACCGCTTAGTTGCTCTTTTTGATGCTAATCTATCGATAGATCAAAGGGAATTTCACCTTCAGACGAATTATCTTTAAAAATCTTAGTTCGTAAAAGAAAACGTTGTCTAGGCAATTCTTCTGTATCGTAAGTGCGGCTATACACAAACACTCAGACTTTTGACAAGTATCTGCTTGAGCATATAAATATTATTTTGTTCTATGAAGGAATTAAACTCGGAACTTAAACTTATCCACTAGCCATGACCGTTCCACCTATTCTTTGTCTTGTTAAAGCCCGAACAAAACACAGTATGTTCACAAACTTAATTCACCTATTATATACGTACTTATATATAATATAATGTTCTTTGAGAACATTACAGAAGCTGAGGTCACGTTGGTGCCGCTGAACCTTTGTTTCACAGGCACCACTATTAGGTTTATTCCAGCACAATGCGCTGGGTTCGCTTCGAAACTTGGAACCTTTAGAACCTTCTTTACGACCGTTGACATGACTTGGCAGCTCCGTCACAGTTCCCGCCAGTAAGATTACTTGAGACTTGCTTACTCCGTTAGGTGCTCGGTGAAACGGGCAGGCCTTCAACAGCCCGCAGGGATGCCAAACACAACGGTTACTTGGTGTCATAGCACTGTATTACAAAATCCCTCCCTACCAGCCGGCGTTGCTACCTTTTCTAACTATAATATTCATTCAAAGTGTTGGCTATGACGTAATCAGAAAAATAATGAGGTGCAAGTAAAAATTAACCTATGTATAATTTACTTTACAATCTGTCATAATCCTGCGAGAGGTCGCGAGGCGCACTGCCACAGAATGTTTCTTTTTCGACACACTTTATCCGCCGTTGTCTCAGAATAGAACACGCTTTCTCACCATAATCTGTTTTAAAATAAGTGATATAAAAACATGAATGTATTAATTCACTGACAGACAACACATGCCATGTCCCGCTGGGTAGCAAGAGTTCCAAATATAGCGAAAGTGAGCACTAACGAAGGGTTTTTGAAGAGTGTGGAAGTTGTTATTTTTTGCCGGTGGAAAATATCAACGGGCACACGGGCTTTTAAAAGATTATCATTTATAAGTTATAAACTTTAAAAACAATTCCCAATAAAGCATTTTCAATTAGGTACTAATTTGCCTTGGCTCCGACAGCAAATAGGTACCTGAAGATTGGCGGTCGTCTGTTGTATTCAAACTTCTGGAATTTGGGTTTGTGAACGGCCTTTAGAGGACTCTTTTGATAACAATTATTGATGATCGATTCGGCACGTAACCGTGTCGAACGGTTGTGAATAAATAAGCAGTTCTCATTCAGGTAGTATATAACCAGATTGACCAGGAAATATGTTCCCTCAACACTACAGAACTGAATGCTTTAGAAACACTCACTGTCGCGGTTGCACCAAGGGCTAGACAAGACAAACAGAACGTGATTGGCGACACAACATCGTCCAGCACGTTTGTATGTTCCGACGTGTACAAACATTGATTTGATCAAGGAACAAGCATTTAGCAAGCAACCGTTAAGCGCTTACGGTGGATTTCTAGGCAATGATTACCGATCGTATACGGTGGTTATCTCGTTCAAATCTTCGTCATTAGTAAAGCCTATTTTTTTATTTTAGGCTTCCTGTATAACAAATTGAAACATTTATGTTGTTTTCTTACAAATATGTAAATGGGCAGACGTAGAATGTCAATGTATGTTACGCGCCTTAAGGTAAATTTTTACTTGCACCTTATTATTTTTCTGACTACGTCATAGCCACTGTGATGTTCGAGAAGGTAGTCACCTTCTCACATAGCCAGCGATGGTCACGCCGGCTATGTGATCTTGCAAACAATCTGTATCTTGATGTTGATCCACTTTCAGACAAGTACCTACAACCAGTCTGTTTCCCAGTTTCTTAGATGAAAGAGCCAGTCAGTCTGCCTAGCCTTTTCCCAACTACGTTGGGGTCGGCTTCCAGTCTAACCAGATACAGCTGAATACCAGTATTTTATATGGAGCGACTGCTTATCTGATCTCCACAACCCAATTACTATGTAATACGATACTCCTTGGTAAGACTGCTTGTCAGACTTTCGGGCTTCTGACGACCCGTAACGACTGTTAAAGATCCACAAATGACAGCCGGGACCAACGGCTTAACGTGCTTTCCGAGGCACGGAGGAGTCTCGGTATGTAAAGATGGTCATCCATCCACGGACCAACACCGGCAAGCGTAGCTTAACCTGATGGATCGATCCGTACGGCTGTTATTACTTAGCCACGAGCTATGTTACCAATGATACTATTTTAACTTTAAGAGAATTCTGGCTTTTGCTATGCACAAAGATTCTAAAAATAGTAAACCTACATTATTTATGTCTCAGCCTTAAAAATAGCCCCCTACATACTATTTTCACCCCCTCACGCATCGGCTCTGAAACAATTCATCACCCCTCGCCCCTCAGGATTTAAATAGAGCCCTCAGCAGGCCGGCTACATAAATATGTATGACGATGGCGCTCCAAGCCGCTATCAGTTGCCACTTGACCGGGCCCCAAGTTTTTACAACGCGCCGCGCTGGTGGGAACCATAGCTGGGTATAGTTCGATTCTAACTTAATGGCGGCTCGGAAGTTAGCTGCGAATGCACTTAAAGTACGATTCAAACTAAAAAGAGCTAAATCTTAAAAAATCTTAATTTCTAAATGAAAAAAAAAAATATTCGAGCTTGACTAAATGGAGCCAAAATGATTGTCGACTTGACTGTACCCGCACGGTCTGCACTCGCAGCTAACTTGACTGTACCTGCACGGTCTGCACTCGCAGCTAACTTCCGACTCTTCCGAGCCGCCATTCAGTGTGAATGGAATTATAACTACAGACGTAGGTTGAACTAGGAGATGCGCAGAACGTTCTGGAACGGGTTGATTAAGTTGTTGTATCTACTGTTACTCTTGATGGATTACTGGAACATCAGCAGATTTTTGTGAAGGAGTTGTTATTAGATAGGAAAATAATGAGACAGCTACACCAGCGGCAGGTGTTTAGCGTATAAACGATGGATTGACCTACAAATTATGTAAATAATCGAATGATTTGCCTTTTTCTGTCACATGCCTCTTATCCCCTACCTAAACCCACACATCCTTGCGGATTTTAAACAAAACTCGGATCCTAAACTATTGACCTCTCATGCACCGTAAACTAAGAAAACTCGCTGTTTGCGGTCCCTCGGGCGGCGACACCAGGCATATATTAAAGACCCCTTCCCACCAACAGATGCAGCGGATCACGGATAAAGCCGAGTACGCCTCGCAACGGCAACGATAACAATAAAAACAAAAACAAATGTAGCCTAGCTATCAATCAACTTATGACGAGATACAATAATAAAAATTGTGATTAAAAATTAAATTAGAAGAAGAAAAATTAATGTACTGTACCAAATGATGCGTCCAAATTTTTCTTGTAGGATAATTAGGTATTTAAAAGTGTGTGCCAGCTGAGCTGAGCTGAGCTGAGCTGAGTGTACTGTGTGATGACAGTTTGACGTTTCAAGATGAGTTTGACTTGCTCGTGTTGGTTGAGTATGTGAGAGTGGCGAGCTGCGCCGGAGCAGCATGGCGGCCGTCGCCGGCCTGTACGGGCTGGGGGACGAGCAGCGCGCGCGACACCGCCGCGGCCAGGCCAATGCGGAGCGCTCCGAGTCCAGAGATGACAACACTGAGGCGTAAGTACCTATAGCTTTAACATCATTGGTACTGCAGGTGATCGTGCGTCGGCGCCGGTGGCGGCGGTGCGAACGAACCCTTGGTGTTGGCACACGTTGGCTTGGTGTAGCCACACCACTGTCTCATAGGGTGTACTTTTGGTTGAATTATAATTATGTTCTATTCATTTAAAGAGTAAAATTCAATATATCAGAACTTAGTCGGTTGGTTGATTTTCTTTTTTGTATCAAACCAAGAAATCGTCAGTAGTATAATTTGCAGGAGGCATTCAACAGTTTCTGCCTACCCTCATGTGAAAAGGGCATGAGCTTATGTATGTGTAGTTTACAAAAACGTAATGGTGCAAACAATTTTTCTTTTAGGTAAGTAATGAAATAGATTACGAGACAAAACTTGGATTTGAGGAGCTTAAACGTCAGTCAGACGGCCGCGGGCCGAAAGACTAGATATAAAAAGATGTATTGTAATATAAGTACTGTCAGTAGGAACTGACTTTATAGTGAAAAAAGCTCGTCAGGCAGTCCACAGCTGGACATTCCAAAAGGACTTTCCCATTAACTTAAAGATGATAAGGCTGTTTAACATTGTGAGACTATAAAGTCCGCCTGCACCAGAAATCACTAAATATATACGTTTAGCACTCAACATCAAAACATCATCCTGTTTCTAATGTTAACGCATTTAGTGATTGAACCCCCCCCCCCCCCCCCCCCCCCCCAATAAATGTTGAACTCCTAAGTCTTACGTGTATCACAGACAAGTTCAGTGGAAGCCTAAAGTGTGAAAACGGCAAATGCAATCACAACCCCTAAAATTAAGGACAAATGCGCACAATAATATATTACCGTCTATATTATACCTAGCGCATTCAATCTGCCTAGCCTTTTCCCAACTATGTTGGGGTCGGTTTCCAGTCTAACCGGATGCAGCTGAATACCAGTATTTTACATGGAGCGACTGCCTATCTGACCTCCACAACCCATTAACTGGGTAATACGATACCCCTTGGTAAGACTGGTTGTCAGACTTTCGGGCTTCTGACGACCCGTAACGACTATCAAAAATCCACGAATGACAGCCGGGACCAACGGCCTAACGTGCTTTCCGAGGCACGGAGGAGTCTCGGTATGTAAAGATGGTCACTTATCCACGGACCAACCCCGGCAAGCGTAGCTTAACCGAATGAATCGACCCATGCGGCTGTTATTACCTAGCCACGAGCTCCTCCTCTTCCATTACACCTAGCGCATTATGCCGGAAAAAATCCGAATACTGTTCAATTAACCGAAGATCACTTACCTACTAAAATTATTAAAACTTATTTTTTTGTTGACACAGTCAGAATAAAATTTTCGTTATTTTTTTAATTATCTGTATTTAGAGGGTTGTCTTTCAAGGAGATCTAAAATTATTTAGTTTGACGATGTAACCAATTATTAAAAATGTAAACGTACATCATTTGCATCATTCTCCTGCCCTTATCCCAATTTAACCGAGGTTGGAGCAACGTGTCTTGTTTCCCACACATCTCTATCAGTCGACATAGTTTAAAATTTATGGTAAAATTATTGATCCTATTTAATAAAAAATTACAACTACAAAATTCATCGGCACGAACGGAACCACTGTACTTTAGAACCCGTCGCTTTTGTATAGTAGCTATTTTTTTTTTGGGTAGAATAGACCCTTTTTAATGTATTTTTGAAAACCCCAAAGTGCGCAAAAAAATAAAAAATTGCCGAAAAAAAAAATTGCTTTAAGGTCATTTTGAAACGTCTCGAAGGTCAAGGTCACATAAATATAAAATGTTTGTAGTAAGGCGTGGTCGACGGAGAGGGGGCTATTTCTGGATGGTTTAAAAAAAATAACCACGAAGGGGATGGCCAAACCAAACCTAACCTGTCCGAGTCGGGGTGCTCAAAGTCCCGAGCTCGCTTCGCTCGCTCTCATTTAACATAAAATTTAGAATTTTTTTTCTCAAAAACTAGTAGTTTGCTCAATGTAATATTTTGCGAAAGACATCAACACGCTATAAAATTGTGAAGTTTCGGACGCGCGTGTGTTCAATTTTATTGTGTAACTAAGTTTGACTTTCTAAAACTTTAGATTTTATTTTTTCTCAAAAACTAGTTGTTTGCGCAGTGTTATATTTTGCGAAAGTGTTTTACTCGAAGTCATCAACACGCTATAAAATTGTGAAGTTTCGGACGTGCGGGTGCTAAAGTACAGTGGAGCCGCTATCTCCCTTCTGTATAGAGTCCGGTAAGCGGCGTACACTTCTGTTAATCCGAGAGTTTCCTAACATGACGACACACAGACCCGACTGTTTATCTAAATTCATACATTTGTATTTCAAACAAACATAAAAGTAGATAGAACTGTGCATTATTTTTGTATCGAGAAAATTTCATTGTATCGTGTATTCCTTTTCTAGGATACTAGGTCATATAGTCAAAAAACATACACCAAAATGTTGAATCCCTATTTTATAAATCTAATAAGATACATGATAAAGAAAAAGCACATTTTTTCAATACATCACCTTAACTCGACACTTGAGCAAAGTCTAAGCTCTGCTTGTACAGCTTACGTGTTGCTACAGGAAATCTATCTCTATGATGAACATACACGGTGTCAGCGACATCGACGTAACATACACGGTGTCAGCAACATCGACGTAACATACACGGTGTCAGCCACATCGACGTAACATACACGGTGGCAGCAACATCGACGTAACATACACGGTGTCAGCGACATCGACGTAACATACACGGTGGCAGCGACATCGACGTAACATACACGGTGGCAGCAACATCGACGTAACATACACGGTGTCAGCGACATCAACGTAACATACACGGTGGCAGCAACATCGACGTAACATACACGGTGTCAGCGCCATCAACGTAACATACACGGTGTCAGCGCCATCGACGTAACATACACTGTGTCAGTGACATCGACGTAACATACACGGTGTCAGCGACATCGACGTAACATACACGGTATCAGCGACATCGGCGTAACATACACGGTGTCAGCTACATCGACGTAACATACACGATGTCAGCACCATCGACATAACATACACGGTGTCAGTAACATCGACGTAACATACACGGTGTCAGCACCATCGACGTAACATACACGGTGTCAGCAACATCGACGTAACATACACGGTGTCAGCAACTTCGACGTAACATACACGGTGTCAGCGACATTGACGTCACATATACGGTGTCAGCGACATTGACGTAACATACACGGTGTCAGCAACGTCGACGCAACATACACGGTGTCAGCGCCATCGACGTAACATACACGGTGTCAGCGACATCGACGTAACATACACGGTGTCAGCGACATCGACGTAACATACACGGTGTCAGCGACGTCGACGCACAAACTGTTCCCATGAACATGACGCTGGATTTCCATGCCGTTTATTAAAAAAAACCGACCATGTGCGAGTCGGACTAAAAATCTCCTGTTCCATACATTATGACGTATTTGAGTCTGTTATATCACTTTGCCAGGTCAAGACATCCCATCTAGTGCTTGCTCGTAAGCTATTCACAAACGTTCGTAATTTTATGATTTAACTTCCAGAATAAAATAAAAAAATACATCCTAGACAGTTTCGGTTTAAAAGGAAGTGAGGTTAAGAAACACTCAGTAACTAAGTATTAGCATTTTGTGAATATAAAGCGGCTGTTTGAACAAAACTCGACCGCAGGCTTATCACCTTAAAAGCTTTGGCAATTACGAATTTCTTCTTTGAGCCTCGTCGGCTTAGTGGTGGCAAGCGCTGCTGAGCATGAGGTCCTGGGATCGATTCCGGGAACCGGCAGAGTGTTATTGGCGTGTTCCATCTGAAATTCTCAGTAGTAGCCCGAAGTCTGGATTTGTGCCTGGTTGATGGCAACAGGCTCGCCCCCTGTTCCGTGGGACTTCATAACTGGCGAGATGTGAGTGTACTAGCTGCAGCTCTGCCGAACCCTTCAGGCAACACAGGCGTGCGGTTAAACGACTTTGTTTCTAAGATTGTGTGAGTTTACAACGTTGTTCGGAATGTACTAACAAACGTCAGAGTTGTACTTTTGTGTACATTGATGGATGTTTGGTGTTCTTTTGGAAGTAGGAAAGGTGAGGTAGGATTTTTTTGCCAAATGTTACTTGAAACATTGATTTAAATGAGTTTATTTCTGCAAGTAGGTTTGTACAAACACTTTTACACATCAATCATGTTTATAGAAACTAGATGAGGTTTACTATCTACGGACTTAGGAAGGAAACGGACAAGATTTATCTTTGGTATTTTCTAGTACAGACAACCGCAAATCAGCGGTAACACTTGAATATTGACAGCGCCTCTGTTTCGTAGCACTAAGGGGTGGCTTTTGTAATGCAAGTGTTACCCTGAAGTTCGGTTGACTGTTCTTACGCACTTTGTAATTTTTCAGTTTAGTCTCTTTTAAACGAATGAATCACTGATCCGTACAGCTAATATTTTGAAGCCTGTTTCAGCAATACTAATTTGATTCCTGCATTGCAGTTTGCTGGTCAACGCGCTTCTTTATCCGTTAAATTATTTAAAAGTACTGAAAATTTCACAGAATTGAGTAAAGTCGCTGTCGTGTGGATTTCAACGTTATTATCTAGTAAGTAATTTTGGTTGGCAGTTAAAGTACTTAAGTTGTTTTCAACGGTAGTCCGCAAATGGTCAAGTTAAGTTATCGAACAACAACAACAAGTTAGTCACGCTGTGTGACATTCAAATGCACTGAGGTGCATTAAACCGGCCTCCTCGAGTAGCGATGTTATCGTTTATATGGCGCCAGCGCACGCTGGACAGTCAGCCTCGCTGCCACCAGCTGGCTGGCTCTTATTGTTACCACGGCACGGGCGGCTCTCAATCTGGTCGTGCCTACACGAGCGGGCACAAGAAGCTGCGGCACATCCGCAGCTACCTGTGTGTACAGGGCTGTTGGTAACATGTTAGTGGTATGTCTGTGAAGGGGATGTAGGAGAGGTCGTTTGCAAATAAATAACCCCTTGTGAACCAAATGACTCCTATGCAAATGTCAACCATTTTCGACCAGTTTTGTCAAAAAACCTACTCAAAATTATGAAAATTATAACGATTTCTAGTTCTGATTTAAAAACAATTAAAGATAATTGTCCTTTTATGGCTGACTAGCTTTTGCCAAGTGCTTCCCCCGCGTAGAGTTCGGTAATTAACCAACGGGAACGGGATAAATAGTAGTACAAATGTTATTCTATAATAATCTATCTCTGTGCCAAATTTCATCCAATCCGTTCAGCCGTTCCGGCTTGATTGTGTAACAAACATCCATCCATCCAAACTTTCGTATTTATCACACTAGTAGGATAGTAGGATTATTATATCGATAGGTGCAAAGTAAAAAGTATTCAGCTGCATCCGGTTACACTGGAAGCCGACCCCAACATAGTTGGGTAAAGGCTAGACAGATTTTTGAGTCAGGGTCTCCCTGCCTGTGCTAATAATTTGGCATTTGTGTCCTTATATCCATCATCATAAATTAAACAGAATATAACGTCTAACAAAATAGCGAACGAAGCGGCCGTCTAACGGGGATTAAGTACAGAAGGTAGCAATGTAAATTCCAAGTGACAGCTCATCTCGCCGCTCCATACCAAACTCAAACGGAAACTTCCTAACAAGATAGAGTGTTTTAATACTCTCGGTGACCTCGAAATCTTTACTCTGTTTCACTTGCACACATCTTTATGTAACGCGACAGAAAGAGACAAGTGATTTTATTGAGAATCAATTTGAATGGAGAGGTTACCTACGCGCCCTTCGCAATTAACATTTCGATTTCCAAAAGGAGACTAGTTGTGGAATCTTTTTATATAAATGTATTTAAATAATGTATGTATTTATATTATGTATGATGTGTTTATAAACAGTGTGTGGTTCCCAGTTTCGACTTTATTGTTGTTTTCGGTTTGTGTGTAACTTGCAAGTCGCCAGCTCTTTTAATATTTGTACAGGCATTGTTGTGTAAAAGTTAATTTAATTTTTAGATACGCAGGTAAAATGTTGGGCTTAAAGCTTTTAAAAAATAGCATGTTTTTAAAATTATTCTCTAAAAAGTACCTCCTTCCTGATGTTGTAGGTGTTATGGCTACAATAGCTACAGACCACTTCGTAAAATTTGAATAATATATATTACGGTGTTGGTAAAGCTTATTCGCATTTGTATAATTACTTAACAGAGTATAAAAGGCAGAAACACTTCACATAAAATATATCCAGCCCTTTCCATATAAAATCTTGTATCAAAGTCCCAACACTGAATATCTCTACGTCCTCGTCTCTCTGAGAGCTTCAAAAGGGCTAACCCTAAACAGACAAGCGGGAGCAGTGCAGTGGGGGCAGCGGGGGCAGCGGGGGCAGTGGGGCGTAATTGTCGGCGCCACATTCATTACCGCGGCGCCTTGACCTTGGGGTTTTACGTAACCACGCTGTGCCGGGGCAGCCGGGGATCGACACATACAGTCGGCCTCGACAAGATGAGATGAGACGATATTATTTTTATAATTTTGTATGAATGTGTAGCCATGGCTTGACAAAAAACAATGATTTGTTTTATACTCGTATCACCGAAGCCGAAGCCGAAGGTATCCTAAGACTACTAAACAAGATGACAATATCAATATTTTGCATTATTTTTCATTCAATTTTCATTTTAGCCAATTGGAATACGCAAAGTTTACCTCTCTACATTTATTTATTAGGCTCTTCAACAATGAGTACACTGTTATTACTTTACAAGTTGTACATTGCAAACTTAAGTCTAAGCGCCATTACACGACTTATAGAAAAGCACAACATGCGCTACCTCATGCGCAGATAATATCACAATTCATTAATTAAAACAAGTAATACATAGTTTAGATTAAAAAAAATAATATTAAAAGCTAAATTGATTACAATAGATTACATAAATTAAATGTCAGGGTTTGTGGCTAAGTAATAACAGCTGCACGGGTCGATCGATCAGGTTAAGCTACGCTTGTCGCGGCTGGTCCGTGGATGGGTGACCATCTTTACCTCGGTCTCGGTAAGCACGTTAAGCCGTTGGTCCCGGCTGTCATTTGTGGATCTTTGATAGTCGTTACGGGTCTTCAGAAGACCGAAAGCGGACAACCAGTCTTACCAAGGGGTATCGTATTGTCCAGTACTGAGTTGTGGAGGTCAGATAGGCAGTCGCTCCATGTAAAATACTGGTATTCTGCTTGCATTCGGTTAGCCTGGAAGCCGAGCCCAGCGTAGTTGGGGTGACGTTAATGTAATGTAATCTAGCTTCGATATGTTTCGCTATTAAAACTTTAAACATTTTGTTTCAGTAGCTCTAGTTATGAAAATGTCATAAATCTTCCCTTAAGCCTCACATAGAGAATTGCAAATTTGTCCGACTTTATGTCCATTAAATATTTAATATTCAGATAGCAAATTAGCATCTTGAGTGTATTTTAATGTACACTCAAGATGTTAATTTTGTAGGCTTAATTAATCATAATAATATTTATTATTTACAATAGAGAGAAAGGAAAATAAACTTAATTGCCAACGTAAATACAGACCAAAATCAGAAGAACAACCAAAACTATTACTACCCACTACAAAAACAATCCTAGTCCCGGGTCATAAGCACCTTTAAACCGCTTGACACTATAAAAGTGACTTCCTAACGTAGAATTCGTAGCCGCTACGCCGCGTAGGTGTGCTACGAACGCCTACGCGGGAACCGTAGACAGCGCGGCGTCATAGACGTGTTGTTTTTACAATAAAAGAGTATTGACCTATTGTTTAATACATTCCTTAATAAGTATAAATTGGGTTTTAATCTATAATTATTTTATGAATAATAAATCTATTACTCGTTTGACTATGTAGGTTTCGTAGGCTTCGAAGGCGAGCTACGAACGCCTACGCGTAACAGTGCGTAGACAGTGCGGCAGCGCGGGCGCTCAGTTAGCGTCTGGTAATGGTTCATTTGCGACTGTTATCCTATTTCTGTGAGTGAGTTCTCGTTTTTAGTTTTGTACATGAATATAATTAGTTTAAAATTAAATGATTACGTAGGTATATTTTATTACACATCTAACTATTCACACTAGCTATTAAATGAATTGATAACATTTTTAAATACAGAAACAGAATAAACATTTAAAAATATAAAAAATTGTAGCCCCCCGGTATCGGGAACAGGGCCCAAGCTACCGGCGGTCAGGGCTCCAGAGAGAGGAACCTCCTCACTATGCGTGCCGTATCCAGGAGTACTGCTTTCTGAATCAAGCACGTACTTATAGTAGTTGTTAGTTAGTAGTTGTTTAGTTTTACTAACTGGATTTGTCGAGTTTCACAATAATTATATAAATATTAATACAATAATTATATATTATTGTGAAACTCGACAAATCCAGTTAATAAAACTAAACTGTTACAAACTGTAACAGTACAACTGTACTGTACTGTTATAAACTTACTTAAAGCGCAGTACAGTCTAATCATTTGAAATATTTTTTATCCTGGATTATTTTCTCTAGATTAACAGGCATTTGCAACTAAAGTTTGGAATTAGGCTTCTTGTTTTTGTGGTCGATAAAGTGTGAGTGGCTTTTCAAGGCCCCAATAAATTGCCAGGTGATAGTAACTGAACAGCTCGGCTGCGTTGAAAGGTATAATAGAAATACTGAACCACATCAGAATATCGACTGTGAGCTGTGGTGGCCCAGTAGTGCCAGGCCCGACTTACGAGTTGTATAGGTCGTGGGTTCGAGCCCAGGCAGGTGCATTACTTTGTGTACATTATTTCATCACCACTTCTCTCAAAACGGTGAAGGAAAATATCGTGAGGAAACCGGCACGTCATAGAACCAAAAATTCGAAGACATGTGACACTACCAACCCGCACTGGGCCCGCGTGGCGGATTACGACTGACTGACTGGATTGTGACTTAGAGAGGGAACGCAGGGCGCTGACGATTCGTTGGAATATGCTGGCTCGCAGATTTTCACGGTGCTCTTATGCGGTATAGAGGACTTTATTTAGGGCATATTGCCAGTCCTTTTATACGTGTAGTCTGTGGACTAGCTACACGCAGCGAACCGTCGGTGCCTTGCGGGTCCAATATAACAATGCTTTCTGGTTGCTGATGGGATTGCCTCGCTGCTGCAGTGCATCAGCGATGTTTGCTGAGGCTCAAGTGGACGGCTTTCACGCCATTATACGCAAGAGAGCAGCGTCGCTGATGCGAAGGGTTAGGGGCAGTCCCAACAGCTACCTGAGGGTAATTGCAGACTACATCCATAGTCCTATGTGGAGGCATTGGATTGGTCTGCACATATTGTAGGCTGACTGGCGTTTTTTCTATTTGTTGTATGTGTGAATTACTAACATAGCTTTAAGTCATTTTGATGTACTACTAACACTCTATGGACAAAAGTCTGAATTAAATGTTTTGAATTTGAATTTCGGCCCACTCCCTCTCGAAAAGAGGAGGCCTGAGTCACAGCCGTAGGGATGTTATAGGCTGATATACAACAGAATATTATGGAACTAGCGACGCGCCTCGGCTTCGCGCGGTTTTAGCGACTCGATAAAAGATACAGATTTATTTATTTTAAAGTTACAGTTAATGTGTTACACACATAAACCTTCAGGAATAAATTCTCTGAATGATGGTGAAAAGCGCATCAAAATCGGTTGCGTAGTTTAGAAGAACAACGCCGCCACACAGACAGACACGGAAAGCGGCTTTAATTTATAAAATGTAAAAAAAGAAACTGTGTTTATTTTAGACTTAGCAAAAAATCAAAAATTAACAAACATAAAAAACTGTATTTTCTTTGAAAATGGTTTCTTTTGTGTGTTAATTTTTAATCTAAACAGAAAATTAAAAAACAAATACACAAAGAAACCATTTTCAAAGAAAAAACCCGTCTGAAGCCTGAAAACACTTTCATCTTAATACAAAGCTGTGGCCACACTGCGGCACATCCCGCGCGGGACGCGACTGCGGGCCTCGATTGTTTTAATGATTAGAAAGTTACTCGACTGTCTACGCTAGTATCAACACCTCGATACAAGAGTTCCGTCCCGCATCCCGCATCCCGCGCGGGATTCGCTCAGGTGGAGAGCAACTCCCAATAGTTACTTGGTCTTAATTATACGTCTAACATAATTGTGTCATTTATTTGTTGAAATATTGAAATTGAATTGAATTGAATTTATTTGCACGTGATGATAATATCGTCGCATTATTTTGCACCAGGAACTAAACACTGGCCTACTTTATAACTAGTATTAGTCTGTTAATATCATTTATGTTGTGTACCAAACCTACACCACAAACACGCTCAAAGCAAAATGATCCATTTGCATTTGAGCTAAGTATCAATTCAGGTCGCGTAACAATTACCGAATGAAATCATACCTTGGCTCTGCAATCAGTCGGTAGTAGATACTTGGAATTAAACCGTTTACCGTATGTTGCGCCACCTCGGGAGCGAAGGTGTGAAGTCTGCTTGCTAATTGCATTTGTTTAAGTAATTAATTAGACGTAGTTATTAATGAAGTAGTTGTTCTTAGATGGAAGAAAGTTGGTGAAGCCTGATCATGTCTGATTAAGCAAAATTTTGAAAACTTAGTTTAATATCATCGATGTAAGTTTAAATCATTATTTATATATTTGGTTTTTTTACTCACCCCGCACACCCCCGCCGCCTCACCTCTGCCCAACCGGAGAACAGGTATGATGTTATGTTATGCCTTGCCTTCTCGGGGCTGGCTCTTAGCCTATTGCAGTCGATTCAAAGTAATTGCAGCATCTTCTTAAGAAAACCAACTGTTATTTTTAAAACATCATTATATTTTATCTTCTTTTACAGACATGAGATAGTTTCACCAATAAACTCCCTAGTTCTGTTCAGTCGAGTTTACAACTGTATACAAGTAACACCTACCCGCAGGGATACAGAAAAGTACGGTGAACAAAAATGCGCGCTTCGCATAGGACAACAGAAGGGGCTCATCAACAAAAAAGTATTCAGAGATAATGGCTAATCAAATATTTTTAGATTTATTAACTGTTATTTTTATTTAACACATGTCTACTGTACAAAGCTTCTTTACCGGTTTTGCTTGCAATGTGCACCTTAAAGTCAAGTTTGAGATGCTATGTGATCATTGGAGTCGTTTGTGGATTATTTTTACAATGAGCTCTTATTATCCTGAATATACTTTTTTACCGAATAAACTAAACACTCACTGGACGCCAGATGGAGGACATCGCTGTCGAGGCAGGCACGGCGAAGGTGGTGTGACGATCTGTTAATGTTTGCAGGGCCAACCAACATGGCCAGAGATCGCACAAGACAGGGAGGTTTGGAAGGAAAAAGGGGAGGCCTTTGCCCAGCAGTGGGACACAATGTAGGCTAATAAAAAATAAAAAAAAACTGAAAGGCCCGCTTCTAGCGAACATAGTTAGTTAGATTTGAAGAAATATAAGCCCCTTCTTTTCCCGTACCCTTCATATAATGTTTTAGTACCTCGGCTCGCTTACGAATACTCTTAGTTGCCACTTGACAACCCCCCCCCCCCCCCCCCTGGATCTTTGACCCATCTATCTCATAGTATTTTAGCGAAACCAGAGAGTTCATCGCCCCCTAATAACATTCGATGACGACCTTGTCAATCCGTGATATTTTTATAGGCTATTTTAAAACATAAGTGGTTACTTAATAGTAGTTAAGGATAACTAGGACTTTGCTGGTGATGTTTATCGGAAAGTTCAGGTGGGACTCACAACCGGCGTGCGTGTATGTAACTTTGTTTCGTTTACGTTCTTCGTTTTACGATAAACCGCGTAAACGAAGAAAAAGAAGTATGTACGGACCATAACAGGTGGCTTTCTGTAGTTTCTGCCTACCCCCATGGGAAGAAGGCGTGAGTTTATGTAATAAGTTGTTAATTTTAATAGTATAATAAAAAACCACCTTACTAGAACCCTAAACTTTTTCTATTCATTCCAAAAATCAATACGGAAAAATTTGCACACCGAAAACGAATTCCTCTCACAGATAGCTTCTGTGCACAGAAATTTAAATGCCGATGTCTCACAAAAGATGCTGCTTCCGTGCCGCGGCTTCTCTTAGATATGCACTCGCTTAACTCAAGAGGTTCATAGCGTCGTATAAATAGCGCAGAGCCATAAATAGCACAGCGCTATAAATAGCACAGCGCTATAAATAGCACAGCGCTATAAATAGCACAGCGCTATAAATAGCATAGTGCTATAAATAGCATAGTGCTTTGCTTTTAGAAAGATAAGTAAACGATACTAAGCTCATTTCTTGACAGCTTTGTTTAAGAAATTAAGAGTTGCAATATGTACAGTTACAGTACTTACTTATCTACATTACTGACAATATCGTATCATGATTGTAAATACTTACTATTTTTAATATAAGTCACAGCTGCAGCTGCTAACTTAAAGATAATTTCATTGCAAGTTATGAAAGGAAGTGCATTTTTTGAGTCAATACCGGTTTCAGCCCATCAAGAATGATGATGGTTTCAGATCATCATTTTCTGAAAGTGTTTTTAGCTTTACAGCTTGGATGTATACCACTGTGATATCTATAAATAATAGTTTACGCCTAAGGCTAGCTTAGCGATATACGTAACACCAAGAAATAGTTTGTCAAAACAAACGTAACAATATTATTCCATAGAACCTTGAACGAACTTTGACCCTTGACGCTTGAATGAAAGTTTAGTTGCACGCCATCTAGCGGCGATTGGCAGAACTAACCACATGGCACAGTTTCAGCTCAGTTGCAGCCACCAATGCTCTGCGAATGGCACTCTAGCGGAAAATCGGAAAACTAAGATATGGCTGTCGTTAGTTCCACTGTTCCATGTAGTTACTGCCGCTAGGTGGCGTTTGTGCAATTTTGTTCCATCAGCGCAGTCTAGATGGCGCTCGGATAGCGAGTGAGAAACAAGTTCTGCCTGCAATATTATAAATTCATACATCAAGATTTTCTCTCATGTTGCCGCAATCTACAAATACGGGAACAGCACCTCAGCCTTAATAAAAATGATAGGGCAAGACTTGAAAGGAAGCGCTGAATTTGCATGGATGCTTGCATTACATTTTCAAAACTGAAGTACTCCGTATTTATATTCTGAAAAAGCTGGAGGCATTCCTATTCTGAAAATACAATGTAATTAATGGTGGCGATGGAAACTAACTTACATTTCTGAAATTCCGCTCCAATCTGATTTGTGATATCTGAGAAAATGTGGGCTTTCGTCGAGCGGAATACGTCTCTACATTGGATTTTTTACGTCTAATTGTACCTAAAAGTTTTTATGAACTTCATATAGGGTGGATTTTTGAGACGGGGCAGTTTTGTACAGAATAACAGTCTTAGGAGACTGTCCTTATTTTTTTGAGAAATTTTGAACCCATTCACATATTTTGAAAAAAACGGATAGTCAGCAAGAAAATAGGCCATTTTCTCAATAACTTTTTTTATGCCAATCGATCCTGTTTCTTGAATGTCTTTTGGTACTGTATACGGTTTCATAATAAATTAATTAACGCAACCAAATTTTCGCTACGAGCCTACGACCAGGCAGGAAATGTATGCTACGGAAGTGCTACGGCGTAGCTCGTAGTAAGTAATCGAGTAACCCGTATACTTCCTGCAAATTTTAACTAGGTAGGAAATAGCATCGTTGACAGGAAATTATGTTCTGTCATCTACTGCATGCAGAGATAAAAATAAAAAAACTTAATAATTTTCATAATTTTACATTGTAGAGCAACTGGTTTTTATCTTATTTCCTTTGTCATCACTTATTTTTGAGAATGCTAGCTAAGCTGTTGGCGACTGTGTAAGTCCAAAGTTATTGTTGTCCTTTATATTTCTGTAAACAATATAATCTTAACTACTTACAGGTCTGTAACAATGTTGAAGTAGCTGTTGGTAAACCGTTATTAACCAAAAACAAAAAACAAATAAAAATACAGTTGATTGATTCAATAATTAAAATAATGGAATAGTAGGTAGGTACTAACATAATATCAAAACTAATAAACATCAAAGAAACGTAAAAATTAAATGATCCGTAACAAACAACGAAGCAAAGGTTCAACCATGTTGGCGCTACTCTCTGGTGAGGCCGATCCGCGTTCGGAATAATGTTCTATGTTCGTAACCCAAATACATAGCAACGAGATTTAAAAAAGAGAAAGCCTAAAAAAAAAATGAAAGAAATGAAAAGAGAAAGATTGCTGCCTCATATGATATGGGTAATTACTAGTTACAAGCAAAAAGAATTGAAATAACCTTAGAAAAATAAATTATAATAGTACAGTTTTTATGGTTTTGGAAGTGGACTTCTTATACAAGAATTATAATTAATCATAATATTGGTGTTACCGAAAACGACGCATTCATATCATATAATTTACTAGCTCAATCACCTTTAATCGTGTGTATGGATGGGAACTTATGTTAGTTAGTTTAAATAATGATTCCGTCCATTTGCTTCTACTACCCATTATTACTGCCCGTTGATAAAATAGAACTGGTTGCTTTTAACTATCCTTTGTTCAGTCGGCCAAATCAGTCCATGTGCCCATCGATCGGCAACGCCTTCTCTCAAAATACTGCAATAACCGCTTCGTAGAAAGAAACACCTGATCCATTATTATTTATGTAAACGTCATGACAACATGATAGACCACATGCCCCGCAATCTATTTAGAAATCGAATCGACCTGACTATCAGTGATGGGCGTAGGCCTCCCATCACGAAAATTGCCATTAATGTAAACATTCTTGACTCATAACAAGAGTTATTTCTCTGCGTATTTCTATACAATCAGTTTAACGAATGCAATACCGACAATTGTCATTGTACACTACTGCTGCAACATTGAAAGAAACCAACTGAATGCCGGCAATGCCGCACAGGATCAAAACCGCGTCACGGAGCGCAAAATAATTCGAGCTTAGCTGGAGTTGTAGGCAGCGTGGCGCCTCGCCTGCCAAGGTTGGGGCGCAAGGAATGGGGGGCCGGGGAGCCACCCCGCGACTCCGGGAATGATACAGCAGTGCGACGCCATCGCAGGGAGAGAGCAGACGCCGCGACGCCAGCGCGACCCGCTTTGTGGGTCAGTAGGGATCCTCCTTGTAGGGGCAGGACGATAACGATGCCAGCGATTTAATCTGCGTATGGACGGGAACTTTATGTTAGTTAGTTTGTATAATGGTTGTTCACTTTATCACAATACGCTGACTAGCATAATTACATGAATATTTGAACAGTTTCAGAATTTGCTTAGGTATACAAATAAGTATATGTTTTGTCGCAGATCTGAAAGGGGTGCTAGGACATACTAAGACTGTTAGTAAAGTAATACTTTCAGTAGCGCTTACACCAACATTGTTAATCCAATTTGCCAAGAGAAGTCTGTGCAATAGACTAAAAAGGCTGAATGACAGATCTCTGTATACTTTATTTACAATACTTGACCTACCGCTAGGCATTGTTTATTGATGCTTATCATTACGTCACAATTATACATTTTTACTTCGAGAATTAGTTGTTGACATGTTGTTGATAATACTTTGATAAGCCAAATTAGGCTGCATGTAGGTACAATAACACTTTTAGTGAACAACGCGAATACTGACAGCAGTATTCGGTTTGAAATGTTTTGCCCCCGCGCAGTAAATTACGGGTACTTTCAACGCCGTCAACTTGCGGGTATCCGGCAGCCGGATATTCATCGCTCAGGCCTGCCAAAGCCTTACCGAATATATCAGTCTGTAAACGTTTAATAGTTTTTTTAAATAATATTAATATCCAGTTCAAAGATTAACGTTCCATTGTAATTATTTTACCAGGACGTGAAATTCATTCGTTTGTTAAATAACGAAACTACAGGATGTGGACATTATCGCTGCCGGCCATCTTTAGCAGACAGAAGCAGGTATTCATGTTACTGTGAATTTGTCATTGATAACGTCTACTCGTGCAGCATACTACTAAAATATCCGAACCATTATTATTTATACACGAAAATCTGATACATTATCGATAAATATTAGACGAATAATGTTTTACTAGTATTACTGAAATACGCCTCTGCCAAAAATCTAAGAACCGCATTGGGTAGGAATGCTTACTTGGCATCACGTCTCGGTTCTGCTGACGCACTTTGCGAAGGCCCTGCTGGAGCACGAGTGCACGACCTTTGAAATATTGTTATATTTTCTCTTGTAAATCGTTCGCGAATAGAAAAATTTGGTCAATACGAAACTATTAAATAAAGAGTATTCTATTCTATTCTATTATATTCTATTCTATTCTAAAATTCAAGTAGGTTCTATTAGTGTTTAAAAATTAAAAAGTGACATCCATGACATCAGTCATAAATTTAATTTTACATAAATTAACATATTTTTCATGATTTGATCTAAGTTTTCTTGTTAGCTACTAAAAGATTTTCCATTTACAAAGTCACGGAAATTAATTGGTAAGCAAATTGACTACCTACTTAAATTATCCGTATATTCAAATCACAACTGTCATTATTTGACAATTGTATGAAATAGCTGTAATACGGAAAATATACGTAGTGTGTCAATTTGCTAAATAGTTAATTTCCCCGACTGTTCGACCGTGCCGGAATGAGCATCACACAATCCGCCGCAGTTGTTAACCTCTTCGTATTGCAGTGATCCGGCAGGCGCGAATACAATCCACAAAGATTTATCATAAAAAAGAAATCACTTAAATACAATAGGTACCTACAACGTCAGAGTTACCGACTGCAGTTTCATTCGCCGGTCGGCTGACGCGGCTGAGTGGAAGGAGGAACAAGCATTAGGTTGCTTCGAGTGTATTTCATCTGTAACGATGTTTTATCTCACGTTATGTATTAGATCACTGTTGATTTATTTTGTGGAGTTGATAAATATTATTGACGACACGGTTGGCGCAGTGGTTGAGCGATTGACTGCTGCGCAGCATGTCGCGGGTTCGATTCCCGCACGGAACAAATATTTGTACGACCTACAAGTATTTGTTCCGAGTCTGGGTGTTTTTCTATCTATAATATGTATGTATTTACAAAAAAAAAAAAAAATGTATATAAGTAGTTTATCAGCCATCTCGTTACCATAACACAAGCATTAGGTTGCTTAGCTTGGGGCTAGATGGCGTTGTGTGATATGTCCAAACATATTTATTTTATTTATTTATTTATTATAGTATGAGCGTGGAAAGATCCATTTTGGCAAACGATATCGGTTCACTGAGTTCACTTACTTGAGAGCAAGCAGCACATACATGTATCCGGATGAAAATTACAATAATAGATTATAGCTGTTTATTAGTTTACGTTTACTTCATATTTATAATTTTAGTGGAAATTTCTAATGTGGAAACTCCGTATTACTCGTATGTTAATAGATAACTCGTTTTTCAAAGCTATGCAACTAATATAATTAATTACAAGAGCAATCGTTGCATCTAAGGCCGTAATTCTGAGTAGACTCGTAGCTCTGAGACAATGCTGAGCAAATATAACGGTGTCGTCAGGTGACGTCACAAGTTGGTAAAAGTAGACATAATTAAGTAAATAGCTGTGACAAACAATACTGTAGGAAGTATCATAATGTTCCATATATGTCTATAATCGAGTCACTGCATAACTTTTCGGAAGCAACATGGCAGAAGCGTATCATAAGGAGGATATACATAGGTACGTAACTGTCTTCTGCTCCTTTCACACTTTCCACTCTTGAATAGAGTTCAGTAAGTTCGCTATATTATATGATGCCTTTGCTCAAGAATAGAGCACTCTTTATCTGTCGTTACTTATAAGTATTCAAATTAAACTTCGGCCTTGCCAAGAACCGCACTCGGAAGAACACGGCGCGCACATTTCGAGCTGACATTTAAAACTGAGCCGCTAAACACAGCCCGTAGTGGCCCTTCATTATACTAGAGGCCCCGTGGCCGTGCAAAGACACGGACACAGGCCCATTTTTCGGCCGAAAATAGGGCATCCCACCGCGCCGTGACGTCATCCAATCTGCAGTACAGTGCCGCGGCCAAGCAGACAGCGCGGCAGTTCAAACCCCTTTGAATTAGTGATGTTTTGTAAACAAGTATTTGGACAAAATAATTTCTTCCGAGTTGATAGATTCAGAAGGTCTTACTTTAGTTTATATTATCCAAATAGTCTTTCATTTAATTAAGTAAACACCTATTCCTTTGGCATAAGTTCATTACAATTTTACATTTTCTACTTCAAGAAAACAAATCTCCTTTTTTTGCCTTAATTAAAAGATATCCCCAGAATTGACAGAAACAGGATTCAAATATCATATTATTATCAGTCTTACTACTGTTACACTCCCAAGAATATTTTAACGATATCACCATGGATATTTGTGTTGTCCTAGATATACAAAACACTTAATCCTCATGTAGGGCTTGTATAAAATGAGGCCAGGCTCAAGGGAGAAGGTCAGGTAGTCACCTGCAGCCTTGCAACAACTAATAAGGCTGACTTGTAGATCGCTAGTTACTGAGTCCTTGTAACTAAGTCACAGCTTCTATCCGCGCCATGACTCTGGAAAATCAAGAGAAATATTAAATTTGTATCATCATCTGTCTAGTCTTTTACTCACCTTTATTGAGGTCTGCTCCCAGTCTAACCGAATGCAGCTGAATGCCAGTATTGTAATGGAGCGACTGCCTACCTGACCTCCACAGCTTTTAGTTACTGGGTAATACCAATATCTCACCTTGGTGAGACTGGTTGTCAGACTTTCGGGCTTCTGATGGCCCGTAATGACTTACAAAGATCCGTGAATGACAGCCGGTACCAACGGCTTATCTTGCTTTCCGAGGCACGGGTGGTATCGGTATGTAAAGATGGTCACTCATCCACGGACCAACCCGGGCAAGCGCAGCTTATCTGATGGATCGACCTGTACGGCTGTTATTATTAGCCACGAGCTCCTCAGGGACTCAGGGAAGTATAGTATGTATAATATTTATTTATTTTCTTGTGCATTGCTGCAAAATAAATAAGTAAACAGACAGACCTGTCATAACAAGCCGAAGCGGCGATCACGCTACATAGTCAGCCTATAACGTTCCAGTGCTCACACAGGGACACAGGCCTCCCTTTCTGTAAGAGGGGGTGGGCTATAAGCGGGCCCAGTGCAGGTTGGTGGATGTCACACGACCTCGAATTGTTGGTTTCCTCACGATGTTTTCCTTCACCGTTTTCACGAAATGTTTTTTGTAGTACCTAATTACTGAAAATTATGCATTTTTTTTTATTTCTTCTATGATGCTTCGTTGGGACACCGGTTTCACAATACCTACCTGTACTAACAGTAAAATAATACCGTAACTGGTATTGTGGTGCAGCACAATGCTTCCAGCATAAAATTATGAAACTACTAGATAAGCCAATTTACGTAGTGCCTCGCATACATTTTTAACAATCATAAAATGAAATCTAGCGAAAAATGGGAGGCTGTCGCGAGTCGTGTCCCCACAATGAGAGGCTTTCATAAGGCTTTGATAGCACAGATACTGTCGTAGAGGGCTGTAACAAGCGGTGGATGGCCGCCACTACGCGGCCACATAAAGGCCGTGTTTGCACTACCCACGTTCGATAAAAAGGCCTCAAAGAGTAGTCTCCGCGCGCAGATTGCATGCTGCAATGTTGTCACGGCGTGTCGTGGGTATAGTTTCGAATCAAGTAGATATTTGAATGAAAATGCGGTAAATGAAAGTGCAATGCTTGATTTTTGTTTTGTTTGTGTCCATTTTGTTTTGTTTTGTTGACAATAGGAATGGGAATTGCCCATTTACTTTCATAGAACTAAAATAATCTTAAGACACTTCTCACGAAATCAAACAAATAATAAAGCAAAAGAGTTTTACTTTTTTTGTTTGTTTGTTTGAACGCGCTAATCTCTGGAACTACCAGTCGGGTTTGAAAAATTCTTTTTGCATTTGATATTGCTCCTTAAGCTCCTTTCGCTGTATACTTGTTATGTTAATATAGAGCCAGCTAATGTCCATTAGACATTTAAACAAACCTTTTTTACAGTTCGTTCAACCGATTTTGATTTCTATTGCGTTGGTGGCATGACATTTGGCAGCTGCAGTAAACAGTTGGCATTGTAACCACTTTTTTGCCTTTAGTACCATCTTTAAGCCTACGGAAAAGAAGTCAAAATCGGTTGAACGGACTGTAAAAAAGGTTTGTTTAAATATCTAATCTTATTGTAAATGGAGTACAGTCTGGTCACAAGTGTCAAATGTTTTTGTAAAACTCTGTAAGTATTAAAAAACAAGAACTTCTGACACTTGAAACTGACGTCATAACGCTTTTACGTGACGTCACAATTTCTGCCAGTTTACTCCCACCACAAGCCGCGATAAAGAACTTCGTTCCAAAAAAGAGTCAAAGAACGCTAAGCGAAAACGAAGTAATAGCGCGGGCAGGCGATGCGATGTGACGGGGAGGGTCGGGAGTACAAGAAATTTCACGCGGACGAAGTCGCGGGCAGAAGCTACTTAGTCCATAAGTAAAATCTACACCTTAGCTCAGACACAATAGTACATTTTGATACAAGTGGAGAATTTTTGTTATTGCATTCGAGGCGGAATTAACACCCGAGCCGTAGGCGAGGTTGTTTTTGAGCCGAAAACTGCAATAACAAATGTCCACGTGTATCAAACGACGTTTTTCAATACACTTTTGAAGAAATAAAATAAAATAACGAAAAATATTTTTGTTATGAAAAAAAACATTTTATTTTTTTTTTATTATTTTTTATTAGGAAACTATAATTATCTTTTTTTTTCGCGCTTTGCTTTCGCCAGGTTGAAGGAAAAGCAAAGGTATAAAGCCGATAAACAACCTAATATGAAAAATAGAAAATTCAAATATTTTTGAGTTTAGAACACAAATAAATGTTAATTTGTTCATAAACGTGTTTTTTATTGCAATAATCATGGTTTTTGATGATATTCTATTTAAAAACATTATTTAAATATTCAAAAAATATTAACGCCGTAAACACGCATATCTCTTTGCCGAGATTAAAAAAAAAACATTCACCTCTGAATAGAGAATGTAAATAGAAGCATTGAACCAATTTGGACTAAGCATAGGTATAAGTTATCTGTGGCAATTTTTATTCCCGCACACGGGTTGGAAAATGAAAAATCGCACACGTGAGAAATAGATTGCATTGTAAACCTAATCGTAGTGCGATATGAACCAGTTTTCGTGGAAGTGTAGGTATAGAAAATCCAATTTCCATACTATCTCATATTTCCATCGGCTATATATATATGTGATATTGCGATTCCTTCCTATGAGATTGGAATCAGCTTCCTCGCTCCAGAATGCAAAAACGAATAATTTCCATACGATATAAGTTATGTAGGTATGTATGTCACGACGATGTTCTACGGATGCACTTCCGCAGGCCCTCGATGAATTCCGGAGCACTGGAGTACCGGAACATTCACTTCCTAGGAATCCTCTCCTGCATTGTCGGTGAAACACAACACAACCATTGGCAACGCAATCTTAGAATAATAAGTACTATGAATTTCTGAAACTCAATTAGTCGGAAATCATACGGAACTTTGTGCCTGTTCGATAGTTTTGCGAGAAAACTATCATACGGAATAGTAAGGTAGAGTGAGTTTTGCAAAATGTTTAGCAAATTAGAAGTGAAGCTGGATAGCGCCGAGTGAAGCGTCGTCAGCGCTGTTTGCGGCACTGCCATGGCAACACCGCCAGGTGACATGTGGGAGACAGGTCCGATAAGCAGTCAGCTGATCAACAGTATTGGCTCTTTATCTGCGGTGCAATCGACATTTGTTTGAAGTTTTCATCGACTCAACTTTGCGGACGACGCCGATGGTTTCGCACTATTTCTGTAATATTATACAATATATAAAACTATCGGTCTAGGTCTCACAGTCTGATATAACTCTGAAGTATTAACTTACTTTAGTCCAGCTTTTGTTTTGGAGTTCAGTTTGTAGGAGCAGATTTTTATTGTTGAATCATTGGCCCGGTTTTTAGGTACCCAAAATAGGCAGGTACCATTGCCATTACCGTTTACTCGTACCTAATCCTTCTACGGACAAAAAGATTGTGCAGGTAATCCTCGATCCAATTCTACAAACAAGGTAAAAGACAAGTGTGATAATTACAATAAATAATAGAACACAATTTAAAAGTACCTAGTGCCTGCTTAAAAGAAAAAAAGCGTCATTTAAGTTTATCAGCAAAATAAAACACCACAAAAAATCTTTTGCTCGAACAGATACATTTCAGTGGGGTCAATCCGCAATACGCAAGTCCTGCGAAATCGCAGCGCGGCGGTACCCCCGGCTGCGGTGAGTGCGGCCCCCATGCGGCCTGTCACACACCATCTTTACACCACCACTAACAAACAGCACTATTTCTATCCACAACTTACTCAATGAACCCATACGAGGTCATAGAACATCTAAAAACATTTCCAAGTATCCGTCGCTGTTACGTCGACTAAAGAACTATATTTGATTGAAGTAGTCGCTGAGTGTCAGCTGTCTGGGGGAGGGAGCAGTAGATAAAGTAATATTTTATGTTACAAGGATTTTGAGGAAACGTTGGCTCGCTTTCGTATTTTTGTGCGCTAAGACTGGACTGTCTGGCGTGGGTGTTACGTATTCCCGAAAGCACTTGTTCAGAACTTAATGGCATCTTTAAATAAATCTGTGTATTAAGATATAAAGCTCAGCTTCTATTTTTCTAAAATCCAAGTTTAGACAACAACAGCTGTCAACAAGAATACTCAATGAAAGGAATATGTTTCCAAGGTCCACCTCGGTAGGAAATGCAATATCTCCACGAACAAAAGCATCGATTCGATCCTGCGTAATCCCGAGTGGCACTGACACACTTAAGTCCAGCCCGGTGGTCCCGCTGCCCTACTTATGCCGTAAGGAGGGAAAATAGCAGCGCCATGTACGTACTTCCAAATGGAGATACGTCATCAACAACTGTTCCTGTTGTTGCAGTATTATCTATTACGAAATAAGATTTATCATGGACGAAATTATAATAAGCTTTCAGGTGAAATGGCATTCCTTTTGTCCTTTGCTCTCGCGTTATGTGCATCGCGCACGCGCAATGATATGAGCGCATATTTTGAATTCCGCAGCGGTCAATATATAGGCTTAGTATACCTTGCATCTCACCTTTGAATGTTCTATGCTGCGTACATGACGGAAGTAGATGAAAGGTGAGGCGCGCCCGATTGGTCGTCGATAGAGAGGGTGATATACATGCGTCGGGGGTAAAGGTCAGGTGGCATCACGTGGAGCTGAATTATTTGTTGAAAAGGAATAGAATAGAATAGAATAGAAAGGAAAAGGACCGGTTTTCTTGTGTGCCTTCTATTGTGGAAAAAATTGAGGCAAATTTGCAGTAGACTTCGTGCAATATCTTTGGCAAAGGTGTTATATTGTGTAGCAATTTAAGTAACTGATTATCACACACAATCATTATTGAACACTTCAACTTATCACGACAAGTCAAAAATGTTTACCAAATTCCGTTTGATGAAACCGTGTAAAATATACACAAGATTCCTTCATAGCAAGGAAAGCACATGTTCATCTCGAGTCTGTACTACACGTGTAGAACAGGTATCCAACCTGGTTACAACCTGGGTACAGGTATCGGTTTGCTTCATTCATTCTCAAATTGCATCCAGCGCAGCGGAGTGTGCCCCCTTGGGCTCACGTGACGTCACCTCAAATCTCTGACCTGATTGCTAACTACCATCATGTACCCACTTACTCGTATTATGTAAGCACAGCATTATAATGACACTATACGCAGTTCTTAAATCTCGAGTTTATTCCCTCCGTGCAAATGTAAGAAGAGAGCTCCTTAACGACTTTCTTATGCAGCTGGCAAACGAGCAAATTGTCTCTATTATTTCTACTCTTTCCAACATTTCCACATTCGATCTGCCTTGCACGTCTGTTACACACAGCAAATGCAGTCTGCAGTTGTTGCATTTAAAGGTACCTACTACCCCAAAGTATACGTATCGTAACGATCTGATTAAATGTTGTTCCCTGCACATGAAGGCCGGGCTAGTTGGCTCAAGTTGCACTCCCGAGCCGCAGCAACCTTTGATCTAGGTTAGTGAGTGAACTGGCGGCGCCCAGTCTGGCCTGCTCAGCCACGTCGCGCACCACTTGCGATACGTACGTGCAGCCGACACCCTGCGGCCGCTGCACCGGACGCTACCCACAACTCGTACAGAACCTACAGCCCATGTAAACTCTTCTTATATAACTACTCAAGCTTTACCATCTCTAATACGAATCATGCTTCTTGCTTTACATACTAAGTAATCTCATACATCGTCAGACCGCAGCGAACTTCGTCGACGACAAACATCGGAAACTGAATTAAATTCCAGCCCGTAATAATAAGGGCAAGGAAAGCGAGTGTTTTCCTAGGAAGTGTGTAGTGTTGCGTGTGACGGTGCGGCGGTGTGGCGGTGCGGGCGTGCAGCGGCGCGGCGTGACGCGCGCGTGGCAGGCGCGGGCCGCGCCGTGCGCTGCGGCGGTTGGCGGCCGGTGTCGATACGCGTGCGGCGCGGAGCGCGGGGCGCCGGTGCTGCGCGCGGGGTGAGGGAGGGCCGGGAGCGCGGGGCCGCGGGGCGCCCGGGAGCACGCACGCGCGCCCGCTCCAGTACTCTGCCGTCGCGACGCGGCGATACACTCGTCGGCTCGTGCCTTGCGACCGCCACGCGGATCTCCGCCGAGACATGACTCGCCGCACCCGGTGAGGCGCCTCCGCACGCGTCCCGATTACGCATTACGTAAGGAACCGTCGCCGACGACGCTCCGCCACCGGCGGTCGCCATACCTAACATATCCAAAATATATATCGAATCGTTCTCACATAATCATCGTAATACTAGTAAACGTTAGTCGTCCATCGACAGCGATAAAACTTCGCGCGGCAGAACGCGCGCTCGGGGCGGTAAAGTTGCGCAGGTCGTGAGTAGTGCGCGGTGCGTGAGGCGGCCCGGCCGTCGGGCGTGCCGCAGTGTCGCGAGCGGCGCGATGCGACCGCGGACCCGCGCACCGCTCTGAGCACATTATGAGGAGCGTTGCGGGCCAGGCTCGGGCGTAGCGCGGCAAGCCAGGAGCGAGGCTTGGCATGGCGCGCTCGTGAGGTGGCGGGGGCGGCGCGCGCCACGAGCCGGCCGGGCCAGCCGGCCGCTCCGCCGCGGGCCAGCCGGCCTCTCCGCCGCATCCCCGCTGCAGCGCACCAGCTCCGAGCCGATGACACATTGTCGTTGAGCAGCCACCATTGCTCGCATAGAGTTGGTCGAGAAATGGGGGCTGACGCCTGTCCTCAGGCCGAGGCAGGAATGCCCCCGGGCCCCAGAGGAAGGTGGAGACCAAAGGTTCGTATCGCCAGTAGCATATAGAGTCACAGCATCATCAGCCTAGAGTCGCGAGGTAGCTACGGGGGCGGCAGCTAGTCATCGGTCGTAAAGCGGCTTGCGGTGAGGATGTGTCCCGCTGACGTCACAATACATGTGCGGTGTTGCGCCGGCGGCACACGCACGCGGTTCCTGCTCGCCGCACGCGCTGCTCCGCGCGATGGACTACTTCGACATGTGCTGGTGAGTCGGGGGCTGCAGCAGGCGTCGCTACTAACATTTAACACTTGCGACCTGACATCCGGTGAGTGCCGTCTTAGGAATTCCGTAATGTCGGCATCACATCTCACGTCCGACCTACATTTTCGCTTTATTCATACATCTCCGTCACAAAAGACTTTAATCTCCGGCCGGCCGCACGCTCAATCCGGTAACATCGTCGTGGCTACATTTACACCGTCGCAGTACCTGAGACACTTCGTTCGCTTTCCCCTTGTTTTCGCACATAGCTCTGTTGAATCCCAGGCGATGTTTGTATCGATGGGTGGTCTCACTGCGCCATTGCTCGCTAGGCAGTCAACAAGACAACAACAGACCGTTTGTCGACACGATCTCCGGTAAAAATATCTACGATTGAGGTCGTAAACGCAACGCCCTGGATGCTGCAGACTGGCCACACTCTGCGGGAGCTCTCAATCGGGATCAATAAAGACATTATAATAACAAGTATGAGTCACGAGCACTACGCCGCGTATCATGCGCCTGAGCCAGTCATCGGAAATGATTGAGATAATGCGCCATGCATTACTGTGATTATTTGTTGATGTCGCGCTAGCGCCAGCGCGCGAGTAAGGGCAACCACGGGAAGCACTATACACGGACAACATTTGTTGATGTCGCGCTAGCGCCAGCGCGCGAGTAGGCGCGACCCCATGGACGCATTACACACTGACAACATTTATAATGTAGTAGGTACATTAGTTGTGGATAAAACAATCTCGAAGCTCCAACCGTCGGCTAAACGTAGACTTTGAAATATAGCTCAAAGACAACAAATTTTTCAATCAAATTGATATAATGTGTATATGGATTAGTTTATAGTGATCTTGCACAAATGTATGTCAATTAATCTTTAAGTAGTTGTTTGGTGCACTCATTTCACGAGCGCTCCATTTGATAACTTTGAAATATCGCGAATTGCAGGAGGTAAAGGCAAATACTTGTTTGTTGACTTGTTTCTTATCCATAAAATCCAATAAATGGTCGGAGTGGCGTTTGAAGCCTGCGGACGGCGCAGGCCGGCTCAGCTGTGTCTCCTCGAACCACGACTGCATGGTTCGCTCCGGTTTACCGCCTGTGGCTATTCCTCTCTCCGCTGATCCGCTCGCTTCACTCACTACTTCGTTTGATTCCATGTTAACGCTGACTTCAACGCAACGGGTCTTACGATCCACTGCGGTCACTGCGGCTGTCCTTGCATTTATTATTATAACATCTTCACTAGCAGCAGAACTCATTACTATTTCATACGCATTGATTGTATATGGCCTCGATAACATGTGTTTTAGAAAAAGATTGATGTTCTATCGACGCGGAACGCGAGATGATGTTCCGAATTTCAATCGCAATATTAAAAACGTTCGAAGCTTCCGTTATTTTGTTGATGGAAGTTATTATGAAGCTTAAAGAGTGTTCTGTGATATTGAGGATAACATGCGGAGAGGAATATGGAGACTAACGTAAACGTTTCAAACTATGTTGAGTGATACTGTGTTTATTGCGATAGCTCGCTAACAAAACGCGTTTGTTGTTCTACCTTTATGAAGTACGGCAGTTAAACTGATGAAGGGAAAGAGATCAATTATATAATTACCACCTAAGTACACATTATGGTAAAGCAATAAATATATTGAGTATTGAGTATCATACTTATAGAAGTGACTCCAGTCCTAGGGCGCAGGATATGCTAGGTTACCTACTGAAATTAGTGCGTAACTGAACATCTGTGTATACTAAAATAATGACAATCAAATGCCCAGAGTGTAGAAGCTTTTACATCGATTAGGATATTATTATTTTAATTAGTAATAAATTTCCATGGAACTATCAATATTAGTCATGATAACTGTATCAAGTTAAACTTGGTATCAAAGTCACTAGCACTCGTTAATCAAAACGATAATGTTTTATATCTAATTAAGTTAAATACACAAATGCCCGTAATGAGAGCGGAACAGCCGTTGAATCCATTCCGTGCCGTGTATTCGCTCGTTCCGAGTGGCCATCAATTAGTATTAATTAATAGACGCTGAGCCTATCGCCGCAAAATTGCGCAACAAAACCCAGTTTTGCGCATCTGCACATAGTTTGGACCATCAGACTTTGAACCGGACCAGCTCCTTCCGCAGATGCACAGAACAAAAGTATTGATCCTTCTCGAGATAATAAAATCACGAAATGGGGTCGACATTCCACCTTCTTTCCCATGAGAATTACAAGACAAAGAAACGCCTACCTAAACCCATATAAAAGTTCTTGCTTGACGTGGGAACCCTCTCTGCAAACTTTTGTTTCAGTTCGCCACTCCGCTGACGTGAGTGAGTAACATATAAACAGTTCACGCATTTTTTATGATTAAGGTGGTTGCACACGCCGCGTCTGAACTGTCGGAACTAACCTCGACTCGTCGACCCGACTTGATGACGAGGGACTGAAATGATGCATAAATCTTTCAGACAAAACTGAACAGAGACGGGACCGCACAGTCGTTTAATGCATCATTGTGGCGTTAGAAACACGGCATTGGATCTTCTTATTTCCTATTTGGATAATAGGATCCAAAGAGTGGACGTTAACGGCAAACGATCCACGGGTTCTATTGTCGCAGGGCTCAATAATAATTCTTGGCCCTTTTTCATTTCTTATATAGGTTAAGCCGTTGGTCCCGGCTGTCATTCGTGGATCTTTGACAGTCGTTACGGGTCGTCAGAAGCCCGAAAGTCTGACAACCAGTCTTACCAAGGGGTATCGTATTACCCAGTTACTGGGTTGTGGAGGTCAGATAGGCAGTCGCTCCATGTAAAATACTGGTATTCAGCTGCATCCGGTTAGACTGGAAGCCGACCCCAACATAGTTGGGAAAAGGCTAGGCAGATTGATATAGGTACCTATTAATGACCTATCTTGCCTTCTAAAGAACAGTCACGAAATAGTGTTATTAGCAGATGACACATCACTTCTATTTAAGCTTAAACGACAACAGAGGTGTTGACGATGTAAATAATGCTCTCTCTAAAATAGTGCATTGGTTTAGTATTAATAATTTACTTTTAAAAGAGAAATAGAATAAATGTAAAAGATTTGTGACACCTAACGTTAAGCAGGTGAAAACTAATGTATTAGTAAACGGGGCGGAGTTGGATCTTGTGGATACCGCTGTGTTCTTAGGTATTACTTTGGACTCGAAGCTACAGTGGGGCCCACATACGTACATATAACCAAATTTTCGAAGCTGCTAAGCTCTGCAGCCTACGCGGTCTATAAAATACGTAATTTGACTGAAGTAGAAACAGCTCGGTTAGTATATTTTAGTTATTTCCATAGTGTAATGTCGTACAGCATTTTAATGTGGGGTAATGTAGCCGACATTCAGGCTATATTAATTTGTGCTGCAGAATTGCATTTGAAAAATTTATAACCTAAGTTGTTATGTTATAAAACATTCAATGAAGGATAAATTTAGGGAAATAAACATTAAGACAGTCTCATTCGCATATCAATGTGAGTACATGAAAACCTGATTTATGTGTAATAGATTATTAATCTACATTCTAAGGACAGAGACATTCATAGCATAAATATTAGAAACAAAGATTTAATGATTGTGTCCACAGCTAAGCTCCAAAAAAAACTTTTTTACAAAAAAAAACAACCGACTTTTAAAAGAAAAACACTACAAAGTAAAATATAACTTTAATTTCGGAAATCTTTAGTTTTGTATTTTCGTTTTTTGCCACCGACTTCCGAAATTAAAGTTATTTTTTACTTTGCAGTGTTTTTTTCGAAGTCGGTTGTTTTTTTTTTTTTTTGTAATAAAGTTTTTAGAATTCACTTTTTGGCTGTGGTACTACCCCACACAAATTCGAATACCACTACTTGCAAAACAAATAATCATCATCCACATAAAAAGTGGGAGAAAATGCCTATTATTGAAGCTAACTCAAAAACTACCCAAGCATTCTGTAAAGAGTTGTACGTGGTAATAATATAAAAAATAAAAATATTCGTGTCGACTTCAGAACCTCCTCCTTTTTTTTCGTCGATTAATAATTAGCAATTCATTTATAGTACTAAACAAACTCCCAATTTTAAAGAAATAAGCCTCAATAAAAAAAACAGAAACTCCGTCAAAAAGGTTTCTCTAAAGTTAAAGATTACTTGGACGACATTTTTGTTGTCCAAGTAATCTTTACCTTTTATAGAATGCCAAGCCCAATCCAAAGCCTATTGGCTTGGGATTAATTAACCTAATCCGATGTACCCCCAAGCAACCAACAATTGTTTGTGAATAATATTGACATTTTTATCAGTATTGATTTACATGACATATCTCATGATATTTTTGGGTAAACTGACTTTGAATGTGAGTACCATACAGGCTAGATTGAATAGTGAATACATGACTTTATAACTGTCTGGCGGTTTTGAGTATTTTGTGTATGGCCTACACAAATATCCTGCACTATCCTGCAGATCTGGTAGCGTCGTGTGACGGTCGTTGAGCTCCCTTAAATAGGGTCGAGCTACACAATGACTGATGCATGCATGCCGTCTGTTGGGACAGGTCAACTCAAAGCTGCAATGGCTCTTTCTTGGCCTGCGCTGTGAGTTTGTTTGTTTCGGCATTTCATTTCAGGGATCAGTCAGCTAAGAAATGCCGGCGCCATCTAGTTTTAAAATGTTGAGTAAAAGTGTCTTCAAAGATCTACTTACAGACATAAACATTTAATTTTGTTAATAAATTAACATATTAGGTTGGGGAAAAAGTCTTTTCGCATTATAGTATGTATGAACTTAAAATAAAATCTCTTTGGCTATACTATTTGTATCTGGCTGGTTTTGGTATCACTGAAAGTTTAAATTTTAAAGAACATAATTCCAAATTCAAATTAGGAAAATGTGTGATTTTCATTTGTTTTTCGTACTGTCAAGATGAGTGAATCTAATGAAGAAATTCGATACATTTTAAAAGTTTACTACAAAAAAGGTAAAAATGCAACGCAAGCCGCGAAAAAATGGACCCAGTGCAGTATCTGTGAGAGTAGCACAAATTTGGTTTAAGCGTTTTCAGTCCGGTAATTTTGATGTCAAAGATGCACGTCGCTCTGGTCGCCCTATTACGGCTAAAATGGATGCCATTTTTGAAAAAGTGGAGCAAGATCGGCATATCAATAGTTACGACGTAGCTGAAAAATGCGAAGGAACTTTTTCCCCAACCTATTAATAGGTTGGGGAAAAAGTTCCTTCGCATTTTTAAAGAAAATTCAAAACATTTTTTAATATACATTATTTACATTTATCTAAAGTATGTAGGTACCATTTTGTTCGATAACTTTTTGCCATCTTGTAGGTAGGGACATGATCCCATTGCTATAGAAATTTTGGGATTTCTGATCAAAATACCGCGACAAGTGGTTTTGGCAGTCCTCTCGTGATGTTAACCTGGCACTGCCTAAAGAATTCTGAAGAGACCGAAACAGGTGGAAATCTGAAGGCGCAAGGTCAGGAATATACGGCGGATGCATTAACACCTCCCAGTCAAACTCTCTTAATTTTTGCTGAGTGGCTAAAAATGTATGAGGTCTAGCGTTATCATGATGAAAAACCACACCCCTTCTGTTGATTAATACCGGCCGCTTTCTCTCAACTTCTTGCTTTAATCTCATCAGTTGTTCGCAGTAGAGTTTAGAATCGATGGTCCTGCCTGGTGGTAACAGCTCATAATGAATTATGCCCTTCCAATCCCACCACACACACAGCATCACCTTGTTGCGAGTTAACCCGGGTTTCGCCACAGTCTGTGAAGCCTGACCGGCCTTTGACCACGACCTTTTTCGCATGTTCTTGTCGTACGTGATCAACTTTTCATCACCAGTTATCAGCTTCTTCCAAAATGGTTCAGTTTCATTACGTCGTAATAAAGAATCACAAATGAGTACACGGTTCATTAGGTTTCTTTCAGTGAGCTCGTGAGGTACCCAAATATCGAGCTTTCTTGTGTACCCAGTTTTTTTTAAATGCACCAAAACTGGTTTGTGGTCAATTCCTAGTTCTTCAGCTACGTCGTAACTACTGATATGCCGATCTTGCTCCACTTTTTCAAAAATGGCATCTTTTTTACCCGTAATAGGGCGACCAGAGCGACGTGCATCTTTGACATCAAAATTTCCGGATTGAAAACGCTTAAACCAATTTGTGCTACTCTCACAGATACTGCACTGGGTCCATAAACAACGCAATTTTTTTTCGCGGCTTGCGTTGCTTTTTTACCTTTTTTGTAGTAAAATTTTAAAATGTATCGAATTTATTCATAAGATTCACTCATCTTGACAGTACGAAAAACAAATGAAAATCACACATTTTCCTAATTTGAATTTGGAATTATGTTCTTTAAAATTTAAACTTTCAATGATACCAAAACCAGCCAGATACAAACAGTATAGCCAAATAGATTTTATTTTATGTTCATACATACTATAATGCGAAAAGACTTTTTCCCCAACCTAATATGTGAACAATATATATGTAAGTAACAGCATACCTAATTAATAATGTATCTGTCATAGCAAAAGTTTTAATACTTTGTAGCCTATGGAGTATAGTACTTAATTTTATTCTAGATAAGTACATCGTCTTCACATAATATAATTACCGTCTCCGAACCCAAGCGGTAAGGTGTAAAGGTGTGTATTTGAACCTCTAAAAGCGGGGCTACCTCGACGGAACGGCGGCAGCTGGGTGTGGATGTGGAGCTGTGTCACAAACCATGCTCCACCTCCTATCCTGCCCTCTGTGTCGCAAAACAAGCAGCCAAAGTGACCTCTGCGCTGCCACCGAACGCCATGGAAGTGGCCGTGTTGGGCCAACATTTGAATAACTGTCGCCAACCACACGAAGAAGAAGAACACTGTATGATTGATGTATACAAAATATTGTAAAACCTTTCAAAACACTAACTGATTATGGAGTTTTTTGCCCATTCTTCTCCATACGAAACTACCTTTTGGAAGGGGCGCCCGGAATGAATTATTATTTTCTTGTAAATGTTGACGTTCAAAACCAAGAGAGGTACATGAACCCGCAGGGCAGCATGTGGCGAGCTGTTGGGCAGTAGTGACCCCACGGACCCTATCTCCCGGGAGAAGTCTTTTTAAATCTCACCTCTGGCTTGTCCCCATTGGCCAGCCTGAGTGAACACTGACGAGGAACAGAGCTCTCACCTCGTGCTTGCCTTTATTAATAATAATAATAATAATAATAATCGCTTTTTCCGGGCCCTACATGGACCTGATGTAGATTTGCTAGCGTCCGTAGCCTGGCTGCGTTCCGGTGACCTCTTTGGAGAAACCGAAGGTTTTGTCTGTGCAATTATGGACGAAGTTATCATGACGAACAATTACCGGAGATTTATTGTGAAAGACGGAACGGTTGACATCTGTCGGGCATGCCACCGACCGGGAGAATCACTTCGACACATTATTTCCGGGTGTTCTCGTCTAGCTAACGAAGAGTACTTGCATAGACACAACCTTGTAGCCAGGATTATTCATCAGCAACTTGCTCTGAAATACAGCCTTGTGGAATCGGAAGTGCCGTACTACAGGTATGTGCCCGACCCAGTTCTTGAAAATGGAAATATCACATTGTACTGGGATCGATCCATCATCACTGACAGGACTATTGTTGCCAATAAGCCTGATATAGTGGTGGTGGATCGAATAGAGCGGCGCGCAATGATTATTGACATAACAGTCCCGCATGACGAGAACCTCGTGAAAGCCGAGAAAGATAAACAAATCAAGTATCTTGACTTGGCTCGCGAGGTTGTCGACATGTGGGATGTGGACTCAGCAATCATTGTGCCGATAGTCGTATCAGCCAATGGCTTAATTGCCAAGAGCCTCAACCAACACCTAAGGAGGCTCTCGTTGGGAAGCTGGATCAAGGGCTTGATTCAGAAAGCAGTACTTCTGGACACGGCCCGCATTGTAAGGAGGTTCCTTTCTCTGGAGCCCTGACCGCCGGTAGCTTGGACCCTGTTCCCGATACCGGTGGGCTACTATTCTTTATATTTTTAAATGTTTTTTATATATTTTTTAAGAAATATTTAAAAATGTATTTTATAAGAAAAAAAAATTAATAAACGAAATAATAATAATAATAAAGTTTTATTGACCATAAATTTAGGTTACAGTACACCGGTAATACAAATTTACTTATTACTTAAGTACATAGTATAGCACAAACTCACTTATGTTCAACTACACTAAGTTAGAACTTATATATAACAAGTAGCAAGGGGAGTAGAAGAACAGCCGATTATTGGCCGATTTGAGCGGAGATACGCAAGAGCAAACGTGCTCGGAGGAAGGAAGTATTCCAGTAAGATGCTGGTAGGGATCTTCACCGTACTTCCGGGATTGTCCTGATAGCCGTGAAATACCTTTTTATTCTTCAAGCACCTCAGGACATGTTGCCTCCTTGTAGCTACGTCACTATGTGCTTGCGACTGATGCGGTCGCTAGCACATAGTGACTTAATAATGGGCCCATTATTGAGTGTTCAAATCACACCCTGCCATTTTACCTTTGTATATAAAATAACATTGGTCAGGCAGTGGACATAGTTTTTCCATAGTTCGAATCCAATCCAGTAGGTATAGCCACCCAAACTCATAGTTCATATCTTTGTTTTCATATCTGCAATAGTCCTACATCAACCGAGGGTTATCCTTGGGTGCACTTGCATAGTGCATACAGGCATAATCGTCGGTGGGTACCTCCTCATCAATTATCTAAGGGTCCTCTGTGAGTTGGCTTCGGCCCCTGGTAAGCCTTTCAAAGGTCCGGGACTCCAGGGTTCCGAGTTATGTCAAAGACAATTCAAATAATAATAATAAATCTTTATTTTCCAGTTTTACAATTTACATTTATCAGATACAGCATACCATATTTGTCTTGTACGAGTATATTGTAGGTTATACAGAGTAAGATGCTTTTGGCACCCTAGCTAAGGTTAAACTTGTGTTATGGGTGTCAGGGCTGACTCGACTTTGTGTTTATGGCGCCGAGTGACGCAAGTCAGTGTTGCACTGAAGCAAAGGCCATGTCTTACAGCCATGTCACGTTAATATTACTAACTTCTTATGGATTAGCCGTCTACGTCTTGCCTGCAAAGGCTTTCAGATCTATTATGAAAGGACATTGAAACACAAATGCAGTTCGAAACACAATAAAATTTTCTAAGAACTTCTTGGAACGTGTTCCTGTTCGTGCAAAATGTGCCTGTCTTTGCAATCTCGCTTGGATTCAAGAAGCTCATAGTGTAAGTCTAACAGCACGACCAATGAAATTAATCAAATTAAGCTAGACGCATATAATAATAATAGCAGTAGCGACCCCACGGACCCTATTTCCCGGGAGAGGTCTTGTTCTTCACCTCTGGCTTTCCTTTATTGGCCGGCTGGAGTGAACACTGACGGGAACAGAGCTCCCACCTCACTCTTGCCTTTATTGGCCGGCTTGAATGGAGATTCGCAAGAGCAAACGTGCTCGGAGGAAGGAAGTATTCCAGTAAGTGCTTGTAGGGATCTTGACCATCTTCCGGGCTCTGGGATTGTTCTGAGAGCAATACATTCATTCTATAATGACTATTTAAATCCAACTCGACGTTATCAATGTTGTGATTTTCTAGCTTTGCTTTAGTTATTTCAAGTGTGGCATAGTTTCAGAGAAAATTACCTACGACCGATAATAGGGTGGTGTTCGAGCGTGAACACCAGAATGTTTTTCGGTGCACACTTTATGGACATTTAATTAAAATAATCCTAAATATTGCTTCACTCTTCTTGGAAAAATAACAAAAACAACACACACTTAAGCTGGATTTACATTACTCAGCTACCTCCGCCATGATAGTTTCACGTGTAAACATAATTAGGTATATTTACATGTGAAACTGTCAACGAACAACTAAGTAAATTTGGCTTTAGTTTTGTTTTTATATCGGAAGAAAATGGTTACTTCTTATTTACGCCTAAATTATAAAAAATACTGCAGTTCTTTTTGCACGTTTATAATGATACTCAATTTCTAAAACAACTACTTACAAAGTTTATCCTCAATCCAATTTTTTCACTGACTAGTGAAACTCTTGAGCTAGCCGGACGTTTTTGTTTTCTGGCTTTATGTTTTCTATATAATCTTATCCAAAACCCATAACACGATTTCCTAGTGCCGACCTGCCGACCCTTAAGCCACAGTCCTAAAAACACAACCAAATTCCAAAGTGAAAAATAACTTTCATTTTGGAAGTCGGTGTCTTTGGATCTATATTTTAATTCTGTTAATGTTATTTTTCACTTTGTAGTGTTTTTTTTGAAAGTCGTTGTTTTTTGTTTTTTTTTTTTGAAAAAAAAATCTATTTTTCAATTTTTTGTGGGTCAGTTTGTAATTTTTCAAAGTAATGTACAATAGCCTAATGTCAACTGCTCATCACCTTTAACAAAACATTGTTTTTCCCGATGCAGGGACGTTAATTGTTGAGGAGTTCTCTTAATAAGAACCAGGAGAACTAGAGGTGATGTTGAAGTCACCATCACCATATGCATTATAACGAGCATAAATTGCTTAGCAACCATATTAAAGTAATAGTAATCTTTATTTATTTCTCTCTTCACAAAGGTTCAATGTAATCGAATTGCAACCCGTGAAATACTTAGGTATAATGGATAATAATAATAATAATAAAACAATCTGACCGCGTACCGTGTTCGGATGCTCTCTCTTTTTCAGGTGCTTGAGCCAGCTATCAACGTTTCGGCACAACGACTATCGGATCAAGTGCGGGTCATCCAGCGTAATCATATGTTGGATGACACTGTACTTGATCGCCTGCGAATTGAAATGCAGAGTAGCCATGTCATTGCCCCCCCGCCGTCGCAGACTAATATAGTACCACCACAGTCCGACATAAACCAAGTTGACGAGGGAAGTGATGACAGGGCTACAAACGTAAGTACCCAGTGCAATGAAGAATTGAGGAGTGCTTTGGAAGGTGCGATTCTGGAATACCGATTCATGTCTCCCGAACTTAGACCACGCTTACCTCGTTTGCCCATGCATAACAAAAATAGGGCGCTTGTGGCGGCTCTGGATTCGCAGTTGTCAAAGTATTTTGATGACTGCGAAGACCTCACCGATACTCATTCGATTCTCTACTGCGCGGCTGTAGCGGCATGTCGTGTAGCTCACGTCAAATTTGCTAATGACTCTAGAGCTACACGACCGAAACCAGCCGTACCAGCTTGGCAGTGCAGAATTGAACGCCGTATTGGTGGGGCCAGAGCGCTCATCGGCAAACTAACCTGCTTCAGGGAGGGCAATACTCGCCCTAGAGTGATGCGCTTTGTGAGGCGGGCGTTCTCAGGGACTGATGTCAGCCCTCAGGACTATATGTCCCGTGTCACAGAGCGCATCGACTTCCTGAAGCAGAAAATCTATGCATGGGCAAACCGTATTCGTAGGTATAAGCGGCGAGTGGACCGATACACTCAGAATCACACCTTCCAGAGCGATGAAAGGTGGGTTTATAGGGGTTGGGAGCGATCGGACCAAGGTGTGACTGACACGCGCCTGCCGGATGATGATGCCATGTGTTCTTTCTGGCGCAGTATCTGGTCGGTGCCTGTCAGTCACACCGAAGGTGATTGGGCTCGGGAAGTCGAGCGAGCCTGCGATCCAATACCAGAAATGGGGGCTATTACCATCTGTCCCCAAGATGTAGCTCGTGCAGTCCGTCCGTTGCCTAACTGGAAGTCTCCAGGGCAGGACGGACTGCACAACTTCTGGATCAAATGGTTTCTTGGATCGCACGCTCGCTTGGCAGCTCAGTACCAGTCTGCCTTAGAATCTGGTTCGCTACCCCAGTTCCTAACGACAGGAGTTACCCACCTGCTCCATAAATCGGGTAGCACCGCGGAACCCAAAAATTATAGACCGATCACGTGTTTACCGACGGTCTATAAAGTTCTTACATCTATTTTGAGAGCTAAAATTAACAAACATATAGACACCAACTCCGTCATGTCTGCCTCTCAAAATGGATGTAGGAATGGGTCCCGCGGTACTAAGGAGCTACTCCTCATTGATATGGCCATAAGCCAACAGGTTCGTCGTTCCCGAAAGGATCTATCGACATGTTGGATAGATTATAAGAAGGCCTATGACTCGGTGCCACATACATGGCTCATGAGGGTGCTGGAGTTGTATAAAGTAGATGCAACTCTGCGCACCTTCCTGATGTCGTGTATGGGGCAATGGAGGACAGTCCTTCGCTATCCAGGATGTCGAAATATCCAGAGGAATAGCGAACCGATAAGGATCGAGCGAGGCATATTTCAGGGCGATAGTTTGAGTCCGCTTTGGTTTTGCTTAGCCTTGAATCCTCTAAGCACAGTGCTGGAGGATTCAGGTCTAGGCTATCGGTTGAGGAGAGGTGGTCAGGTTATATCCCACCTCCTCTACATGGATGACCTAAAACTCTTTGCCCCCAACAATTTGCAACTGATGGAGCTACTGAAAGTAACTGAAACTTTCAGTAGCGCCATCAGGATGGAATTTGGTGTAGACAAATGTGCGGTCATGCATGTAAAGCGAGGGGAGATTGTGGAATCCGTGGGAACGCAACTCCCGGATTCCATAAACCTTAGAACCCTCTCCGCATCCGAAACCTATAAGTATTTGGGTATGTCGGAAGCGTTGGGCATCAACGTTGCTGACATGAAGCAATCGTTGAAGGAGCGCTTCCTTGGCCGCCTGAAGAAAGTATTTAATAGTCTTTTATCAGGCGGAAACAAGGTGCGTGCCTTCAACGGTTGGGTCATGCCGGTTTTGATGTACTCTTTCGGCGTACTCAAATGGACTCAGACTGAACTCGACGCCCTGGATCGGAGGGTCCGTACGCTGTTGACTGCATATCGAATGCATCACCCACGGTCATCGGTTATGAGACTGTATATCCCGCGAAAGTGTGGAGGCCGAGGCTTTTTAAACGCTAAGACTCTCCACAATCGCGAGATATGCAGTCTCAGGGAATATTTCCTAGAAGCCGACGTGGGGATGCATCGAGATGTGGTCGCGGTGGACAAGGGCCTCACTCCGCTCTCCTTGGCTAAAGAGAACTGGCGCAAACCTGTAGTGCTTGACACTAACGATCGCAGGGAGGTATGGCAGAGTAAGGAGCTTCACGGGCGCTTTTTCCGGACCCTACATGGACCTGATGTAGATTTGCTAGCGTCCGTAGCCTGGCTGCGTTCCGGTGACCTCTTTGGAGAAACCGAAGGTTTTGTCTGTGCAATTATGGACGAAGTTATCATGACGAACAATTACCGGAGATTTATTGTGAAAGACGGAACGGTTGACATCTGTCGGGCATGCCACCGACCGGGAGAATCAATTCGACACATTATCTCTGGGTGTTCTCGTCTAGCTAACGAAGAGTACTTGCATAGACACAACCTTGTAGCCAGGATTATCCATCAGCAACTTGCTCTTAAATACAGCCTTGTGGAATTGGAAGTGCCGTACTACAGGTATGTGCCCGACCCAGTTCTCGAAAAAGGAAATATCACATTGTACTGGGATCGATCCATCATCACTGACAGGACTATTGCAGCCAATAAGCCTGATATAGTGGTGGTGGATCGAATAGAGCGGCGCGCAATGATTATTGACATAACAGTCCCACATGACGGGAACCTCGTGAAAGCCGAGAAAGATAAACAAATCAAGTATCTTGACTTGGCTCGCGAGGTTGTCGACATGTGGGATGTGGACTCAGCAATCATTGTGCCGATAGTTGTATCAGCCAATGGTTTAATTGCCAAGAGCCTCAACCAACACCTAAGGAGGCTCTCGTTAGGTGGCTGGATCAAGGGCTTGATTCAGAAAGCAGTACTTCTGGACACGGCCCGCATTGTTAGGAGGTTCCTCTCTCTGGAGTCCTGACCGCCGGTAGCTTGGACCCTGTTCCTGATACCGGTGGGCTACTATTTTTTATATTTTTAAATGTTTTTTATATATTTTTTAAGAAATATTTAAAAATGTATTTGATAAGAAGAAAAATTAATAAACGAAAAAATAATAATAATAAATCATTTATTTGCATAAAACATGGTATACAATGGTGTTACATATAATTATAAAGGCACAAACATGTTCAGCTAGGATAAAAACATAGCATGCAAAATCTTTGGGTTTTTTGAAGATGTGACCCTGACAGGGCATCAACATTTTTTATCCATAAATTCTTTTATACTATAGAAGTTTAACTCATTTAACCACTTGTACAACTTTATCTTAAATGTTCTCGAATTTAATATTTTGAAATGGTTTGGTATCTGGTTATAAATACGCACGCACATTGCTAGGCAGTTTTTGTCGTATTTGGCAAGTCTTGGCAAATCATTTATTACTAATTTATAAGGATCTCGTCTGTTACGAGGATTTACATCATTTGCTGTCTTAAACAATTCTTTATTCTTAACTATAAACACACATATTTCATAAATGTATAGAGATGGCAACGGTAACAAACCAAGTTTTTCAAACACTGGTCGACATGAGTCATCAGGCTGAAGGCCACATAATGCTCTTATGCACTTCTTTTGAGCGACAAATGCTCTATTCAGATTGGTACTATTACCCCACATTACAAGGCCATAGCGTAGTAGTGACTCTACATACGCGTGATATGATATAATAGCAGTTTTTATGTTCGTTATATTTTTTACTTGTTTCAGTGCATAAACGAATTTATTAATTCTAGTGCTAACATTATCTACGTGTTCTTTCCAGTTGATATCTTTATCTATTATTACGCCTAAAAACCTGGTATGTGTTACCTCATTGATTTTAGTTATATTAATTTTGATGTTGTATTTATTATTATTCGATTGATTAAATTGAATGTAAACGGATTTTTCTAAATTTATTTTCAAATGGTTCATGTCAAGCCAATGCAATAATGTGTCTATTGTATTATTAATATCCAACTCATGATCTTTGATGGTACTTTTCTTTTTATCAGATGTCACTATAATAGATATGTCGTCGGCAAATAATATACATTTATGCTTAGTTATTTTTATGATGTCATTTATGTATAAAATAAATAATATTGGGCCAAGTACGCTTCCCTGTGGAACGCCATACTTATTATGTTTATATTCTGATGAGTAGGATGTCATATCTTTATTTTTGGTAATTTTATTGATTATGACACGTTGTTGTCTATTTCTTAAATAGGACGATATCCACTGACGTGCAGGTCCCCTAATCCCGATAGTCTCTAATTTGTCAAGCAATATGTCGTGTGACACCAGATCGAAGGCCTTCGATAAATCAAAGAAAAGACCAGTAGTCAGATGATTATTGTTGATTTTAGAAAGTATTTCATTCATAAGAGAGAAAATGGCTAATGATGTGGATTTGTTTTTTTGGAATCCAAACTGGTCATCACTTATTATTTGGAACTTGTTGCAGAAATCAAGAAGTCTTTTATACATACTTTTTTCATATATTTTAGAAAAGATAGGTATTAAAGTTATAGGTCGATAATTATTGATATCACATTTATCTCCCTTTTTGAATAACGGCTTTATAATGGATAGTTTTAATTTATCGGGAAAAGTTCCGGCTAAAAATGACAAATTGATTAGGTGAGTTATGATACCAGTCATTTCATTACAGCAGGCTTTTATGATTTTTGTGCTAATTTCATCATAGCCCTCTGCTCTGGTGTTGCACAAAGACATAATTACCTGTCGAACCTCACTCTCCAACATTGGTTTGAGAAACATAGAGTTGACACATACATTTTCCCTAAAGCTTTGGCCAGCACTTTGTTGAGTTGGTGTATGGGTTAAGTTTACATAATGGTCGTTGAATACAGAAGCCATTTCTACAGGGTCTGTAATAATGGCATTATTTAACTTTATGATTTCTATGTTGTCTTTGGGTGTAGTATTATTTATTTCATTTTTAATGACGGTCCAAGTGGCTTTGCATTTGTTATTCTGTGTGTTAATATATTTTATGTTAGAGTTCTTTTTTGATCCGTAAATACATTTTTTTAGCAAATTGGAGTAATTAATATATTTAATTTTATTCATAGAGTTTTTAGTTTTATAGTACTGGTAACGTAGTCTCCGTTTAGTTTTACAACTTTGCCTTAAACCTTTGCTTATCCATTTTTGAGTGTTTTTATTATTACTGTTCACTCTAACTCTTACCTTGGGAAAACAGAGGTTGTATAATAGGCTTACCAGTTCATGAAAATCACTGAATGCGGAATTCGCATCAGTATTTTGATAAATATCGGACCAAGAAAGGTTTTGTAGGCACTCTTTAAATTTTCGAATATTATCTAAATTGTAATCTCTTTTATAAATGTAGTATATTGGTGCTTTTTGTGGTTTGTGTTTATTAGGAAAGCTTAACATTTGTGCTGTGTCATGATCTGAAAGATGCAAAGGTAGTACAGTAGTTTAAATGGGCATCTATGGTCTTCATCATCAGTTCCACTTCACCAAATGATGCCTTCCGAGGGCAAATGCACGAGTTACTATAAAAAATACCCAAATAGCTCTAGGTGTGCCTATAAAATTTAAGGGTTTTCCACGATTTCCATGGGAGCCCCTCACAGATTCTGACTTGGTGACAATGGACCACCTTGACCCTTTCAAACAAAAAAAAAGAATTTTGCAAATTCGTCTAGGTATATATCACGGAATTATGGCCGAAAATACATAAAAAAATAAATAAAAACAGAATTGAGAACCTCCTCCTTTTTTGAAGTCGGTTAAAAATAATTGAATCGATAAATACTGGCCGCGCGATGACCTGGAACAACTTAGTAAATGAATAACTCAAACAAGAATCTACCTTGTTAAAGGTTCCATTAATCTCATCTCGTGCCGGCACGAGATAGGTAATAGGGAACTCAAGCCGCTGTAAACAGATTAGCCGATCCGGGAGCTTTACCGCCGGCCCGCCGCGAAATTCTGAAAATTCTTTTCGACATGGAAACACAACTTTTTTTCACTAGCCTACTCTGTCCCACTCCTGCGCAAAGTCCTCCCTCCACTCACGAGCTCGCGCATCCTCTTCCCAATTTTGACATGAAACACAACATATAATTTTTTTTATGAATCGGTTATGAGTTTCATAGCGAAAATTGTTTTGTACAACGGGTAAAATCACCCCCTTGTTGGATGCAGGGGACTACATGGTCACCCTGCACATGCTAGTAGTCTGGATTTGTGCCCAATTTAAGGCAAAAAGCTCGCCCCCTATTACATAGGACATAAACATAACAGGCGAGATGAGGGTGTTATATACATCTGCCATCCTACGGGAAATCCAGACGTGATGTTTGTGTCAACGCTAACTTACAGATAACTCAAATTCTATCTCAAAGTTACTAAAGCTTAATATAATACAGAAACCATTAATGTTGCCTCGTGCGGAAAGATCCTGGCTGCAAAGCCTAATGAGTTGCACCGTAACAGACGAGGACGCAAACTTTCCACTTGTTAGTCCAAGAGGAAGCTATCCGAAGCTAGCTTGCTAGGGTCCACAAAGCTGTGAAGGAAAATAAATGCTTCAAAACTAAACAATATCTTATTAAATATAAATAAATATAGACAGTCATGCGCACTGCCGACAGACATGCTTTCACTGCTGGCCAAGCGCAACACGTCATGCTCATAGCTACAGATAATATACTGTCAACAGTAGCACGTAGGTGATGCCGACCCGTAACATTTTGCCCTAAGTACCAAAAATCACCAAACGTGATTCAATAACTTTCTGTTTCACTTAAATTTCATACAAAAAGCCAATGTCAGAGCTTCTTTATAGAACCATCATGACAAAACGTCTTTATTCACCCACCCTTACCTAAAACGTGAACAAAACACCCTAACAACTCTTAACACTACCTGTTAAAGTTAAGTCTAACCATGTCAACCGCTTGCGTCACTGTCCCATCTCCTGAAGATACGACCTGCTTTAATTAGAAATGGGTCGATGTGTCACTTCTCCCCTCGCGTTGTCCCAACATTCCGACCTCCTCTGCTTAATGAATAAGGCCGTACGTCATTAGCAGCTGCAAGATTAGCTATTACAACCGTGAAATTACAAAATTTGTGGCTGAAAACGTAGGACATTGCATTCTACTTCGAGGATTATGGAGTTTGAACATTCGCCATAACGGTATCATGATTTCATGACTGCGGTTGGTATTAATTAAAGATGAAGTGACCATGGTATTGGAATCGATACTTGTTTCTAACCAATCGTTACTTTAAAGAACACCTAACCAATTCTTCGAAAAGATTCTAGAGCTGTGATGAAAGAGCCACTTAAATAAGCAATAAACTTTGACAGTGACGAACAAAATTAACTAATAACTGCTAGTAAAACACGAACATAAGTTTACACATAGTTGCTCCTACGAGCTTAGCACGTAATATATCTGCAAACTCCAACTCACAATTATTAAGCCCGAGATAAAAAATCATCACATAATTTATTAGTACAGCTCAGCTATACAAAACCCGGCATAGTATATTTGCGTGAGAAGTCCGCTCATACGACAGCTTAGAGACTGGCAGAGTTCTAAGGTTCACTGTCACGAATTGTATACACTGTGTGATCAGTACTGTAGGTGAGGTGCTGCAATGAAACACTACATTTTTGCTTTGTACTTACCTAATGGTTTAAAACAATACATAATCACGGAATCGTTTCACGTTTTTTCATTATTATATATAAGGTGCTATAATGCCACGGCTGCAATGGGAGACAGTATTGTGTTTATAGATTACGATAGTGAAAATAAATTATTGATTCATGTCATAAATTTTTTCATACAAAAAACGTGCCCATAAATTTGAATTGATTTGTTTATATGAAATCGTCCCGTAGTAATAAGTGTTCATTCCCAGAACAGTTAGAAAGAGGTAGCAATTATTTTCATTGACAAAGCGTCACATCGCGCGTAGTTTGTGAACCACGTTATGCAGAATAAAGTAAATGTTTATTTACTTACTTTATTTTCTCAAAATGATTTAACTATTCCGGGGTAGGAAATTTCTTCACTATTGTAATCTATATACACAATATTATGTACCATTGAAGCCGTGGCAGATATTTTTTATAGCACCTTATATTTTATCATGACATACCTACGCGCTTTTCTAAACTGAATGCCTAAAGTGAAAGCACACATTTGAGAGTCGAACTCATTTGTTTTTTATTAAACCTTAATGGTCTGAATCACACCTCGACAGTTGACACGCTCCATTTGAATTTTGAAGATGTTTACTTTAGTTTTCACTACAGCAGCTGAAAAAGTGTTATTTACAAAAGAATCTGGCTGACACCAAACGAACACAGAACCTTAACTAGCTAGAGCATTCTTATCTTGATACTATCCATGAGGTTTTAGTATGGATAGACCAACGAGAGATTGCTGTGCCCCTGTTTACACTAAATGAATTTGTTAGAGTGGGGATAGCGCTCGTTTGGTATAAACCAAGTCTACACAGACCTTAAGGAACTATGAGTTTTTCTGGTTCAACAATTTCTCCAGTTTCTGAGTTTGGACGCTCATACCCTAGAGAAATTCTTCATATTTCTGTAATTCACGAGCTGGCGGATGTATGGCTCGTAAAGCGTCATTACGACATTTTAAATGACTCACTGTAGAGAACTCCTAAAGTGTCGGCGGCTTATGAGAGAGAAAATATTTTTTAATAAAGTAGTAATTTCTGGTGACTAGTGCTGACTGTAGTGATGACCTGTTCATGTTATGAACACTCCCACGTGCTGGCAGGAATACGTCTCACTCTGTGTAGACATTAACTGTTGGGTACTGCCTACACAAATAATCACAAGAACAAAAATTTCTAACTCCTCCTTCACGTGAAGAACTTTCAACATCAAGTTCACAGATCTGACAAAATTTAAGAAATTCCGCTGACCATCATGCATGAGTCACGTCGTCACGTCTTCGTTCATGTTCATAAGTTTCTTCTCCCAGGCGGCATGTTATGGCCCATCAGTAAATAAAGCATTGACTTTGTCTTTCAGTTACAAGGTAGTGTCCACAACAATAATAATCATCATCTTCCTGCCCTTACCCCATATTACTTGGGGTCGGCGCAACACGTTTTCTTCTTCCATTCTCCCCTGCCAACCGTCACGCTATCATTCACTCCCTTCTCTTTCATATCATTCCTCACACAATCCATCCATCTTTTCTTTGGCCTTCTTCTGCCTCTCCATCCATCAACATGTATATTCATCACTCTTTCAGTCACATGCGTTTCGTTTCTCCTTATTACATGCCCATACCAAGACAAACGATTTCCTTTCAACTTTTCTGTCACTGGCGCCACTTTCAAACTTCCTCTTATATACTCATTTCTCACTTTATCCATTCTCGTCACTCCACACATCCATCTCAACATTCTCATCTCCGCTGCATGCAATTTTTTTTCATCCGTCTTCTTCACTGCCCAGCATTCCGATCCATAAAGTACGACAGGTCTTATCACGGACTTGTAAATTTTCCCCTTCAACTTGTGGGGCATCCGTGGGTCAAAAGTTGTTCCTGTAACTTGTCGCCATTTTATCCATCCTGAGTTGATCCGGTGCGTTATGTCTCGGTCTACTTCGCCATCCCCTTGGACAAGTGACCCGAGGTACCGAAAGTCGGAGCAGATCGGTAAGGGCGTTCCGGCAAGAGATATGGGCACAGGACCGGAGAGATCGCCAAAATCACAAAACAAATACTCTGTTTTGGTCCGACTTACTCTCAGGCCAACGGTCTCCAGTCTTTTCCACCACACCTCCAATCTGCTCTGGACCTCTAAGCCACTCTCGGCAACCAGCACAATGTCATCGGCGAACAGCATACACCAGGGTGCCTCTTCCTGGATATCCGAAGAAAGAGCATCCATTATCACAACAATAATAATCATCTATAAATAAAAAGAGAAGTTCCGACTGACTGACTGACTTACTCACCAGCCCAAACCCTTGAACCTAGAAAGCTGAAACTTTTCACAGAAATTCCCTTTATAATATAGACAAGGAATAAGGAAGGATTTCCCGGTAGTATTACGTTCCCGTGGGATATTTTCCGACATCCACACGAGAGCTGCCGCAGGAAAAAGCTAGTTCACAATTGGAACAGTTTCTAAATCTTCCTTCACGTGGGACAAATCTCAAGTTCAAGTTCATCCATCTTGAAAAAACTTTAACCCAAGAGAAATATTTTAAAGTTATAACTTTTTCTAAACTTGAAAGAACACATAACAGTTATAAAGGAAATGAGAATTCCTTCGTTCCGTGAGCAAATCGCTCAGAAATATAATTATTGACAATGTTTTGAGTAGGAAGTAGCGTGACGTTGACAGGCCACGTCAATACGACGAATTAAAAATGGCGTTTCTAAAGATCGCAGATGCTGATGCGAGATAATTATGTTTGTTTTTGTCTCGGCTGAGATTTGAATACGTGGAAGATCGTAAATGGATAATTATGGGTATACTTAGTAGGATAGATGTTTGCTTGTTGTATCGTACAGGGTGTCAATATGACACAAGAAACCTATATAAATAAAAAGAGAAGTCCTGACTGACTGACTGACTCATCAACGCCCAACCCAAACCCTTGAACCTAGAAAGCTGAAATTTTGCACAGCGGTTCCCTTTATAATGTAAACAAGTAATAAGGAAGAATTTTTCGGTAGTACGTTCCCGTAGGATATTTTGCGACATCCACGCGGGCGTAGCCGGGGGCAAAAACCAGTCGAGAAATATTTTTGTGTTAATCTCAACTAGCCTGTGCTCGAGCTCACTAAATTGTAAGTAATTAATAACGTAACAATTATAAAGGAGTCACAAATGCCCATAACAATATCCGTCACATTGTGACATCCGCCCAGCGAATACAAACAAACGCAACTCACGCAATTAACATAATATTACGTTTATATTTAGGCGCTAATCTCCGAAACAACTGAACTGATTTTAGTGAAACCTTGAAAACATGCCGGGTGCCCGACCGACATTGAACAAAAGCGCGCAAGCGTGTAATCTAAATGTGTCGCGAAGAATGCTCGTCATACACTGCACTCCCAAATTAACTGGCACGTAAGGCAGCAATGTATATTGATCTTGAGAAAACTAACCGGCGCCCTAATTCTAAACTTGCCATAATGTTACATACCTCTTCATATTTAACTCAGCAATTATTTGATAATCGTACGATATGACTCCAATAAATATGACGAGAGGAGAAATGAAAATATATAACTTATTCTCATGTTAATTCTAAAAATGTTTTAACGCTGTGCTGTCTGTGCGAATCTATTGATAAAATATCATTAGTTATCCGAATCAGGAAGCTATGCTATCTCATTTTATTAGGATGCAATTTCTATAATATTTACATTACTGACTCTGCAGAGTGAAATTACTTCAGATTGAAACCTATAAACTTGTCTATCCCTATCAAAATGTACCAGATATCCCATTGGCTGCACTATCCAAAAACTAAACACTTCTAATTATACTCCTTATATGTTAGTTCTGTGAACTGAAAACAATGTTCGCCACGTGTGTGAACGTTCCCCATGCGTCTTGTAGACATTGTTCGTACGTGTGTGAACGTTCCCCATGCGTCTTGTAGACAATGTTCGTACGTGTGTGAACGTTCCCCATGTGTCTTGTAGACAATGTTCGTACGTGTGTGAACGTTCCCCTTGCGTCTTGTAGACAATGTTCGCCACGTGTGTGAACGTTCCCCTTGCGTCTTGTAGACAATGTTCGTACGTGTGTGAACGTTCCCCATGCGTCTTGTAGACAATGTTCGTACGTGTGTGAACGTTCCCCATGCGTCTTGTAGACAATGTTCGTACGTGTGTGAACGTTCCCCATGCGTCTTGTAGACAATGTTCGTACGTGTGTGAACGTTCCCCTTGCGTCTTGTAGACAATGTTCGTACGTGTGTGAACGTTCCCCATGCGTCTTGTAGACAATGTTCGCCTCGTGTGTGAACGTTCCCCATGCGTCTTGTAGACAATGTTCGCCTCGTGTGTGAACGTTCCTCATGCGTCTTGTAGACATTGTTCGTACGTGTGTGAACGTTCTCCATGCGTCTTGTAGACAATGTTCGTACGTGTGTGAACGTTCCCCATGCGTCTTGTAGACAATGTTCGCCTCGTGTGTGAACGTTCCTCATGCGTCTTGTAGACATTGTTCGTACGTGTGTGAACGTTCCCCTTGCGTCTTGTAGACAATGTTCGTACGTGTGTGAACGTTCCCCATGCGTCTTGTAGACAATGTTCGCCTCGTGTGTGAACGTTCCTCATGCGTCTTGTAGACATTGTTCGTACGTGTGTGAACGTTCCCCATGCGTCTTGTAGACATTGTTCGTACGTGTGTGAACGTTCTCCATGCGTCTTGTAGACAATGTTCGCCTCGTGTGTGAACGTTCCTCATGCGTCTTGTAGACATTGTTCGTACGTGTGTGAACGTTCCCCATGCGTCTTGTAGACATTGTTCGTACGTGTGTGAACGTTCTCCAAATCTCCATGCGTCTTGTAGACAATGTTCGTACGTGTGTGAACGTTCCCCATGCGTCTTGTAGACAATGTTCGTACGTGTGTGAACGTTCCCCATGCGTCTTGTAGACAATGTTCGCCTCGTGTGTGAACGTTCCTCATGCGTCTTGTAGACATTGTTCGTACGTGTGTGAACGTTCCCCATGCGTCTTGTAGACATTGTTCGTACGTGTGTGAACGTTCTCCATGCGTCTTGTAGACAATGTTCGCCTCGTGTGTGAACGTTCTCCATGCGTCTTGTAGACAATGTTCGTACGTGAGTGAACGTTCCCCATGCATCTTGTTGACGCGCCGGCAGCATCACACTTGGAGCACACGAGTGCGTCTTCAAGTTCAGCCTTCACTGTTTAAATTTTCTGAACCCTGGAAGTATCGCTCGATATTATGTTATGTCACTTGCGTTTATGTACTCGGGATTCGGGAAATGTTGCAAGTCCTTTAGTATCGGTTTTTAAAGATCGCAATAACTCTCATGTCAAACCGATTATTGCAACTATCCTTCTTTGTGTGACTACCTAGAACTGTGACCTAGACATACCGCTTTCGATCTCTTTGAAAAGATTATGCTAACTGCCAGATCTTTGACATGATGTGCTGAAGGTTCTTGATCGGAGACAAATAGTCCAAGTCGGAGACTGAAGCTCTGTAAGTTTTGTCACTGTGGCCGCTGCCTGCGCGTGTGTTTCTATTTATTATGATTTACCAAAGCGTACGCTCAACACTCGCCTATTATTAGCACAACCTTATTTTAGAGGCTGACTGGAAACTCTGTTAATGCGCAAACGCACAAACACACGCGTTAAGTGGGAAATTCTGGTCTTCACACGATATTATGTCGTAGGAATTTTGAATATATCACCTATTTTTAGACATGAGAGTATTTTAAACAGCGTGTTTTAATACATTCCCGAGATTGCATAACTTATGCAGATATATGTAGTTGTTTACGTGTTTATTCGTCAACATGTTAATGGCAGATCTGGTCTTAGTATCATAGTATGTGGGTTAAGAAAGGTGCCACAGAGCAAGGTGAAAAAGCCAGTTAAGAGCATTTGCTAATTAGCCCGCGGCCAATATGCTAAATTGCGCCGAACGATATTTATGTACGAAACGCTACGCGAGCAAACTGTTGTTCCGATCCAAGTTTACGCCTCAAACAGCGCTACACTTTACTGCTATTTATTGCTCTATTAAATTGCCCTCTGAAACGTGTAATGATCACTATTGATCACAACGTGTGACATTACCGCTGAACAAACACACCACCCACTTCCACTGGAAATGTTTAATCCGTAATAAAATGACGCTCTATGACCTTTGTTCCATATCAGGTATTCTCTTTCCTTATATCCCAAAACAAACAATTGCACGGGCACATACACTTGTGAAAGTGTTGAAATAATCCTATATATTCAAATCCTCAATCAAACACAAAACTTTTATGCATTTCAATATTTGATACCTGCCCTCTCAACAATGAAACAGTGTAACCCTGGCCCACGCACCTAACAGGTTTTTAATCCCCTGAATTTGCACTCCAATCCACTCTAAGCCATCACATTCATTCACAAACAGTGTATGTACTAAAAAAAAGATCTTATATGTTTGACAGCATCCAACAGAACCGCGTTGCACTGGACGGTGCCAATGTTTTCGCACCAAAAGTTCGGTACAATTACGAAACTACAATTTTTCCTTGGTTTTAAAACAGATACACAATTTTCTGATTAAACTGTGTTGTATTAAATTTATTTTACATAGCACGTTAGGTAAATACTCAAAAAATGCGTGTTTAGCAAACCGCGCTTTCGTCAATGTATGGAGAAAGAAATCGGCCAAGTGCGAGCCGGACTCGCACACGCAGGGCTCTGTACCTCCATATATTTAACACTACAAACAATGATGTACCTTCGTGATTGACTACAAATAAAATACGGAACCCTAAAAAGAACTAAACAAAGAATATTTTTCATTTAAATTTTATTAATCGCAAAGATAACTTTGTATTTCATAATAATACTGTGAAGCAAAGTTATTTTTTGCAGTTCTGCAACTACCCTAAAAAACCCTAAAACAAGTTTCAAATTCCTAACTTGTTTAGTTCTTGCGATAGAGCTCGTACAAAAATGCTCTACATCTGACAACTTTTACAGCTATAGGACTTCATTTTTGAAGATAGAAAAAATAAAAATTATGTTATCACTTCAGCACCTCAAACAAGTACGAGTAGGTTTTGCTATTTAAAGACACTGAGCAAAATTCGATTTTGCTGCGAGCGTGAGACAAAGTAACTTTTTTTTTTTTTAATGCCGAGAACAGTGCTGGGTCTGCTCACATAATTCGACAGATTTTAACTTCACTTTGGTCTGTCGCTTTCACTTCGATAAGACAAAAGCGAGATTAGGAACTAGTCGATTCGAAGTTCGATTTTCAAATTACATACCTAGTAGACCCAAAAAAGAAACAAATAATATTCTTTTCGGATACACATGTAACCGTAAAATTGCAAATCATCTGTAAACTGACCACCTTCGTGGTCCCTCTCGCGGTTAGGAGGTTTTAAATGCAATTATTGTATTTTTTTCTAAATAATCGAATTATATTTTTTACATTCACACTGGGAACCTAATACGTGTCAAATAAATAATGCAATCTTACGAAACGTGCAGTCTGACGTTGAAATACACGCGCACCTTCTTGCATTACAAAAAAAAAAAAAAAAAAAAAAAGAGAGAGAGATTGGAGTAAAATAAAAAAGAGAAAAATTAAAAATTAAAAATAGAGTAAAATAAAAAAGGAGTAAAATTTTATAAATAGAGGTACAATTTATATTTTTTTTCTTGAGATGAGATCGTTCTTAAGAGGAAAATAGATTTCAAGTTACGTGCAACTAGTTAAGTGTAACTTGTGTAGGACGATAGACCAATATAAATAAAAGAAAATAAAAGTAAAACATCAGAAAAATTCATAAGTTTTGGCTATAAGGTCTAACGAAATTGCAAATGATTGGGTAAGTAAGAAGTTCTAGGAATGTTGATATTGTTAGGTAGGTAAGCTTGCACCGCGGGAGGCTCGCAGGCAGCCGGGGGTCGGGGTGGATGCAACGCTCTCGGTACTCGAAGGCTGTTCTGTTAGTTGATCGCGATCACTCCGCATGTTAACACACCGGCCCGACTATGATGGAGTTGGAGACGTACTTGCGGCACTTGCGGCTCATCCGCTGTTGGGACCCGCGCACCGATAACGAACACGACGCCGATGTTGTACGGCAGTGAGTTTAAATCAGAAGCGTTATCAATTTGTTTATTTATTGTTTGATTTTTTAATTTTATTTATTTGTTTTACTTTCTTTTCTTTGTATGGTGTATGGTGGAAATAAACGGTTTTAGTTTTCAATATCTTTTTAGGGTCTCGTACGTCGGAATTAAAAACGGAACACTTATAGGATCACTCATGTGTCTGTGTCTGTCTGTCTGTAACAGCTATTTTGCTCCAAATCTACACATCAATTCTGTGACCCAAAAACGAACGTGTAACTAACGTAAATAAATACATTTTGAATATGGGGGTCACTGGGACTGGGACTTTTTTATTAAGTTTTGCTATTTGTACCGTGTGACATATCAAATGAAAGAGTCCTTTCTTTTGATATGTCACACGGTACAAATTGCCTACTGTGAGAGTCTCAAATATTCTTTTTATAATTTTAAATAAATATATAGTTTTAAGCTATTTAAAAAAACAGATGAAAATTACCATTAATCTCCGAAACTATTGAGCCTAAAATTTTTAATAAAATACAGAATATAGTTATTGCATCTACTTAATTATAGATACCTATAAAAAGTCATGGTAAATCTCTTATTATTGTGCGGACAAACTTACGTTGGAATGAATGAGAGAATATGTTTTTGAACTACAAGTTAAGTTTGTTCTTAGGATAATTTATCCCACCTACGGATCCCTTCAGTGTGCGTGGTCCGACACATACTTGGCCAGTGGAACTTTTGTGTCGCTTCTAAATTAAAATGTTTTACATGGAAAAAAGATTAAACGGAACGGAAAAAATATAGACGGACACAACATTTGTATTCTTCTTGAAAAAAATAAATGGAAAAATATAATATAAGCAACTTATTTTTTATTTTGCCACAACATTTCCGAGAAGTTTTTCCCTTTCCTATCTGCCGGAACTAAATATTGCGGTATTCGATATTTTAATTTAGAGTTGAATTAAACGAGTTGAGTTTTTTAGTTGGGCGGTTTATTACATGGAAACCTCAATCCATGAGTGATCAATTAAAATGTGACATTTAATAGTGCTGCGAACTGTGAACATGCGTGCTGCGAACTGAAATCATGGTCCCGGTAATAATACATTAACATTTCAGTTGTGTAGTTTCCAGGCTTTAATTACGAAATACCATGTGGTATCTATTTACTTACTTATTACTAGATATTTCAAATTACTTTAATTGTTATGAATTAAATATAAGTTAGAGTGGGTTTATGAACTAGTAATATAATAAATGTTGTGGTATCTGGTGGGCAGTAGGTAGGTAATATTAACAAGGTATTATTAACTTAAGCATTTAACCTAGCTAAAGGTTAAAATATGTAATAACAGTAGCTGCGCCCTAACAGGGACATGTACTCTTAAGTTTTAGCCTGTAACTGAGTGTACATAATTATGCAAATAAATAAATACTGGCTTTGCGTATTTCAAAAGCTACACCAACCACAATAATCATCTACGTTCATCACAAAATCGTCTTCATCAATGTCCCACAATGACTTAATTCACTCTTCCTTCTTCATTCAGTCTATCTCTCTGTGGAATACGCTCCCCAGGAGATCAGGATGGCTACCAACCGATTAAGTTCGCGAGCATATTCGTAAGAAGCTGGCAGTATCATCACAACGCTAATGATTTCCCATTGTTTGTCTTATTTGTTTCAGTATAATCGACGTGATCTTCAATTTTTTTTTAATCCTCAATTCTTTTCTTTTTTTTAATAATAATAATATTATACACTAAACATGGTAGTACAAGTGGTAGTCAAAACCAGCTTGAACAGCAGGCTCCTGGACTAAGTAAACAGATACTTGTATCTCAGGAGCCAAAATTCTCACAATTCCACATACTACTGTTTGTCTATGTAGCACCCGAAGGTTAACTGGTAGAAAATTTATAGGCCACTATTTATACTAATTTATTTAAAAGAAAAGCTTCTGTCTGCGACTTCGTCCGCGTGAAATTTCTTGTTCCCCCGATCCACCTCGTCGCATAGTATCGCCCGCCCGTGCTGTTACTTCGTTTTCACTTAGCGATCTTCCTCACTTTTTTGTTTTTGCTCGGCTGCTAAGGGTCGTAGCGTGATGTTAAAAAACTTATAACCTTGCCCAAGAACTAGGCTATCAAACGCAAAAAGATTTTTTGAAATCCGTCTAGTGCTTCCAGAGATTAGCGCGTGCAAACAAACAAACTCTTCAGCTTTATTATACAATTACTAGCTTTTGCCCGCGGCTTCGCTCGCGTGTAACTCGGAAATTATCCCCGGGGAACGTACTGCCGGAATAAAAATTATCCTATGCTCGTACCCAGGTCAAGGCCTATCTATCCGTTAAGGTGTGAAAAGGTAACAAATAGACAGACAGACAAATAATAAATTCAAATGATCTTTTTTATACATAAAACAGGTTTGTATGATTCCAAGGCCCGCTTGCACCAAAAACTATAAATACAGTTAGCGCTGAACATTTTTAAAATATCATTCCATCCCTGACAACTTCAAAATTAACAGAAATAGAACAATGTTTTCAATTCGTTTAGCACTCAACGTATTTTGTGATTTGTGGTGCTAGTGGGCCTAAATGTTTAACATAAGAATAATACTTATTCATTTTAATATGATCACCATTAATTTTTGTGATTGACTACCACTGACCCCGTAGCCCGTAAGTGAATGACACATTCAACACACGTACATCGTGTTAACAAAGTTTTTTTTGTGACTATAAATTGTAATAACTTTGATCGAGTAGACCAATTTTAATATGACTATTACTGTATTTATAACCTTTAAATCTCTTAAAAATAAGTACATAAAAATATTTATTTATTTATTTATTTATTTAACCTTTTCGCACACAAAACGTACAAAGGCGGACTTAATGCCTTAGGCATTCTCTACCCGTCAACCAAGGGTGGTGAAGAGATTAGATGGCAGGTGCTCAGTATGAGAGGAATACTTATATAAAGAACACTAAAAATATATCTTAATTAATTATAAATAGACTTTATAATTTGTTTAGAAAATAACTCTGCAATTTCCGCTTAAATGCATACCGACTGGTGGCCGTCCTGATATCAAGAGGAAGCGCATTCCAAAGAAGAATGGACTGAATATGAAAGGAAGAATGAATAAAGTCAGAAGTATGAGAAGGACAGAGTAGGAGAAGATTGTTAGAAGAACGCAGATTCCTTGCGTGTGAAGAACATAGATATTGGAAGTGAGCCACAAGATAAGAAGGAGGAGTGGGAGAGTTGAGAAGGGCGAAAAGCGTGGTCAAAGCACGTAAACTTCTTCTTTGACGAATGGACATCCATTTGAGCTCAGATCTATAGCGAGACACATGGTCATATTTTCTGAGGTTGAATATGAACCGGATACAATTATTGAGCAGTCTATCGAGCTTATTGAGCAAAACCGCATTCAAGTCAAAGTAGCACACGTCACCATAGTCGATAATAGGGAAAATCAAAGTCTGCACAAGCATAGTTTTCGTCTTAGCGGGCAAAAAGTTTCTCAGACGATACAGTGACCGCAGAGTACCATTGACCCTTTGACTAACACTAGAGACCTGACGTTGCCAGCTAAGTGTCGAGTCAAGATGCAAACCGAGATCTTTCACGTTAGGGGTAATGGGTATGACGGTACCATTGAAAATAAGAGGAGGAAGAGAGCTAAGTGTCACCCTACTCAACATGCGCGAGCTTCCAATTATAATGGCCTGACACTTTAACGGGTTTACTGACACCCCAAAACTATCAGACCACTTTCTGACAGCATCTAAGTCTCGGTTTACATCTGCTATAGCGTCCGATAAACCTTCTACCCGCGCAGCAGTATACAATTGAAGATCATCAGCGTAAAGATGATACGAACACTGAAGATAGTGAGTTATGAAATTAATGAAGATGGAGAATAACAATGGAGAAAGAATACCGCCTTGTGGAACACTAGCATCCAGGTCACGCCAACTCGACGAGCTCTCATCAACGCGAACCGACTGCTGACGTCCCCGAAGATAAGAAGAGAACCATTCCAAAGCTTCGGACGAAACCATAAGATGAGAGAGGATAGAAAGGAGAATGTCGTGACTGACGGCATTAAAGGCATTGGAGAAATCAATTAATACCAAAACAGTAACCTTGGTATCCTCCATCGCTTCTCTAACGTCACCAGTCACTTTAAGGAGAGCGGAGGCTGTACTGTGTCCAGGCCTGAATCCAGACTGAAAAGAGCTAACAAGGTTGTTCCGGTGAACAAACCCCGCAAACTGCTTGTGTACGCAGGCCTCAAGCACTTTAGATAGGAATGGAAGAATGGAAATGGGTCGATAGTGACAGGGTAGGGAGGGATTTGAAATTTTAGGGAGTGGGCGGACATGGGCCATACACCACAGGGATGGGAATTGTCCAGAATCAAGAGAAAAGTTGATGATATGGGTAATCGGAGGGAGAAGGATATCAAGGATCCAAATGACCATACTACGACTGATGCCGTCATAGCCCACAGCCTTGGATTTTATGGACAGGATGATCTTTTTAATTTCGTCCAAGGTGACCGGTGAGAAGTGAAATGGTTCTATGATGGGACTAGCTAGGCCAGTGATGAAATCAACCGTCTGGGACAATATTTGGGAATCCAAATGACAGGACGTTGTGAAGTGACGGTTGATATCATCAATGCCAATTGTATTAGGAAATTCCACATGACGTGGTCTGCCGATACCAAGAGTACCAAGGAACTTCCAGATATCAGCAGGTGAAGAAGAAGATATGTTCTCAAGAACATGGCGGCGTTTAGCGTTGCGTATCATCTGATTACACCGATTTCTAGCAGCTTTGAACAAGCACCGATTTTCTTCACTGCGATCCTTTTTAAATTTACGAAAGGCCCGATCCCTGCGCCTCATCGCCATTCGAACCCCTGTCGTCATCCAAGGAGCAGGAGGACGCCGAAGTTTGATCTTCTTAACAGGAGCGTGTTTGTCGTAGAGAGCAAGAACCGTCTGATTAAAAATGCGCAATTTTTCGTCAACAGCTGTCGCCGCTGCAAGGTGATCCCAACTGAGGTCTAAAGCATCCTGACGAAGCTTTTCAACGTCCATGCGCGCAAAACACCGCATGTGCAGAACTTTTGGGACAGGTTTAGGCGGTTTTAAGACATAGGAGAGGAAAATGAGGTCATGATGGGAAAATCCGGGAGCGGGACACTGACCATGAGAGGGAACAAGGGAGTGAGTGGGGAGTGGATGTAAGGATTAAGTCGAGCCAGGTGTCATCGCCTGCGATATTAAAATGGGTAGGTTGCAGTGGAAGTATATGGAGACTAACCGACTCAATTATGTGAAGGAGTTTAAGGGATCGGGGGGTGTGGTGTGCAAGGTCAGTGTTGAAGTCGCCCATGATGACGCAATGTGCGTACTCAGAACCAACGGATTCCAGCGCTAGTTCGAGATTAGAAAAATAGTCAACGGCAGGTGGACAATAGACAACACCAAGAAGGGTCTTGATACCTCTGACATAGACCTCCAAAAAGAGGTACTCAGAGGTAGCATGGTATTGTGAGGGTGATGAAGCAATGATTTTGAAAGGAAAATCGCTACGAAGATAGATAGCTACACCACCCCCTCCCTTTCCAATTCTATCATTGCGGATAAGTGTGAAACCTGGGAGAGAGTAGGTGGTGGATAGAAGATGAGGTAATAAATATCAATATTACATGTGAATTTTAAAATCATTCCCTGTTTTACCCCCTTGAAAAAACGCTGAAACGCGTAATTCTTTATGCTTAACTTAACCCAAAAAAAAAACCCAAATGCTAGGTTTCCTTACAATTTTTTATCCCCTATATCACCCCCTCTAGGATTATTTTTAAAACAAAAAGTAGCCTATGTCTTTTCCTAGGATGCCATCTATCTTTTTGGCAAATTTTATTGAAATCCGCTCAATGGTTTAGGCGTGAAAAGGTAACTTAAGACAGAGTTACTTTCGAATTGAATTTATCAAAATCCTATTTAAGCGGACGTCTTCATCATAGTAGCTCCAATCTTTAATTTCAGTTCAATCAGTCGAAAATCTAAGAAGATTTATACAATCTTTCATCCCCTATTTTATCCCCATGGGGGTAGAATTTATCAAAATCCTTTCTTAGGGGATGCTTACGTCATAGTAGCTATATGCATGCAAAGGCCCAGCCCGATCGGTTTAAAATTTACAAAGTTTCATACAAACTTTCATCCCCTATTTTATCCCCTTGGGGGTAGAATTAATCAAAATCCTTTCTGAACGGATGCCTACGTTATAACATCTACCTGCATGCCAAATTTCAGCCCGATCGGTTTAAAATTGACAAAGCTTCATACAAACTTTCATCCCCTATATTATCCCCTTGGGGGTAGAATTTATCAAAATCCTTTCTGAGCGGATGCCTACGTTATAACATCTACCTGCATGAAAAATTTCAGCCCGATCGGTTTAAAATTGACAAAGCTTCATACAAACTTTCATCCCCTATTTTATCCCCTTGGGGGTAGAAATTAACAAAATCCATTCTTAGTAGATGCCTACGTCATAACATCTACCTGCATACCAAATTTCATCCCGATCGGTTAAAAATTGACAAAGTTTCATACAAACTTTCATCCCCTATTTTATCCCCTTGGGGGTAGAACTTATCAAAATCCTTTCTTAGCGGATGCCTACGTCATAACATCTACCTGCATGCCAAATTTCAGCCCGATCCCTCCAGTGGTTTGGGCTGTGCGTTGATAGATCACTATGTCAGTCAGTCACCTTTGAGTTTTATATATTTAGATTAGTATAGATTATTTCCGCCTCCGAACATTTTGTGTGCTTAATGTATTAAATAAATACTTAAATAAAAGGAAAACAGAATATTAAAAGTAGGTTTGTAAAGATTAAAAGGTTTATTTATTACACCCACACAGTACACAGGCTGTTTTTTTTCTATCTATGTGTTACAATGGTTCTGAACAAGAACTTTTTTATTTTTAGGTTTTTTGCAATATCAATATTAGCTGGCAATTTAAACCACTCCTTCGTATAAAATCTTTTTCTTCCCGTAATTATTGTCGTTCCGGCAGTTGTCTATGAAGATGTATTACTGCTTACTTTATTATACTGTGGCTTGAGCTTGCAGACTAGTGACTGTGTTTGTTTGAACTCAGCGTTGTAAGATCGGTTCGCAACTATGGCCCCTGCCTGATCAATGTTTTATTATACACGAAATAAATGGCAGGGGGTTTTATTCTTTTTTTTAACGTCTTTGACATTTATCAGGACCCTGGGGTCCTCCTTTCCAACTCGTAGAGGCCCGTTAGACGCTTTTGAAACGAGGCATCAACTGACGACTATCCCTGTATGCACTAAGTATATCCCACATCTCTATCCCACATATTATATCCCACACTCATACCCTTTTACCTTCCGCGATAATATTTTATATTTCTTTTTTAGGGTTCCGTAGTAAACAAGGAACCCTAATAGTTTCGCTATGTCCGTCCGTCTGTCTGTCCGTCTGTCCGCAGCTTAGCTCAGAGACTCTTAGTACTAGAAAGCTATAATTTGGCATGGATAATACATATGTATTCATACTATATATATATATATACGCTACGCGATATTTCATTACGCAGACAAAGTGGTAAAATAAAATAATGAAAAAAAAAATTTTTAAGGGTACACGTAAAGTTGGGATGTTTTTTTATTCTCGTCTACCCATGGTGGGGGGTGTTGTTGGATAGGTTTTTCAAAAATATTGCGGGTTTGTGAAAACATTTTTTCGGTTTAGGGATCCGTTTTTGAATGATTAAGCTTTAAAGTACTAATTTTTGTTAGAGTCAAGTGTCCGCTCCCAGGGGGGAGCTGGCAGGGGCCAGCTAAACGGTTAGCTTTGGATGGGTGAAAAAATACACGGTAGTAGTATAGATATATATTCATATAACGAAATTAAAAGTAAAACTATCACAGCTAAGTAGGCTTTTCAATTTTACGAGTACATTTTACAAGTTGTATGTATTTTACAAGTTGGTTGACTATTGTCAACTAACTTGTAAAATGTACTTGGAACAGTAAAGTATGCATATAAAACGGTTGACAATGCAAAATTATTATGACATGGGGCAGATCTGATGATGGAAATCTGTAATAACACGACGCAACCCCATCGAGTTTAGGCTCCTTTGTTTCGTCTTGACAAGGACTATGGTCCTAGATGACATCCAGGGTCTAGGTACTAAAAAGTAAAAATAAATAAACGATTTTTTTAAGTCTGTTATTATGTAAGTAGTTGTTAATAATAAAAACTAAAGAATTAAAAATAATTGTATTGTGACTGGGAATAAACGAAAAGTTTTCAAATAAAAGCATGTTACATTTTAACAGCAAGAGAGAAAAAAACCGGCCAAGTGCGAGTCGAACTCGCACACGAAGGGTTCCGTGCCATATATGTTTAATAATCGCAAAGATTACTTTGTATTTCATAATGATACTGTGAATTACAAGGTTATTTCGCCAATTATGTTTAAATCTCATCTAATAGGGGGCGAAAGTATTCGTGTAATTTATCTATCTGACCTATCGCAGCATCATCACAAATTCATGATCAAATTAAATCAAAACAAACTAAAAAAATGGTAATAAAATGGCGCGGCAATGTCAAGGGGCCTGTAATCGGCACATTTGTAGCGCTGTCGTCAAGCCATCTCGTGTGGAGAGCTTCTGAAGCCGACTGGAGAGCGATCAGATGAGGGAGCGTTTTAGAAAAACAACGCCAATCGGCTCTTGGCGCCAAGTGCCTGCTGACGACGAACCACGCAGCGGTTTTACAGCACCGCTCCACTTTAGGTTAGGGTTATCGCTTTGACGTTTGAGTTGAATGCTACTTGCATATTTTACGTGATTAGGAATGACATACCTACCTAGACTTCTGTCTTAGTGCTTTAGGTCTTTTATCTAGTTTCACATGCAATTATATTATAGCTAGTTAGTTAGTTTTATTAATTCTTTGTTAACCGCTCCTGAAACATTTTGTAGGCGATCTAAAAGTCCATCTACCTTTAGGTATCTGTTTTTTTAAGGGTATTGAGCTTCGAGAACGCAATCAACTTTTACTATACTGTTTGCGCTGTAGCATGGTGCGGGTGACATTACACGAACTGTTCCGTTTCACTCTGAATGTTACCGCGATTTACAGTCGTGATTGAATATTTTAGATGCACCCTAAATATCATAGTCATACAATACAGAATCAATAATAATTATTGTAGTAAATTAAATTTACCCTGCCAAAATGTCTGCAAATAAAATTAAATTGAAAGAAAAATGAAGCAAAGAGTTATGCGTGTAGGTACCGTAACGCCATAGACATGTTTAGTGATGGGTTGTATTGCTATGATGGGTTTTTATCGACAGTCGATGTTTTTTTATAGAAAAAGTAGTTTACTGTATGTATTTTTAAATTTATATTGTTAGACATCTATAGAGTACACACACACACACACACACACACACACACACACATACACATTATTATAGAAATTTTATTCGCTTAAACTGCCTAGTTTAAACGAATAAAATTTCTATAATAATGTGATCTGCTGTTTCATTTAAACGTTAGGCACAAACTGATATCATAGTCAAAACCATCTGAATCATCACTGGATTCAACATCTACAAACCGCCAACGTACCGCGCCACGTGGCAAAATTGTTACCATTTTTTTTTTAATATTGATTGTGCATTGAATGTTATTTTTTTTATGTTTTGTATTAAATACACATTTTAAAATAACTTTCATAATAATAAGATATCAAAGAGATTTTTAAAATAATAAAGAGAACGAGATTTTTGCTGTAAGAATCGCATAGTATGTCACTGACCTAGTCATGCGATACTGACATCTGTCACCCGCTCCATGCATCAGCACACACAGTGTACACATAATGCTAAAACAGCAACTTGCTCTTAACTTCGATTACTCTTGATATCCCTACGTATAAGTATATAACCGTCAACCCTGCAGGCTGTGGCTTCCGCAGCTTTCGCAGCCAAAATGGGGCTTGAGGAGGACATGAGTGGCATGTTTGAGCACGTTTGGCTGGGCGAAGCCGAGGCTTATACAGTGTCGTAGGCAGCATTGAAGGCTCGTGAATAGGCGAAGGGGTTTGTATGTAGTACCTGGCGCTTGGATTCAAATTAAAAGTGGTTTTTCGATTTTTGTGTATTAAATTACCTACAGTTAATCCTGGCTAGTAAAGTTGGATTTACACGGTGCGGTGTGATTTAATTGCTTGTGGCAGACCTACCATAAGTTGAAGCAACAATACAAGTGGCACCATCTAAACAGTGCTTAGACGATGCAAGTCCTTTGTTACTTCAACTTTATTGTATGCCACAAGCAAGAAACTTGTATCGTGTGAGGCTTTAACTATAATAATAGTCCATTACTGTCCCACTGCAGGGCAAAGGCATCTTCTCATACAGAGAAGGCGCGAGCATTGCTTGCTCAAGACGGGTTGGCGATTTCAGACTCAGATCAATTACAAGTCCAGGTTTCCTCACGATGTTTTCCTTCACCGATGTCAGTGATGTCCAAGATAAACTCAGAAAGTACATACACATATGAATTAAAAAAGTAACATTGGTACTTGACCGGATTTGAACCCACAACCTCGTCCATGAGAGGCGACCCTTATCCACTTGGACATCACGACCTTTGCCCAAAAAATAAACGTTTCGCTTGGCAAACAAAAAGTTACCTAATTGTTTCCCGTTTGCTGTTCATTAGTATTATTAACAACTATCTCTCAATTCATGTCACGTCAAATTCTCTACCAATAGCTTAGTTCTAAGCATATTATGTTTGAAACATCTTTGTAACCATTACTTTCTTCCGCAGGTCACTGCCAAAATTGTGCAACCAGGAAGAAGAGCCTGGACGCCCACCCCAGGGAGGGGTGGTGACGTTCGAACCCATACAACACGACCACGACTTCTGCGAGAGAGTTGTTATCAACGTAAGTACATAGTTTAACATCACTTTTATCATTATCTAAGTCTAAATCATCAAAATTCAAAATCAAAAGTCATTTATTCAAACTAGGCTAAGAATCAGCATTTTTCGAACGTCAAAATGACAGTCAGACAGTCCCCCGGCACGCCCGCCTTTCACCACGTCCCAGTGCTTTAGCTGGGAAGAAGAAGTGGCGCAATAAACTCTTGAAAATATTTTATTTCACATAAATCTACATGGGTACATCAAACGTCAGAAGCCAGGTACACGGTTCCTATGGAGAGGAGCCGGCAGGAATCTCCATCATATTCGTTGTCATTATAAACATGGAAAATCATATGAAGGTTTTCACGGAATCGATCTTCAAACATAAAAAAGACATTCCCAGTTTTACTATTTAGCGCTTTCTAAAACACTGACCAATATATCACTTTGATCACCACCTCTGACATGACCAACATTACATCTCTTCTATAAAATTCATAGTACCAATATTATCATAAAAGTTTTTTCAATGTCACTATCTTTAACAATTCTAGAGAACTATTCAAGGCTCCACAAAAGTAACCTTTTTTTACCAAAATCGTCAGTAATATCATCTTCACAATCCTCAGTAACATCATCTTCACAATCGTCAGTCATGCTATTGTTTTCTGTCTGGAAGGCCACTGAACTGACTGCTCTAAGCTATGCTCACACTGCTAGCAACGCTAAACATGGCAGTAAAACTGTGTACTAGGCTAAACCACTAATTATAATGTCCACTCGTGAATGAAAATAATATCGACCTTGTAACAAAGTGCTCACAACTTTAAAATATATATTCTGGTTTAGGAGCGTCTCTTTACTTTCTTTGGTGACGTTTTTATGAGATTCGTGACTTTTTGGATGTATTTTCATAAAATGGAACTTCAATTTTGATATAAAACAGTTCAAAAGATACTCCGGGTTCAAAATAAAATCCCAACACAAGCTTTCACAATTCGATTTGAGACAGCCGATAGTTCCTCATACGCCAGTGGTTCTGTAACATCTACGTCCGTGTTCTTTCTTTGTGGTTCTTTGTTTTGTAATCTACTTACGTAAACGGAACAAAACATTGTGAACAGCGTTCCAGTGAGCACTTTTATTTGGTGCTTGGACCGGAGGCATATCGGACTTGTAACAAGTTTCTCTAATTGTTGTAGTAAATGTCTCCGCTGCACTAGAGCTGATATTTTATTAACGTGCCTATCACATATCGATTACGAGTCACGAAAGTCAAGATCACGTGACTTTCGTGACTAGTAATCAATATGTGATTCAGACGAAGTCGTCTGAGATTAAAATGAATAAATATGGATATAATACGAGAAAACGTTGCAAGTCGCGCCCAATCCACGGCGCAGGTTTCAATTTCATATACACTGGAGGCGCGCACAAAAGGCGTCAGTTTGAGCGGTGTAGCTTTCTTAACGCTAGCACTGCCGGAGCTTGGTATTTGAGCGGCGAAGCTTGCTCAACACTGATGCCTGCTGGGGCGTGGTATTTGAGCGGCGAAGCTTTGTCAACACTGATGCCTGCTGGGGCTTGGTATATGAGCGGCGAAGCTTTCTTAACGCGAGCACTGCCGGAGCTTGGTATTTGAGCGGCGAAGCTTTCTCAACACTGATGCCTGCTGGGGCTTGGTATTTGAGCGGCAAAGCTTTCCCACGCTGAGCCCTGCAGGGGCTTGGTATTTGAGCGGCGAAGCTTGCTCAATTCTGAGTCCTACCGGGGCTTAGTATTTGAGCGGTGAAGCTTTCTCAACGCTGAGCCCTGCCGGGGCTTGGTATTTCAGCGGCGAAGCTTTCTCAACGCTGAGCCCTGCCGGGGCTTGGTATTTAATTTTTCGATAAATCCCCGTATTCCGACAGGACATACCCTTGATATTCAGCTGCAATATGAAGGCCACGACCATCCCGGGGCCTTTACAATGTCATCGGTCCACCTTGTGGGAGGTCGGCCGCGTACCGGAAGACGTAACGTTGGGAGACCCCAACGTTACGTCTTCCGATACGCGGCCGCCACTCCAGAACCTTTCGGCCCCATCGGCCATCTGTTCTGCGAGCAACGTGCCCTGCTTACTGCCACTTAAGTTTGACAATTCTTCGGGCTATGTCGGGTACCTTGGTTCTCCTGCGGATCTCACCATTGCCCATTGGGTGACTTTTAGCCTGCTAATATGGCCCATTGTGAGCGACCACGTTTCGATGCCGTAGGTCATCACTGGCAACACGCACTGGTTAAAGACTTTCGTCTTGAGACACTGCGGTATGTGAGACGAGAAGATATTGCGAAGCTTCCCGAACGCTGCCCAGCCGAGTCGGATTCGACGATTGACATCTTTCTCGAAGTTTGTCCTGCCTAACTGGACAGTTTATCCTAGGTAAAGATACTCATCAACAACTTCGAGTGTAGTGTCTCCGTTCTTCATAAGAGTCGGTGCTACATGGGCATTTGACCTTTGTCTTATACATGTTCATTTTAAGCCTCATTCTTTTGGAAGTTCTCCTAAGGTCATCGAGCATTGTACCGAGCTCCTCCATAGTCTCAGCCATGATACTATATCGGCAAACCCATGTTCCCATTGAGAGTGTCGAGTTTATGTTGTAAACAGTTGTTATGATCAAGTCTCGAAAACTTTGAAAGGCGAATCGTTAGCCTCATAAAGTGCTTCTATCTATGTGTTAATGTAGCTTAGGTTAAGTGCATTTTGTTATGTATTATTTTGATTAAATAAAGATATTTGAAAATGAAAATGAATAAATATCGGCAAACCAAAGGTTAGTGACGTATTCGCCATTGATGTATCAACATCATCAGAATCATCAGATTAGCCCTTTCCGGTCCAGAACCTTGAAGACATACTCCAGTGTAGCGGTGAACAGTTTCGAAAAGATAACGTCTCCCCGTTTCACCCCTCGCTGCAGAATGATAGGTTTCGAGGTCCAGTCCTGGAGTCAGACTGACATAGTGGCGTTTACGTGCAGATACTTCAGCACCTCAACGTACCGACAGTCGATCTGGCACCGTTGAAGAGACTGCAGTACAACCCATATCTCGATCGAAACGTAGGCTTTCTCGTAGTCCACAAACGCTCTTTCAGGTTTCTGTATAACCTGCCGCAGCGTATATATTTGTTCTATGGTGCCAAAGCCTTTACGGAATCCGGCTTGTTCGAGAGGCTGGAAGTCGTCAAACCTGCACGCGAGACGGTTGGTGATGACTCTTAAAAACAGCTTGTAGACATGGCTCAGAATGGGAGGCCGTCACCTCCTTCTGCGAAGCAGTAATGCTCGCGAAGGAGGAGGCGGAATGCGCGAGGGAGAGGCAACAGTCGCGCCCTCGCGCCCCTAGCCGCCGCAGGAGGCGCCCTGGGCGGCGGGAATCTATTGCCGATTCCCGGCCACCGTAGGCGCGGGCTTGCGGACGACGAGTAATGGCAGCTCACTGTCCGGTAAGGACCAGGCCTGGGTCGACGGCGCGTTGTGTTCCACGAGCGCCTCAAATAGATGTCAGCAGTGACGGGGTCCAATAGGGCCGATGCCGCCGGGGTCACGGGTTGTTCGAAAGAGATACCGTGGCCCTGGCACGGGCAACTGAAGGAACACGGGTGGGTTTTAGTTAGTAAGTCTGAGACGCCCTCCCGCTCCGCCCAGAGCGGGAGAAGTCATTTGATGACTTCCCATCCACAAAAAAAAAGACATGGCTCAGAAGTAAGATGGACCTGTAACTCTTAAGGAGGGCATTATCACCCTTCTTAAAGAAAAGTACCACCACACCTCTGTACCATGCCTGCGGCGTTTTACCCTCGAGTACGACGGAATCAAACAGCCTCTGGAAGGCCTTAAGAACGGGTCAAACTCCAACAACAGAGCAAAGCAAGCAAAACGTAGAGAATAACAAGCTGCGTCCAAGTTGAGTTCAATCATCGTGGATTGTTGTTTAAATAAATAAATATTTAAGAACGATAAAATGTAGCGTTCAGCGGCACTCAGGTAGCTATCAACGCTTAGGTGTTTACTGGCTGCAGAAAGCACCAAACATTCGTTTAACGATTCGAGCAAGGAGCGATGCAGTATGGAGGCGGCATTAGAATAGGATTGTCAAGAAGGAGCCTTCAATGAGAGAGTGTCGGCGGAGGGTGGACAATGCCCTCTTCCAGCCCCCGTAAACAAGTCCGACGGGACGGCGGACTCGGGGACGTCCGCCGATCCCCATCCAGCTGGACCCGGGGAGGTGGCGCGTAGTGTTCTGCGCACGCCCCTATGGGACGTCGCGGGGGAGTCCTACACCTCACTTCCCTTGCGGGCCTGAGGAGGCCCGCGAAGGTGGGCCGGCACCAGCCAACGATCGTGAAGGCGCACAAGTTCCCATGATCCCAAGTCCAGGTGTGGGAAGAGAACACCGGGGTGGTTTTTAGTCAGTAAGAGTATGACAGACTTCTCCGCCCACCCCAGAGCGGGGGACATCCATGAGGATTTTCCAACCCGGAACAAAAAAAAAAAAAAAAAAAACTGACCAAGTACGTGTTGAACCACGCACAATGCAGGTTTCCGTAGTCGGGATGAATTTATCCTAAGAACAAACTTAACATTGTAGTTGAAAAATATGTTCTCCCATACATTCCAACTGTAAACGTAACTTTGTACTCAGAGATTTACCATGTTATTTTAAGACCACAGACTTCTTATAGGTTTTCCTGTAATCTACAGGTAAAGAACTATGTTCTGTATTTTAGGCCAAAAAAAGGTTCAAATATTTTTTATTTCGGAGATTACGGGGGAATGGTCAATTTTCGTCTATTTTCTTAAATAACTTTCAAACAATTTAATTTAAAAGTACAAAAAATATATTTATATTTGAAACCCTCACAGTAAGCCCTTTTATTTGATATGTCACACGGTATAATTTGCAAAACTTTATTTTTTAATTTTCTCAATTGGCCCCAAAAGGGGTCACTTTTGGGGGGTAAATAAGAAAATTAAAAAAAAAGGTTTTATACATATTCAAAATTCATTTGTTTACTTTTACCCTTCCGTGTTTGGGTCGCAGAAATTCATGTGTACCAAATTTTAACTAAATCGGTCCAATAGATTCGGAGCAAATTGGCTGTGACAGACGGACAGACAGACACACGAGTGATCCTATAAGGGTTCCGTTTTTTCCTTTTGAGGTACGGAACCCTAAAGAGGTTAGAACTACGACCCCAGAGGAGAAAGAACATTAATAAACCTATTATTGTTATTCATCATTCTCCTGCCCTTGTCCCAAACTATTTGGGGTCGGCGCAACATGTCCCTTTTTTCCATAATTCTCTGTTAGTCATCATCTCGGTAGTCACCCCTTTTCTAACCATGTTATCTTTCACACGGTCCAGCCATCGTTTCTTTGGGCTTCTCCTACTCTTATAGCCAATGAAATTCATACTCAAAACTCGAGTCGCAGATTGTTCCCATGACCTGCCACCGTTTCATCCTTCCAGTGTTAATTCTATGCTAAACCGTCCGATCTACTTCGCCATCGCTTTGCACAAGTGAACCGAGATACCGAAAGTCGGAGCAGACAGCAGAAGCGCGCCATCAAGCGCTATGGCTCCAGAACTGGAGATACCGACGAAATTTCAGAACATATATTCAGTTTTGGTTCTGCTGATTTTCAAGCCAACATTCTCCGGCTTCTGTTGCCATTTCTCCAATCTGCTCGGGATTTCAGGTTCACCTTCACCGACAAGAACAACTTCCTATAGATTCGACGTCAGAGTCCATAATCAACAGAAAGAAGTAAGGACTTAAAGCCAACCCTGCTTGGTGCAAGCCGGGAGCCACACTGAGCTCATCGGTATTGCCAGCAGCCGACCGGACGTAGGTACGAGATTGACTGTACATAGCATGAATTAACTCTACATTCTTCCCGGGCAATCTATTATTTTTACTGACACCCAATTTTTATTGTGATACACAATTAAGATACTCTTACAATCAAACATTTCCGCAAAAGACACTTGCGCGAATCCACTTGCGCGAAAAGATATTTCCGCGAAAAGACTTTTGCGTGGACGGACTTTTGCGCGAAAGGACACTTGCGCGAAAGACACTTGCGCGATAAGACATTTCCGCGACTAGACTTTTGCGCGAATGGACATTTGCGTGAAAGACACTTGCGCGAAGGAAACTTGTGCAAATCCAATTACGCGAAAGACACTTGCGCGAATCCACCTGCACGAAGGGGATGAAAACAAAAACGACGAGTGAAAATTGTCTCAGAAGAAAACAAGAACACGGCCCCACGGACGGTACGGTACGATACAACCGTAGCATTTGTCAGTCCGCGGGTCCGACGAGAAGATAACGACGAGACGTAAACGACGAGGGGGTCATTTCGTCTTTCTTTTTGAAAACCGGCCATCCTATCGACGACGCCTGCCGACGACGAGGACAAAGGACCGGCATCCTGTCTGACGACGACGACGACGAGAAACGAAAACAAATGATCTTAGGTTCTTTGTTTTCGTCAGGCAACTTTCTATTTTCGTTGAAACGTTACGGTCGAAACGGTACGGTATGGTGGTGGTGGTTTTAATTTTTGTTTTCGTTGAAACGGTACGGTTGAAACTGTACGATATGCTACGGTCCTTTGTTTACGTTGAAACGGTACGGTCGAAACTGTACGATATGCTACGGTCCTTTGTTTTCGTTGAAACGGTACGGTTGAAACTGTACGATATGCTACGGTCCTTTGTTTTCTTTGAAACGGTACGGTTGAAACTGTACGATATGCTACGGTCCTTTGTTTTAGTTGAAACGCTATGGTCGAAACGATACGGTACGGTACGGTCCTTTGGGCCCTTTATTGTATATATTATTCACTATTGACCTAATCAGTTTCATACGTAAACTTTTACCGGACATACAACTTGTAGTCTTTGTATGACACAAATGCTAAAGTTGCAGCTAACGACATCTAAAATCTTACTGTTAAGGTGAATGCAGCTCTAGAGGCTTTTCATTCTTAGTTTGCTTGTGCTTGTCAGGGAAGTCAAGGTTAGGTATGAATATATCAAAATAATTTAGGTTAGGTATATTGATGAATTATTTAAATTGGATTCCAAGAAAGAATTAGTTGCATTGGACTCATGTATCTATAGCATCTGCTTGTTTGCCTAAGAACTCTTAGGGATGAAGTGAGCATAAAACATTTAAAAATGGTATATTATGCGCTGAATGAGTCCGAACTCCGAACTGAGGTATAGCATTCAGTTTTGGGGAAACAGTTACCAAGACAACTGGCATATTGATTCTATAAAAAAGAGCGATCCAAACCACTGTTCGCATTTCTCAACGAAACACATGACGACCATTTTTTAAAGAACTTGGTATTCTCTCAGTATTCCTTTACGTAGTGATACTGTTAAACACTTTTAAAAAATATCTATATGATTACGAAACAGGACAGACTGGTAAGGAAATAAACGCGTAGATAAGACTTTCGAAACAAAATTATCTCGGCTTTTGGAATAGGTAGTTAAACTTATTCCACAGTATCAAGCAGTTAAAATATTTTAATAAATTACCGCTCGAGTTATAAAGCATACTGTACACAGGCTCATTGTTCGTATTGCTCGTAAAACTGATATGTCATTATTTGCCTATGGTGTTATTTTTGTGTGTTCATAGGACTTTTATTTTTTGATTATTGTTGATTATTGTTTTTGTTTAAATTGGTATTAATTTATTGACATAATGACTTTATAAATTTATAAAAATAGGTATTTTACTGTTTTTTTTATTTAATTTTTATTTCCTAATTTAAATTAAATTGCATTTATTTTATTATTATATTGTACATCTAATACTTATGTTTCATGCAGCATTATATTCGAACACAATGTGAATTGTTAGGTACTGAATATATAAATTGAATTGGATTGAAATGTTTCGTCTGCCCAACGTCAAGCGACTTTCTGTTGCTGTTGCTCATCGTTTTCGTCTCGTCGTTTTCATTTTCGTCCACTTTTGTCGCGCAACTGTCCTTTCGCGCAAGTGGATTCGCGCAAATGTCCTTCGAGCAAGTGTCTTTCGCGCAAGTGGATTCGCGCAAATGTCCTTCGAGCAAGTGTCTTTCGCGCAAGTATCTTTCGCCCATGCGCGCAAAAGTCCATTCGCGCAAAATTCAGTCGCGGAAATGTCTTTTCGCGCAAGTGGGTACGCGCAAGTGTCTTTCGCGCAAGTGTGTACGCGCAAGTGTCTTTCGCGCAAGTGTTCTGCTTATACCCTTACGTATATCCCTGATTCACTCTTTTATAATAATTGCGGTTAACCCAACTGCATCCTGAACATATTATTATAATTGAACTCTTTAAAGCTTTCCCTTGTAATTCAGCCACAGACCGCCCTGAGGATTATTTGTCAATAGTCAATAAACATTGTGACTCCGCGTCACATCAGACTTGTGTTGTAAGTGGTAATACGTTACATCCATGAGGGCACCGCGTTCCCGTCCGATGTTGACTCTGATCATCAAGGTCTTAGCTGACATACGACACTCCTTCCAGACTGATTTGTTTCAACACAATCTTTTCAACGTGATAAACTAGAACGTGACTTGACGTGTTCTTTTTAGTATCATTGAAAACTATTATGTCCCTGATCGAGGCAGGCTTTTCACTAAGCAGCGATGTGTCACTAGCTATAGATGACGTATACCTACCAGGGAACTTCAGTTACATCTCCCGTTTAAACATCTAGAACTAAATAGATGTTTTATTTATTCGTCTTCTTAGCGTGTCGATGGCAAAAAAAAAACTCGTGATAATAAAAATTACATAATATGCAGTTTTTTTTTTGTTTGGCCCAAAGTTCTATTTATTACCTACCCACCAATAAACCCTTCACATAGCTCCATAGGCGTACTAGAACAGCACGTTTTGTAAAGAAGCCGGGATTAAACTCCAGTATACGTTGCAGTTAGTTGGTTTCTCCAGTAGTGTTAGATACATTAATCTTCCGAACGAACCCCGATTGAATGGTTTACAATGTGTCAGGGTTACGACCGGTATTTAATCGAAACAACTATTTCAAACCGCACATGTTGCTAGTGGACTATCAGAGCTGACTAATAGTAGCTATGACGCGTTCGTAGAACTCTCTGTTAATTTTTGTTGTGACAGTTTATGTTTTGGGTGACTTTGGATTACGAGGAATTTTCCAATTCTTTTGATAGTTTGGAAGAGCCATAGCAACTCCAAATAGATGAAAGCCATGTGACGTGTGCTCTTGTTTATGTCTTGGGACGTACTTCACCGGCTATCGATTTCCCCATTACGCGAAGCTCGGTTGCGTGTCAATCCACACTCATTTTCTCACCGGCCATTGGTCAACGACTCGTAATTATGCCTACCTGTTGATACATCACTATTTCACTGCCTTGTTAGTAAATATCGCTTTGAACTTTGTGAAACTCCTTTAAAGCAAAAAAGCAGTCAACGTCCGCAGTTTCGTCAGCGCCGAATGGGCAGTTAACATTTTACTATTCCTGCATTACGTCACAATTGAAGTAAGCGTTATGCAATCGGCAATAATAATTGTGACTTTCGCTTTTCGTTAACTATATCAATGTGCCAAGTACTACTTGAAATATCTTCTGTGACTCATTAACAGCAGATCGGGAGTAGTTTCTTTTAGAAATCTAATCGAATTAGGTTTATTCTGCTCGGGCATAGATGCCTTATCCTTTAATTAGCGGAGCGCTGTAGGCTATAATAGTAAACGCGGGGCAGTCACATTACACGGTTTTGACAAATCGCCTGTAAGCGCAGCACGTGAGCCGCACGTGGGAGTGGGAGTTGAGTGCCGCACTAACGTTTATAGAAAATTTTCAGTCCGTGACTTATTGCCTTTAGGTTTACATTCCAATTTCCGCTTAGTGCACTCTGTTGCAAAATTGCAAAGGCTCGAAAAGATTCGGTGAATCGAGCCGAGATGACGATCCTTATAAATGAATGCTATTTTAAAATAGTAATTGGCATTCCGAGAATAATTATGCGAATTGGGTTTCGATGTGATAAAAGTGTGAGTGTGTAATTAGTGACGGCAATGTTAGTACGAGAATATTAGTTTATGAAATATTAACTGGAGTAGAGGAACTTTTAAATAAAATTCGTTGAATAAAAAAGAAGTTGACAAGATCATCATAGAAGCGTCACTGTTGACGTACTCGTAGAAGATACGTTTGTTGTGCGCTCAACGGGACCGGCGGCACAGTCTCGCCAACACGCGGCAAAGTCTCGCCACCGCGCGGCACAGTCTTGCCACCGCACGGCACAGTTTCGCTACCGCGAGACACTGTCTCGCCACTGCGCGGCACAGTCTAGCCACTGCGTGACACAGTTTCGCCACCGTGCGGCAAGTCTCGCCACCGCGTGGCACAGTTTCGCTACCGCGCGACACTGTCTCGCCACCGCCCGGCACAATCTTGCCACCGCGCGGCACAGTTTCGCTACCGCGCGACACTGTCTCGCCACCGCCCGGCACAGTCTTGCCACCGCGCGGCACAGTTTCGCTACCGCGCGACACTGTCTCGCCTCCACCCGGCACAGTCTTGCCACCGCGCGGCACAGTTTCGCTACCGCGCGACACTGTCTCGCCACTGCGCGGCACAGTCTAGCCACTGCGTGACACAGTTTCGCCACCGTGCGGCAAGTCTCGCCACCGCGCGACACAGTTTCGCTACCGCGCGACACTGTCTCGCCACCGCCCGGCACAATCTTGCCACCGCGCGGCACAGTTTCGCTACCGCGCGACACTGTCTCGCCACCGCCCGGCACAGTCTTGCCACCGCGCGGCACAGTTTCGCTACCGCGCGACACTGTCTCGCCACTGCGCGGCACAGTCTAGCCACTGCGTGACACAGTTTCGCCACCGTGCGGCAAGTCTCGCCACCGCGCGACACAGTTTCACTACCGCGCGACACTGTCTCGCTACCGCCCGGCACAGTCTTGCCACCGCGCGGCACAGTTTCGCTACCGCGCGACACTGTCTCGCCACTGCGCGGCACAGTCTAGCCACTGCGTGACACAGTTTCGCCACCGTGCGGCAAGTCTCGCCACCGCGTGGCACAGTTTCGCTACCGCGCGACACTGTCTCGCCACTGCGCGGCACAGTCTAGCCACTGCGTGACACAGTTTCGCCACCGTGCGGCAAGTCTCGCCACCGCGCGACACAGTCTCGCTACCGCGCGGCACAGTTTCGCTACCGCGCGACACTGTCTCGCCACTGCGCGGCACAGTCTAGCCACTGCGTGACACAGTTTCGCCACCGTGCGGCAAGTCTCGCCACCGCGTGGCACAGTTTCGCTACCGCGCGACACTGTCTCGCCACTGCGCGGCACAGTCTAGCCACTGCGTGACACAGTTTCGCCACCGTGCGGCAAGTCTCGCCACCGCGCGGCACAGTTTCGCTACCGCGCGACACTGTCTCGCCACCGCCCGGCACAGTCTTGCCACCGCGCGGCACAGTTTTGCTACCGCGCGACACTGTCTCGCCACTGCGCGGCACAGTTTCGCTACCGCGCGACACTGTCTCGCCACCGCCCGGCACAGTCTTGCCACCGCGCGGCACAGTTTCGCTACCGCGCGACACTGTCTCGCCACTGCGCGGCACAGTCTAGCCACTGCGTGACACAGTTTCGCCACCGTGCGGCAAGTCTCGCCACCGCGCGGCACAGTTTCGCTACCGCGCGACACTGTCTTGCCACCGCGTGGCACAGTTTCGCTACCGTGCGACACTGTCTCGCCACTGCGCGGCACAGTCTAGCCACTGCGTGACACAGTTTCGCCACCGTGCGGCAAGTCTCGCCACCGCGCGACACAGTCTCGCTACCGCGCGGCACAGTTTCGCTACCGCGCGACACTGTCTCGCCACTGCGCGGCACAGTCTAGCCACTGCGTGACACAGTTTCGCCACCGTGCGGCAAGTCTCGCCACCGCGTGGCACAGTTTCGCTACCGCGCGACACTGTCTCGCCACCGCCCGGCACAGTCTTGCCACCGCGCGGCACAGTTTCGCTACCGCGCGACACTGTCTCGCCACTGCGCGGCACAGTCTAGCCACTGCGTGACACAGTTTCGCCACCGTGCGGCAAGTCTCGCCACCGCGCGACACAGTTTCACTACCGCGCGACACTGTCTCGCCACCGCCCGGCACAGTCTTGCCACCGCGCGGCACAGTTTCGCTACCGCGCGACACTGTCTCGCCACTGCGCGGCACAGTCTAGCCACTGCGTGACACAGTTTCGCCACCGTGCGGCAAGTCTCGCCACCGCGTGGCACAGTTTCGCTACCGCGCGACACTGTCTCGCCACCGCGTGGCACAGTTTCGCTACCGTGCGACACTGTCTCGCCACTGCGCGGCACAGTCTAGCCACTGCGTGACACAGTTTCGCCACCGTGCGGCAAGTCTCGCCACCGCGCGACACAGTCTCGCTACCGCGCGGCACAGTTTCGCTACCGCGCGACACTGTCTCGCCACTGCGCGGCACAGTCTAGCCACTGCGTGACACAGTTTCGCCACCGTGCGGCAAGTCTCGCCACCGCGTGGCACAGTTTCGCTACCGCGCGACACTGTCTCGCCACCGCCCGGCACAGTCTTGCCACCGCGCGGCACAGTTTCGCTACCGCGCGACACTGTCTCGCCACTGCGCGGCACAGTCTAGCCACTGCGTGACACAGTTTCGCCACCGTGCGACACTGTCTTGCCACCGCGTGGCACAGTTTCGCTACCGCGCGACACTGTCTCGCCACTGCGCGGCACAGTCTAGCCACTGCGTGACACAGTTTCGCCACCGTGCGGCAAGTCTCGCCACCGCGCGACACAGTCTCGCTACCGCGCGGCACAGTTTCGCTACCGCGCGACACTGTCTCGCCACTGCGCGGCACAGTCTAGCCACTGCGTGACACAGTTTCGCCACCGTGCGGCAAGTCTCGCCACCGCGTGGCACAGTTTCGCTACCGCGCGACACTGTCTTGCCACCGCGTGGCACAGTTTCGCTACCGCGCGACACTGTCTTGCCACCGCGTGGCACAGTTTCGCTACCGCGCGACACTGTCTCGCCACTGCGCGGCACAGTCTAACCACTGCGTGACACAGTTTCGCCACCGTGCGGCAAGTCTCGCCACCGCGCGACACAGTCTCGCTACCGCGCGGCACAGTTTCGCTACCGCGCGACACTGTCTCGCCACTGCGCGGCACAGTCTAGCCACTGCGTGACACAGTTTCGCCACCGTGCGGCAAGTCTCGCCACCGCGTGGCACAGTTTCGCTACCGCGCGACACTGTCTTGCCACCGCGTGGCACAGTTTCGCTACCGCGCGACACTGTCTTGCCACCGCGTGGCACAGTTTCGCTACCGCGCGACACTGTCTCGCCACTGCGCGACACAGTCTCGCTACCGCGCGACACAGTCTCGCCACCGCGCGACACAGTCTCGCTACCGCGCCTCTATAACGACTTATAAAAAGAAACCCGACCTTAAAACATGGAACCATTCGCGGTTAGCGTTTACAACGGAAAATTAATTAAAATCTCTTCATAAAAGCCCGCTGCAGTACGACGTAGAACTCGCTCCGCCCTTGGGGAACACACAATAAAATGTATTTTTGGATACGCCCATTGCCAGCCGCAGAGGTACATCCGCGCCGGAAGAAATATTGTATGAAACGTTGCGTCCGCGGAAAGTGAATGTACGTGCATTTGCTTGTAAATATTGATTTGATTAATTTGGCGGCGCATCGATCGGCCGCGTCCACCGCGCCGCGTGCGCTGCTATTCTTACGTGCGTCGCCACGCAACGCCGGTGTTTGAACTGGTTTGAACCGGAATAGGATTCTCACGCTGTATTTGTGTACACATTAAAAATAAAGTGTTTGTTTCATGACGTCTAATGGACTGTAACACGTACATCGAGTTCATAACTGAAATTAATGATCATGGACTTTTGTAAGCTGACTTAACTTGCCGATAGTCCCCTAATCCAATACTTATAGAATTATAACAACTTGCCACAGTTATTACCGCCACATTGCCGGCCCAGTACACGTGTAGGTACAACAGTGAACCGCAGTTTGGACAACTTGCACAGTTATTACCGCCACATTGCCGGCCCAGCACATGTGTAGGTACAACAGTAAACCGCAGTTTGGACAACTTGCCACAGTTATTACCGCCACAGCACATGTGTAGGTACAACAGTAAACCGCAGTTTGGACAACTTGCCACAGTTATTACCGCCACATTGCCGGCCCAGCACATGTGTAGGTACAACAGTAAACCGCAGTTTGGACAACTTGCCACAATTATTACCGCCATATTGCCGGCCCAGCACATGTGTAGGTACAACAGTAAACCGCAGTTTGGACAACTTGCCACAGTTATTACCGCCACATTGCCGGCCCAGCACACGTATAGGTACAACAGTAAACCGCAGTTTGGACAACTTGCCACAATTATTACCGCCATATTGCCGGCCCAGCACACGTGTAGGTACAACAGTAAACGGCAGTTTGGACAACTTGCCACAGTTATTACCGCCACATTGCCGGCCCAGCACACGTGTAGGTACAACAGTAAACGGCAGTTTGGACAACTTGCCACAATTATTACCGCCATATTGCCGGCCCAGCACATGTGTAGGTACAACAGTAAACCGCAGTTTGGACAACTTGCCACAGTTATTACCGCCACATTGCCGGCCCAGCACACGTATAGGTACAACAGTAAACCGCAGTTTGGACAACTTGCACAGTTATTACCGCCACATTGCCGGCCCAGCACATGTGTAGGTACAACAGTAAACCGCAGTTTGGACAACTTGCCACAATTATTACCGCCATATTGCCGGCCCAGCACATGTGTAGGTACAACAGTAAACCGCAGTTTGGACAACTTGCCACAGTTATTACCGCCACATTGCCGGCCCAGCACACGTATAGGTACAACAGTAAACCGCAGTTTGGACAACTTGCCACAATTATTACCGCCATATTGCCGGCCCAGCACACGTGTAGGTACAACAGTAAACGGCAGTTTGGACAACTTGCCACAGTTATTACCGCCACATTGCCGGCCCAGCACACGTGTAGGTACAACAGTAAACGGCAGTTTGGACAACTTGCCACAGTTATTACCGCCACATTGCCGGCCCAGCACACGTGTAGGTACAACAGTAAACCGCAGTTTGGACAACTTGCACAGTTATTACCGCCACATTGCCGGCCCAGCACACGTGTAGGTACAACAGTAAACGGCAGTTTGGACAACTTGCCACAGTTATTACCGCCACATTGCCGGCCCAGCACACGTGTAGGTACAACAGTAAACCGCAGTTTGGACAACTTGCCACAGTTATTACCGCCACATTGCCGGCCCAGCACATGTGTAGGTACAACAGTAAACCGCAGTTTCCCTCCACAAGATAACTCCGTTTTTATTTTGTGTTCGGATAAACATAAAAAATACATTCATACATTATTTATTACGTTTTATTTGCGTACCATTTTATAGGATAAATATAAACATGGAAATAAAACTATCGTTACTAGGACGTTGCCATTAAGTTTATTTTTATCGCTAACAAGACCATTACGGAGCGTCCACTTCACGTGTTGTGGAGCATTTAAAGGTACAAAGTATCTTGTCAACGCTTTACATATGATGTACCTAGGTAAGGTATAAATATAATGCTACAGAAAATATTAGCGGGAGCACGAATAACTTAATAGTGTTAAGTCGACACTCACAGAACGTTGTCACATTGAACTTTGCCTTCGTTAAATGTTGATACGTAGTTTGTCAAACGTTCGTCCTAGTGATTGCTAAGTTCTAAATACATCACTGTGCTGGTACAATTCTTGACTTGATCGTGACAACTTTACATCTTTCCATCCCTTTTCTTTTGTGAAAATTAAGTGAGCGTACTAATAAACCTTATTTGTAAAACTGCTTATTCCATTCCCACAGAAAACCGTGAAAACGGTTTTGCGGTTCTTAAGATAAGATTTTATAAACTTTAAGCCGACGTTCGCACGGACGTAAAAATATCGCGGCGGGGTTCTATCGCGCACTGGATTTTCAACTCTCGGTGTAGAGCCGAGCGTTGAGAATCCAACTTAACAATAACAGAGTGCATTCTAGCGCGTCGAAAAAACATACTGTTGAATTTCCACTCTCGGCGCTACGCAGAGCTTTGAAAATCCAGTGCGGGAAAAAAAATCGCCGCGATATTTTTACGTCCGTGCGAACGTCGACTAAAAGTAAAATAATAATATGAGCATATACAATAAGCACCACAAAAGATGAGACTTGACCGCGCCTCCCGCGCTCTTTCCGCCGCCTCGATGGCACCCGGGCCCTTCCCGCGCTCAGACCTCATACCGTTAAAGAGACCTAAAATCGTCTACTGCGCAAGTCAAACCACGTGGTGTGTCAAGTCTCATCTTTCGTGGCGCTTAGTGTACATACTCATCACAGTCCTAACTATAATCAGAGAAGATCGGATGAATACGAAGAGCCCTCATTCCTACAATAACAACTATAAGTTCTATTCCGAGCCATCCATCACGCATGGTGATAGCACAAACGGTGACCTTTAATTTCACGTTCGTGTTCAAATATTGTGAACTTTTACGCTGAAATGTTGAAACCTTGACACAATCATGTGAGTGAGGGTAAAAGTCTATAAAATATTCCAATATTTCTGACACCTGTTGCCTTTCCATCGGCTTCCACGAACCGGTCAAACGCCTTGCAGCTGTTCTTAGGTTCAACGTACAATGCACTCGAATATTCTCGCTTCAAAATAGACAACATAAACAACATCACGCTGTGTTCCGTGAAGAGGTGAGTAGAGGTATATAGTGCAATTACTTTTTCACTAGTTCTTTTGGTAAAGCGACTGGATTCTGCCGATACATATTCTTTAATTCAATCTGCCTAGCCTTTTCCCAACTATATCGGCTTCCAGTCAAACTAAATGCAGCAGAATACCAGTATTTTACATAGAGCGACTGCTTATCTGACCTCCGCAGCCCGGTAATACGATATCCCTTGGTACGACTGGTTGTTAGACTCGGGCTTCTGACTACCCGTACTTAACTGTTGTTAATTAAATAAAAGTAGAATTACTGCATGATAGACAAATATGTATTTTTGTGAAGACAAAAATCTGTCACTCACTTCTCCCTTGTAACATTATACCTCTCTGTACGAGTATTATATTATATACTCCAGCTTCCATCCCAGTAGTGCTAATATCTTCCACAAATTACAACTAGTTATGGGCCCAGGCTGATAATCTGGATTACTATAAAACCGTGAGTTCTATAAAATAAAACGTTGCTTCAACAACAGTTCCGAGCTACGGGCAAAAACAAAATGGTGGTTTCAATATCGACCAGTTCAAAATGCAATGGCGAAAATTGGCCGCTATGGAAGTTTGAAACATAAGTGCTTTTAAAGGGTCGAGGGTTGTTTAATATTGTTTCGGGGATCGAGGCAAAACCGAAAGATGACAAATCAAAAGAATGTGAAGAGTGGGGTGCGCTGGACGCCAAAGCCCATGTTTGCTGCTGGAAGTAGAATGAGCTAACGCTGAAGATTATGTGGCAGTTGCACTTGTGGCACAGTGCCGAGGCAAAGGGAGCAGAGCGCTGCCTGAGTGCGCCGTGTGCATAAAATCTGGCCACTCTAAAAAGGACTGCTATAAAACCAAGCAGTGCAATTATTGCAAAAGGATGGGTCATCCGACTAAAAATTGCTTCTTCAAAAATAATAAATCGAAGAAGAAGAACAATGATGTCGAACAAGCTCTAATATAATAATAAGTTTAATAATAATAATAAGTTTATTAGTACATAAACAAAAAAAACAACAACACAGTACATGGCATATGGAAACAGTGGGTTGTACTACCAAGTTTAAAATTAGCTTCAGCTGTCTGGGCTCCTAAACTAGGTACGCAGACCTGTATCTTAGGAGTCGGAGATTTTACGGCTTCAATTTATAAAATACAACCGTGACTTTACTGTTAGTTTACAGTGGTTGTTAACACAGCAGATGGAGTGAAAGATTGTGTTTGTGTAACTAGGGGTGTGTTTATGAGTGTAGTGTGTGTGTAGGGAGGTGTGTATGTGAAGTGTGATTGTTTGATAAGCTTTCTTACAAGGTAGATTTGATAAAGTTATGATTGTATAGCCAATAAATTTTCTGTCTCATCATAAGTTAAGGATAAGAGCCAGTTTCTTAATTTTTATTTTTTTAATTTCATGTAAGCTATATCTGTACAACTGAATAATTTTATTTATATTTATTATACATGCGTGAACTTTGAGCCAACAATTATCGACTTGTAAATGCAAAACGAGAGGGGTTTGTTTTACATATAGGGAAAGAAGCAGCTTTTTATCTAATGGAAGGCTGGAGTGTCTCCGCAAGACTGAACGAAGGACATATAGTTGCCTTACTGTGAGAACTTCGGCCTCAGAATGTAACTGATTAGTGGGGTAGTCTCTAGGTTTGAAAAGCATCTCTTTAAGAACCGCTCGTTGTGCACGTTCTGCAGGGATCATTGCGGTTTTATAAGGACCGCCCCACACCGGGATGCAGTACATAATGATAGACTAACAAAGGCTGAGATGCACAAGAGTCAGAGTTTCAGAATTGGCGGAGTGCCTGAGTACTTTAAAAATATATATTAGTTTTCTGATTCTAGTGCAGAGTGCATGCGCGTGCCAGTTAAGTTGTTTGTCAATAATCACTCCCAGGTACATACAATAGCTTCTGGCTCCGCATGACATGGTATTTGGATAGTGGTTGCACTCAACTTATGTGCAGAAGCCGAGAAGACATGTCAGAATACAAAGACTTGGATTACGAACGCTTTTGCAGCTTGGCTATGAAACATCTATAAAAGCCCCCGGCATGGGGAACCTCCGGTTACAGGCTTATAATGGCACTGAATGGCAGATAGTTTGTTTTAAAGTCTGTTTTTATGCAACGAGTGCGCTAGACAAAGGCCTACAGGTGGTAATCTGATCAAAACATTTGTAAGTTCATTAAATACAAAGAAGTTATAGCTCTGGCAACGCGCAATGGCCGTTTATTTAAAATGCTATTTAAAAATGTTAGCACGTCTAGAGGTCCAGAGACTGACGTCGAACTAACGTAGGTACTGACGTCATCAAATGTGTGCAATAACAGTGACTGCGAATCGAATAATAACACTGATCTACGTGCTGCTTGGTGCTGCTGTGTCGGCAGTTTCATCAGGTTTGGATACGATCAACCATGAACAAAATGTGACATCAAGTTCAGATAGGTCCGTTTCCTGATGCTGAAGATATACCTATTGATAACTGCGAATGTCGTGAAAGTGACAATATGGCTCAGAATGCACCAACTATTGTTGACAGCGCTAGTTCAAGTGTAGCAGACAGTGTGGATATCTACCAGGGTTTCGCGACCAAGAGAAAATTTAAAACCACCTATTACTTTACAGGATTATGACACTTCATATTTTACATTATTAAATTCTGTTGAACCTGCGCTCTTTAAAGAGGCTAAGTCTTTCCCAAGTGCTTTAAAATGGGAGGAGGCCATGAAGATGGCAATTAAGGCTTTGTCCGATAATCAGACTTGGACATTTATTGACAAGTCTGAAGACGGTGATGTGTTGACTGTAGACAGTAACCCGACGTTCGCAAGGACGTAAAAATATCCCGGCGGGATTTTATCGCACACTGGATTTTCAACTCTCGGTGTTAAGCCGAGCATTGAGAATCCAACCTAACAACAACAGAGTGCATCCCAGCGCGTCGAAAAAACACTACTGTTGGATTTTCAACTCTCCGCACTAAGCAGTGTTAAAAATTCAGTGTGCGTGAAAAAATCGCCGAGATATTTTTCCGTGCGTGCGAACGTCGGCTTAGTGGGTATTTAGAATAAAACGCAACGAAAATAATGAAATTACTCAAATATGAATTTACCCCTAAGGGTAGGGGTAAATTCAAAAATCTACCTTTAGGGGTAGATTTTCAAAAAACCCTGACACACGTTATTCTTAATTTTTGATCTCAAGTATAAATACTGAATTTCGAGTTAATCGGACCGCGCGTTAAAATTATTCCATACAAACTTTGGCCCTTGCCTATGTCCCTTTTTAGGAAGGCGGTAGTTTAGAAAAACTAAAAATTACAAACTTTATAATTTACTTATATAAATATTCGTGCCAAGAGGAGCTCGTGGCTAAGTAATAACAGCTGCACGGGTCGATCCATCAGGTTAAGCTACGCTTGCCGGGGTCGGTCCGTGAATGGGTGACCATCTTTACATACCGAGAGTCCTCCGTGCCTCGGAAAGCACGTTAAGCCGTTGTTCCCGGCTGTCATTCGTCGATCTTTGACAGTCGTTACGGGTCGTCAGAAGCCCGAAAGTCTGACAACCAGTCTTACCAAGGGGTATCGTATTACCCAGTTAATGGGTTGTGGAGGTCAGATAGGCAGTCGCTTCATGTAAAATACTGGTATTCAGCTGCATCCAGTAAGACTGGAAGCCGACCCCAACATAGTTGGGAAAAGGCTAGGCAGAAAAAATATTCGTCCCCAAGTTTCAAGCCTATTAACTCAAGAAATAAGATATTTCATACAAACTTTGGACCCCCGTTTCACCCCCTTAGACGGTGAATTTTCGAAAATCCTTTCTTAGTGCACTCCTAGACGTCATAAGGTAACGTGTGACTGCCACGGTGTGTCCACTCCAATAGATGCTCTGAAAATGATCTTATTGAATATTGGTGTAGATAGATCAGCAGCTGCTTAATGTACGCCATGCTAGGCACTGATCTCTTGAGCGTAACAAGGTTCCAAAATTGTGCTAGTCAGGGTCTTTGGGTGTGTCTGAAACGCGTCTTAAGATACGTTAAGGCAACTAAGTATTAACTTAAAACTGATCTATCGCAGAAACAAGAACAGCGATGTGCTTATGCTACTCTGATGCCGATTGGGGTGGAAATCCTATAAACAAGAAGTCTACTAGAGGCTATTCTTTCTGTGTTTACGTAGACCTTGTGGCTTGGTATTCGAAAAAGTAGTCAACTGTAGCTCTTTCTTCCTGCGAGGCAGAATTATGTCGCTCTAGCGGCTGGGATCCCAATCCATTTGCATAAAATTATAAGACATAATATAACTTAGTGCACAATTTATTTATCCTAATTATATTCACGCATAACATTGTTTACGCATAAAAGCTTACGCATATTTTTTTAAGCATAATATTTTAAAGCATAAATGTATTTACTCATAATGATATTATAACATAATTTTTAAAATGCAATGTAATGCGTAGGCGCTAATAAAAACAATGAATCATCTATAATGTGCTTTATTATACCTACCTATAAAAAAATTGGTAGTACTGAAACGCACATCAAAAATTGCTATTTTTTTCCAACAAGATTTTGTGTTCCAAGCTGTCATAATTGGATACGTTAAAATGATGGGTTTTTATCCAGTTTCTATGTTTGCTTATGTATGATAATATGTGATTTCATCTTGCTTTTTAGTTTTTGAAGAATGGTTCTTGCACCCTTTCACCACACAATTCGGCATTTTCGCGATTAAACAATGTTTATTATGTCAACGTTATGCTCCTTTGACGTAGGTACTAGTCTAGACAAATCGGTGAGGTGTAGTTTGGTTAAAAGTGTGGGAGTTTGAGCGTGTATGCACTGAGCGAGGCATGTATCACCGTATTGTTCGCAGCGCTATGTCTCGATTATTTATAGGTCTATGACCAAAATATTAGGTCTTTACCTATGAAATTGCCGTTCTGCAGTACTGGCCATTTCAAATCAAAATAATTTTTGTTTGGCTAAGAATTCTAATTTCAAATTAATTTTATTTTAAAAACATGGATTTTTTTTTTCCAAAAGTAGTCATTTGTTTATTGATAGTGTTACATTTTCATCGCATTTCAATCTTTTTCGTCATCATGGATACGTTAAAAATTCGAGTAATTATGGAATGTGAGTACCGTCGTGGCAGCAACGCGGCACAAGCGGCACGCAACATCAACGACGTTTACGGAGCTAACACTACAAACCAACGCACCACTTGTTATTGGTTTGCTCGCTTCCGTTCTGGAAATTTCGACTTGAAAAATGAACCTCGCGGTCGTCCGAAGACTTTGGTCGACAATGACGAATTAAAGGCGATTGTGGAAGCTGATGATACACAATCTACGGCTGAATTAGCAGCAGCTTTCGACGTTAGCGTCAAAACAATATTGGCCCATTTGCGTCAAATTGGCAAGGTAAAAAAGCTTGACAAATGGGTGCCCCACGAACTCAATGATCGCCAGCGCGAAGTTCGCGTCGAGACGTGCCTTGCACTGCTCAACAGACACACAAATGAAGGAATTTTGAACCGCATTGTTACCTGCGATGAAAAATGGATTCTGTTTGATAACCGCAAGTGCTCAGCAAGTTGGTTGGATCCTGGTTCAGCACCTAAACAATGCCCTAAACGAAAACTTACCCCTAGAAAAGTGATGGTCATTGTTTGGTGGTCTAGCGCCGGTGTGATTCATCACAGCTTCTTACCAAACGGGGTGAGCATTACTTCAGATGTGTACTGTGAAGAACTGAACACAATGATGGAGAAGCTGGCACATCTCCAACCAGCATTGGTCAATCGCTCGTCTCCGCTGCTCCTGCACGACAACGCGCGACCTCATACTGCACAGCAGACGGTCTCCAAGTTGCAAGAACTGGGGTTGGAAGCTCTCCGTCATCCGCCCTACTCACCAGACCTTGCGCCTACAGACTACTACTTTTTCCAGAATTTGGATAACTTCTTGGCGGGAAAAAAATTCAATACCCGAGAGGCAGTACAAAATGCCTTTGAAGAATTTGTTGCCTCCCGTCCAGCTGATTTCTTTAAGAAGGGCATCAATAAACTGCCACTGCGTTGGCAAAGATGCATTGATTGCATGGGTGATTACTTCGATTAATACAAATAAAAAATGCATGAAAAAAATTCGTTTAAATTTTTTCATACAACACGGCAATTTCATAGGTATACCAATTATTAATACCTATTAGTAATGCCACATTTAGGAAAAAAAAAACATTATGCGAAAAAAAAAGGATCCCTAGCGGCTGCCTGCAGTGAAGCGTGCCTGCAGTGAAGCGTGCCTGCAGTGAAGCGTGCCTGCAGTGAAGCGTGCCGGCTCCGGTCTTTGCTCTTATTAATGTTCTTTTCTGAAACCTTAGTTGTGACTATGTTTTAGGATAACCAATCGTTCTGGAATCGTTCGTTTTGGATTCGTTCTTGTAATACTCTTGTCCAACCAAAAAGAAAGAAATATTTGGACATTAACTATAATTTTATAAAAGGAAGGACATCCAATAGTCATATTAAAATCAGTTACGTATGTTCAAAAGAACAAGTAGCTGACATTTTAACAAAGCCTTTATCAGCTCGAGTTTTTATAAATACTCGTACTAGAGATCTTTTTGTTTAATGGATGTTAAGTACTGTGTTATAGTTTCTTAAATTCATGTCCTTAATTGTTTGTCTAGGTATTTAAGTTTAGAAGTTGGTTGTGTGTTAAGTTTTTTGACATGTTTGTTTTTGTACTTAAGGCAAATAGTGCTGCCAACTAGCGCCACCAATTAAAAATTGGTTATGTGCTCCTTCTAATCTATACCCGATGACATTTTTTATCGCCTTGAAAAAAATAGGGTATAATAGGTGAACGGAGTAGAAGCATAGGGCAATGGCTTGTGGCAATGGCATACCTAGTTTTTTTTTTAATAGCTTAAGCTATTAAAAAAAAAACTAGGTATGCCATTAGGTATTGCATTAGTGAGAAATTGATCTAAGTATCAATAAATACTACAAATTCGAAGTAAACTTTTCATGCTTAGAACAATAAATAGAGAAGTTTAAAAAAAAATATATAAATCGTTAAAAAATATCGAAATTCAAATGATATGCAGGTTAAATGACTTGAATTTGGACTTAATTTTAGAAAAAAAAAAAAAAAAAATTGGATATGTCATAAGCTTCTACTCCGTTCGCCTCCTTTTTTTCAAGATGGTAAAAAAGTCATACAGTAGGTACTATGTATGTGTATGTATACAAACTTTCATTGTATGTGTATGTATACAAACTTTCATTGTATGTGTATGTATACAAACTTTCATTTCTGGCAATGGTTGTGTTTCTTCTCATTGGTTATTGCAAGACAATTCTGATAAGTGCATCAAAATGGCTAAAAAAAAATGTTGTGGATGAAAAGTACATTTTATCATTTTCTCGGTTCATATATTTTTTTTGCCACCATACTGCATTTTTAATTTATTGATAAGTCCATCTATCATTAAATAAAATAGTTTATTGTCTCCCCTGAAAACTTGAATAAAAACACAGGAGGTCAGCTCAAAGCGGCCATCTTAAATTTGAGTTAAAAAAAAACTATTAAACGATAGACTTTTGAAGAGAATTTTATACTAATAGCCAGAGAATTAATAAAATTTTCATAATGTGAAGTTAAAATTCGCGAAAATTCAAAAATAACCATGTGATTTGCAAATTACGAAAACTTGTCAAAAAACCGTTTTGCCCGAGTGGTCGCCCAAACCCCAAAAGTACACAAGAAATGTATTTGTTTTTTATTGAAAAATATCGTGCTTGACCAAATAAAAATACCAAAAATATTTTAAAATGTTATTTATTAATATTTAACATTTTTATAAAATAAACAGCTTTTTATAATCACAATCAGTCTTGAGGGTAATTTAACTTAACCATATTGTTATATTTAGTTTAAAACTTCTAGGAACTTATAATCAGGTTTAGTTTTTGATAATATTTAACATTTTTATTAATCAACAGTAAGTCTTACTTAATTATTTCAACAGTCTTAATAACTTCTATGAAAATGAATGCTCTAAAATTTAAAACTTTCTTAAAAAACAAGTAAAATTTAATTTACTTGTTAATTGCCCAGGCCATCATATCTCCATCCCATGATTACTGGGTAGTCTTCCTATTATAGTTGATAACCATCTAAACAAAATAATTAAGCATTGTCTATCGAATCATAATAATTTTACAAAGGGCAAAGCGGTCAGTTGGCCGCTTTACCCGAGCCGCTTTACCTTTTTCGGCCATTTTGTTTTAATAATGAACTGCTCTCACATTATTTATTATATTTCAGAGAGAATAGAACACAAACAAAGCCAAATAGATACGTAACAATACACGTTCATTAAAAGCATTGAAATATAAAGAGGTTTGACCAAAACAGATTGAACTTACATTGCATTTTTTTAACAAAACACGCAAATAAATATTTTACCACGCGGTCGGTCCCACTGCTTTAGATTGATTGAAAGGCGCGGGGTGAGATTGGTTATGCGAACAGATCGGCCACGTCGCGCTATCCTTTCAAATAACCGAAAAATTAAGCGTGGCCGCTTTGCCTTTAATGACCGCTTTGAGCTGACCTCCCGTAGAGGTTTTGGCAAGCGCAACGACTATATGTGCACTATGTTTTGTCAAAATATGGCGTACAAATCATCATAAACGAGCAATTTCAATTAAGGTGGCATGTCATTTGGGGTTCCCGGTATACGGACACACGGGGCAGGATGGTGGAGGACTGGGCTCTGGAGACAGGCCTGGTCGTCCTAAACCGGGGTTCTGTCCTCACTTGTGTGCGGATGCGGGGCGAATCAGTGGTGGACATTTTGTTCGCTAGCCCCGCTCTGTTGCCGCATTTTGTTGACTGGCGCGTCATGGAGGGGGTGGAGACCTATCCGACCACCGGTACATCCGGTTTGATGTCTCCACCCAGACCTCGAGCGCGCCGTTCCGACCGGCCCCGAGTGGTCCGTGGTGGGCGCTGAAGCAGCTGGACCGGGAGCTCCTCCTGGAAGCCTCGATCGTGCAGGCCTGGGTGTCACCACCGGACAGGCCTGCTGACATCAACGACGAGACGGATTGGTTCCGGGAGGCCATGTCCGAAATATGTGACGTGGCAATGCCCCGGGTCCAGCCCGGACGCGCCTGGCGCCAGATGAACTGGTGGTCGCCGGAGCTGACGGCTCTGCGTGAGGCGTTCATTGCTGCGCGGCACCGGTACACCAGGCACCGCAGGCTCCGCATCCGCCCTCCGAATACGGAAGCCGCTGACGCAGAGTCTCCGGCCGCAGCTCGTGGAGGACGTGGTGATCGCTCTGTTCCCTTCGCGAGGGGAACATACTTCTCCGCCCATGGCTCTGTCTCCTGCGGTGCCCGAAGCGGACCACATCACCGACGACGACGACGATGCTCCGGAAGTGACCGAGGTAGAGCTGAGAGCGGCGGTACGTAGGCTGAGTGCCAAAAATACCGCCCCAGGACCCGACGGCTTGCCAGGAAGAGCCTCGGTTCTGGCTTTTGAGGCTCTCGGGCCTCGACTAGGCGGGCTCCTAAGCGCATGCTTGGAGAGGGGCCAGTTCCCACTTCGTTGGAAGACAGGGAAACTGGTCTTCATTAAGAAGCCGGGGCGCCCTGCGGACTCTCCGTCCGCTTACCGACCCATCGTGCTGCTCGACGAGGTGGGCAAGCTCTTTGAAGGAGTCATTGCAGACCGCCTCGTCGGGTGGCTGGTGCAGGAGGGGCCGGGTCTGGCGGAGAGCCAGTTTGGTTTCCGCAGGGGGCGCTCTACGGTGGACGCCATCATGCGCGTGCGAGCCCTCACGACAGGGGATGCTGTGGCCCGGGGTGGGGTCGTCTTGGCGGTGTCTCTAGACATCGCCAACGCCTTCAATACCCTGCCCTGGAGTTGCATCAGGGAGGCACTCTGGTATCACCGGATGCCAACCTACCTCTGTCGAGTGGTCGAGACTTATTTGACGGACAGGGCTGTCATCTACCCCGGTCATCAGGGAGAGTGGAACCGGCGAGAGATGTCGAGCGGTGTCCCACAGGGATCGGTCCTGGGGCCACATCTGTGGGACATCGGGTACAACTGGGTGCTGCGCGCCGACCTCCCTAGTGGCGTCAGCGTTGGATGTTACGCTGACGACACGCTGGTCCTGGCGCAGGGGAGGTCGCACCAGGCGGCGGCTGAACTAGCGACACGCGGGGTTGCGACAATCGTAGAGAGGATCCGGCAGTTGGGACTCGAGGTGGCCCTGCACAAGACCGAGATTTTGTGTTTTCATGGTCCTCGAACGGTAGGAGGGGTTCCCATCGGGGTCGAGTCGACGATGAAGTACCAGGGACTCGTCCTCGACAGCCGGTGGAACTTCGTGGAGCACTTCCGACGTTTGGCTCCCAGACTGGAGCGGGCCGGGGTTGCCTTGAAGCGGCTCCTGCCCAAACTGGGGGGTCCAAACGTCTCCTGCCGGAGGCTTAACGCGGGGGTCGTGCGGTCCATGACCCTTTACGGGGCACCGGTGTGGGCGCGTTCCCTGAGGCTGCGACCAGCCCGCCGGTTGAACGCGTCCCAGAGGGTCATGGCCATCCGGCTAGTCTGGGGATACCGCACGGTCTCCTGTGAGGCGGCGAGCCTCCTTGCCGGATTACCGCCATGGGGTCTGGACGCAAAAGTCCTCGCGCACTTGTGGGATTGGCGCGAGGAGGCGAAACGCCGGGGCGTAACTCCACTGCCGCGAGAAATCACGGAACAGCGGACAGAGCTCCGGCGGGATCTCATGGTGACATGGAGAGTGCGATTGTCGCAACCCAGCGCTGGGCACGCCACAATTGCGACGATAAGTCCCCTCTTTGAGCAGTGGTTGGAGAGGTGCCACGGCGTCCTCACCTTCTGCATGACGCAGGTCCTCACCGGACACGGTTGTTTCGGGAGGTTCCTGTTTCGGATAAGGCGGGAGGAAACGCCCGGGTATCACCATTGTGTGGATCGCCCGGAGGACACGGGGAACACGGTGCCCGGCTTGGGCGGAGCATCGCCGTGTTCTCGCGCAGGCTATCGGCAGCGGCGATCTCTTGCGTCCAAACCTGGTCCAGGCCATGGTGCGGAGCGAGAGTGCATGGGAGGCCGTCACCTCCTTCTGCGAAACAGTAATGCTCGCAAAGGAGGAGGCGGAATGCGCGAGGGAGAGGCAACAGTCGCGCCCTCGCGCCCCTAGCCGCCGCAGGAGACGCCCTGGGCGGCGGGAATCTATTGCCGATTCCCGGCCACCGTAGGCACGGGCTTGCGGATAACGAGTAATGGGCAGCTCGCCGTCCGGTAAGGACCAGGCCCGGGTCGACGGCGCGTTGTGTTCCACGAGCGCCTCAAAGAGATGTCAGCAGTAACGGGTTCCAATAGAGCCGATGTCGCCGGGGTCGCGGGTAGTTCGAAAGAGATACCGTGGCGCTGGCACGGGCAACTGAAGGAACACGGGTGGGTTTTAGTCAGTAAAAGTCTGATACGCCCTCCCGCTCCGCCCAGAGCGGGAGAAGTCATTTGATGATTTCCCATCAACAAAAAAAAAAAAGAAAAAAAAAGTGACATGTCATAGATTACATTTTTTTTTAAATATACTCGTAATTTAAAATATGTCAATTTTGTAAACAGGTCATTACAATTTTAGATAAGTAAATACACACATTCATGCTTAATCAATTAATAAAATCATAAGTGCTTAATTAGCAAGTCGGAATCGTCATACCTATGTTTATCAGTAGTAAACTCGGGGTACTCACATCTATCTAAACGGAATTTAAACAAACACCTCTGATGGGATCCCAGACAATCTTTATTTCTAATAGCTGCAGGTAATACTATTATTTAATTTTATTAATTATTATTTTTTTAACCTAGCACAGTTTTGCCAAAAAAATCAGTTTTATGAGAGGTAACATGAATGGTATTCTGATAACGGCGAAAGCGCAGTTTTTCAAATAAATGCACAGCGAACAAACACTCCCATTTCATACATAGACGGTAGAGTGAACAAAACTAATTTAGAACTGTCAATCGATTGTAATTTGGTAAACGATCTGAATAAAAAAATTAATAATAATAAATAATAAAAAAAACTTTATTCAGTTCAGGGAAAAAAAAACAACAATAAATAATAAAATTTAATAATGAATGATATTCTTCAAACATTGTTTGCTTGAGGTTTATTTCATGAACCCACATCTACGTTTAGTTTTACGTTCTTCTTATTCTGCCAACAAGCAACTGATAATAATAATATCTTCGTCAATCTCTTTGACAGACGACGTCTACTAACAACAAAAACACTCAGACAAATAAAAAATCCGGACACAATGGACGCATGCCACTGGCAAATCTGTTCAATACGTTGCGTGCCGTGCGTGCGTTGCGGTCGGCGCGGACCAGTGGACGCTCACCTTTATTTGGTACAACAAATATAATTTATCCACTACCTCTATCACACACTATCACACACTCACTATCTCTCTCTCTCTCTTCCTCGTTTCACACAATGTACATTTAACACAATTAATTTAAATCAACCCTACAATAACACAACAACAATTAACGAAACTACGAAATGTTGGTCCCAAACCTAACCATTACAACCAAACCGCGTCTGGTACTAATGCACTTTATTCATCGCTGTCCATCTGTTTAGTCATTTTTAAGCCTTCGGTTCGGTTCTTCTGACACACGTGTTTTCACGTATTTTCGGAAACAGGTTCCGTCACACGTGACGGAACCTGTTTCCGAAAATACATACCGGTGGCTTTAATGCACTTCAGTCTGGTGACATAATTGATTGAAACATCGTCTGTATATGCTGAAAATAGTCCAATTACTTGATTTTGCTGCATTGTGGTATTCGCTGACTATTTTGTGAACTATCCGCCATACTTTAGGCTTCGACAGATATTTTCTGCGCCGACTACTAATAATATCTCGAAAATAGTTCAGCCCGACGCTGTCTGGTGTCAACGTGTTACTGTGATACAGTTAATTCGTTTAAGCTTCATTTCATTTTATAGACAAACTATTAGGTCACAGGCTTTTCTCGTACCAGTCTATATTACGTTGATGCAGTTATGATTGAGACCATCATTAGATAAATAGACTAATGCTTTGGCAAGGCACTTTTTGTCTGACAGTTTATTTGTAGTACTGAAACTATCGTTACCACAACAATCCGATTCCTAAAATGGAACATTATTGGCCAAGAAGTTGAAGTAGAAGGGAGTGACTTCCGAGAAGACAACTAATGAGAAGAATGGAGGAAGAAGACATGCTATGCTGACCTCAAATAAATTGGGATAGCGACAGGAGAATGATGATGACTTAGAGAAGTTACACCTGATAGTGAATCGGAATATCACTTACGACTACTAGGTACTTATGAATGTATTAGACAAGCTACGTCTCTGTCTGTTTCCTCGTAATCAAACGTCACAAGCCATCATACTGCTTTTGTATACCAACAATGTAGTTAGGCATCTGTTTCATCATAAAGCTATTGTAGATATATTAGTGCAGTGAATTATCTCAATTATTATGAAGGTGAGTCGTTTAGCTGTCGTTCCCCCACATGTGGTTTGTCAAATAGTTCAAGCGACACTGGAAGCCATATCCACGTGGTACACGCAAATAAAAAGTTCAAGGGTGTTACAATTATAGAATAGACGCTACTGCCACTGCGTGAGAGTGTATGTTTGAACACACTGTGGAATGTTAAGGGTTTTGACATGTTGAGCGCGTTGTTTATATCCCATCAACGGTTTATTTGTGCAATCAATTCTGTTGGCAGTTAAGGCACAGATTGTTCAATTCTTTTTTCACGGTTTTATATGAGCTTTAAATTGCCATTCTTTTATAATAACAAATTAATAATGTCATGGAAATAAATCTAAAGGTATTAAGCAAGCTGCAAAACGAAACAAATACTACGCTAACAAAACTGTTGAAAATAAGACAAAGCCTTCGACTTCGTATCCCACGAATTGCTAATAGATAAAATAAGAAAGTATAGGATACTGGGCCCAGCACATCAATGGATAGAAAGTCATTTAAATAACATAATGCAGTGTTAAGAAATAAAAAAAAAACATATACTAAGCTAGAATAAGAATCGTACAGATCAAATTGTAAACATAACAGGTCTGGTGTACCCCAAGGGAGTGTGTTTAGTTCCCTACAGTGTTTACTCTATATAAATATCCTTCCTGAAGTTACTAATCACCCCCGTTTTCTGTTCGCTGATGACATAATATCGTTAATAAAGACATCGAATAATACATACTGACATCAATAAATATACAACTGCCATAAATTGAATCGATAATAACATGGCTTGACAAAAATAATCTACGTGTAAACCTAACAAAAACTAATTTTAATATGCAATAGTTTCATAATTAATGATTAAACGAACTTACCTGTAAGTGAAGTTCTATCGTAATTATATGATAGCCTCGTCCGAAGAGATTAGTATTTTACACTTATACGAGTAGTACCACATATAATGTCGCCTTCATGCACTATAGTTTAACCTCCTTTAAATTTTTTAGGTCAGATGCCTTATATTCTCGCTATCAGTTTGCCGTCAATACTTCATTATGTTCAGAGCTGTAACGACACTTAACAGATATTTTACTACTAGGGGATTAATGAAAAGTAAAGGGAAGGGTGGGTTACTAATCTCTTCGGACGAGGCTATCATATAATTATGATAGAACTTCACTTACAGGTAAGTTCGTTTTATCATTAATTATACTTTAGCCTCGTCCTTCAGAGATTAGTATTTTACATTTGTAGATCTTGAGAGATTATAGTAAAATATCATTTAAAGGTACGTATTTGTACCTATTCTTAATAAAATTAAAGAATAATAATAGTTAAAATTATTAATGTATTATTCTTTTCCCACCTTAAACATCATCTTTTAAAACATTTAAAATTTACTGACCAGTAGCAGTTTCTTTAATAGTATCTAAAACTCCACTTTTAACGCTGACGTGATTTAAAACCAATTACTTTGAGAAAATACCTCCGAGCGTTTTTTTTTTTTTTTGTTCTCTGACATAATTACATATCTCGGGACCCTGGGGTCCCGGACTTTTGGAAGGCGTACGAGGAGCCGAAGCCAACTCGCAGAGGCCCCTTAGATAATTTTAAGTGAAAAGAAGGCACCAGCCGACGATTATCCCTGTATGCACTATGCAATTGCACCCAAGGACAACCCCCGGTTGGTGCAGAACTATTGCAGAACATGGAAACAAAACACATTGGGCCTATGGGTTTGGGTGGCTATAGTGGATTGGGTACCTTGAACTATGGAAAAACTATATCCCCTGCTTGACCAATCTATCTAAATATATAAAACTCAAAGGTGACTGACTGACATAGTGATCTATCAACGCACAGCCCAAACCACTGGAGGGATCGGGCTGAAATTTCGCATGCAGGTAGATGTTATGACGTAGGCATCCGCTAAGAAAGGATTTTGATAAGTTCTACCCCCAAGGGGATAAAATAGGGGATGAAAGTTTGTATGAAACTTTGTCAATTTTAAACCGATCGGGCTGAAATTTGGCATGCAGGTAGATGTTATGACGTAGACATCCGCTAAGAATGGATTTTGTTAATTTCTACCCCCAAGGGAATAAAATAGGGGATGAAAGTTTGTATGGAGCTTTGTCAATTTTAAACCGATCGGGATGAAATTTGGCACGCAGGTAGATGTTATGACGTAGACATCCACTAAGAATGGATTTTGTTAATTCCTACCCCCAAGGGGATAAAATAGGGGATGAAAGTTTGTATGAAGCTTTGTCAATTTTAAACCGATCGGGCTGAAATTTGGCATGCAGGTAGATGTTATGACGTAGGCATCCGCTCAGAAAGGATTTTGATAAATTCTACCCCCAAGGGGATAAAATAGGGGATTTATTTATTTATTTATTTATTAGGAAACTCAACAGCTTATAACTAATTACATGAGTTATGAATGTTCACCACACTATCAATGAACAGCTCAAAGCAGTTGCGTCAAAAGAATGAAAAAAAAAAGTAAAGTAAAAAAAAGTAAAGAAGGGTAAAGGTAAGGTAAGTAAGTAAAGTTTGTATGAAACTTTGTAAATTTTAAACCGATCGGGCTGGGACTTTGCATGCATATAGCTACTATGACGTAAGCATCCCCTAAGAAAGGATTTTGATAAATTCTACCCCCAAGGGGATAAAATAGGGGATGAAATTTTGTATAAATCTTCTTAGATTTTCGTCTGATTGAACTGAAATTAAAGATTGGAGCTACTATGATGAAGACGTCCGCTTAAATAGGATTTTGATAAATTCAATTCGAAAGTAACTCTGTCTTAAGTTACCTTTTCACGCCTAAACCATTGAGCGGATTTCAATAAAATTTGCCAAAAAGATAGATGGCATCCTAGGAAAAGACATAGGCTACTTTTTGTTTTAAAAATAATCCTAGAGGGGGTGATATAGGGGATAAAAGTTTGTAAGGGAAACCTAGCATTTGGGTTTTTTTTTTGGGTTAAGTTAGGCATAAAGAATTACGCGTTTCAGCGTTTTTTCAAGGGGGTAAAACAGGGAATGATTTTAAAATTCACATCTAAATATATAAAACTCAAAGGTGACTGACTGACATAGTGATCTATCAACGCACAGCCCAAACCACTGGAGGGATCGGGCTGAAATTTCGCATGCAGGTAGATGTTATGACGTAGGCATCCGCTAAGAAAGGATTTTGATAAGTTCTACCCCCAAGGGGATAAAATAGGGGATGAAAGTTTGTATGAAACTTTGTCAATTTTAAACCGATCGGGCTGAAATTTGGCATGCAGGTAGATGTTATGACGTAGACATCCGCTAAGAATGGATTTTGTTAATTTCTACCCCCAAGGGAATAAAATAGGGGATGAAAGTTTGTATGGAGCTTTGTCAATTTTAAACCGATCGGGATGAAATTTGGCACGCAGGTAGATGTTATGACGTAGACATCCACTAAGAATGGATTTTGTTAATTCCTACCCCCAAGGGGATAAAATAGGGGATGAAAGTTTGTATGAAGCTTTGTCAATTTTAAACCGATCGGGCTGAAATTTGGCATGCAGGTAGATGTTATGACGTAGGCATCCGCTCAGAAAGGATTTTGATAAATTCTACCCCCAAGGGGATAAAATAGGGGATTTATTTATTTACTAGCTTTTGCCCGCGGCTTCGCTCGCGTGTAACTCGGAGATTATCCCCGGGGAACGTACTGCCGGAATAAAAATTATCCTATGCTCGTACCCAGGTCAAGGCCTATCTATCCGTTAAGGTGTGAAAAGGTAACAAATAGACAGACAGACAAATAATAAATTCAAATAATCTTTTTTATACATAAAACAGGTTTGTATGATTCCAAGGCCCGCTTGCACCAAAAACCATAAATACAGTTAGCGCTGAACATTTTTAAAACATCATTACATCCCTGGTAACTTCAAAATTAACCAATGTTTTCAATTCGTTTAGCGCTCAACGTATTTTGTGATTTGTGGTGCTAGTGGGCCTAAATGTTTACCATAAGAATAATTCTTATTCATTTTAATATGATCACCATTAATTTTTGTGATTGACTACCACTGGTCAGTGGTACGGGGTCCCGTAGCCCGTAAGTGAATGACACATTCAACACACGTACAACGTGTTAACAAATTTTTTTTTGTGACTATAAATTGTAATAACTTTGACCGAGTAGACCAATTTTAATATGACTATTACTGTATTTATAACCTTTAAATCTCTTAAAAATAAGTACATAAAAATATGTAATATTGATATTTTTATGTACTTATTTTTAATGTGAATTTTAAAATCATTCCCTGTTTTACCCCCTTGAAAAAACGCTGAAACGCGTAATTCTTTATGCCTAACTTAACCCAAAAAAAAAACCCAAATGCTAGGTTTCCCTTACAAACTTTTATCCCCTATATCACCCCCTCTAGGATTATTTTTTAAAACAAAAAGTAGCCTATGTCTTTTCCTAGGATGCCATCTATCTTTTTGGCAAATTTTATTGAAATCCGCTCAATGGTTTAGGCGTGAAAAGGTAACTTAAGACAGAGTTACTTTCGAATTGAATTTATCAAAATCCTATTTAAGCGGACGTCTTCATCATAGTAGCTCCAATCTTTAATTTCAGTTCAATCAGACGAAAATCTAAGAAGATTTATACAAAATTTCATCCCCTATTTTATCCCCTTGGGGGTAGAATTTATCAAAATCCTTTCTTAGGGGATGCTTACGTCATAGTAGCTATATGCATGCAAAGTCCCAGCCCGATCGGTTTAAAATTTACAAAGTTTCATACAAACTTTACTTACTTACCTTACCTTTACCCTTCTTTACTTTTTTTTACTTTACTTTTTTTTTTCATTCTTTTGACGCAACTGCTTTGAGCTGTTCATTGATAGTGTGGTGAACATTCATAACTCATGTAATTAGTTATAAGCTGTTGAGTTTCCTAATAAATAAATAAATAAATAAATCCCCTATTTTATCCCCTTGGGGGTAGAATTTATCAAAATCCTTTCTGAGCGGATGCCTACGTCATAACATCTACCTGCATGCCAAATTTCAGCCCGATCGGTTTAAAATTGACAAAGCTTCATACAAACTTTCATCCCCTATTTTATCCCCTTGGGGGTAGGAATTAACAAAATCCATTCTTAGTGGATGTCTACGTCATAACATCTACCTGCGTGCCAAATTTCATCCCGATCGGTTTAAAATTGACAAAGCTCCATACAAACTTTCATCCCCTATTTTATTCCCTTGGGGGTAGAAATTAACAAAATCCATTCTTAGCGGATGTCTACGTCATAACATCTACCTGCATGCCAAATTTCAGCCCGATCGGTTTAAAATTGACAAAGTTTCATACAAACTTTCATCCCCTATTTTATCCCCTTGGGGGTAGAACTTATCAAAATCCTTTCTTAGCGGATGCCTACGTCATAACATCTACCTGCATGCGAAATTTCAGCCCGATCCCTCCAGTGGTTTGGGCTGTGCGTTGATAGATCACTATGTCAGTCAGTCACCTTTGAGTTTTATATATTTAGATAGATTTATTTATTAGGAAACTCAACAGCTTATAACTAATTACATGAGTTATGAATGTTCACCACACTATCAATGAACAGCTCAAAGCAGTTGCGTCAAAAGAATGAAAAAAAAAAGTAAAGTAAAAAAAAGTAAAGAAGGGTAAAGGTAAGGTAAGTAAGTAAAGTTTGTATGAAACTTTGTAAATTTTAAACCGATCGGGCTGGGACTTTGCATGCATATAGCTACTATGACGTAAGCATCCCCTAAGAAAGGATTTTGATAAATTCTACCCCCAAGGGGATAAAATAGGGGATGAAATTTTGTATAAATCTTCTTAGATTTTCGTCTGATTGAACTGAAATTAAAGATTGGAGCTACTATGATGAAGACGTCCGCTTAAATAGGATTTTGATAAATTCAATTCGAAAGTAACTCTGTCTTAAGTTACCTTTTCACGCCTAAACCATTGAGCGGATTTCAATAAAATTTGCCAAAAAGATAGATGGCATCCTAGGAAAAGACATAGGCTACTTTTTGTTTTAAAAATAATCCTAGAGGGGGTGATATAGGGGATAAAAGTTTGTAAGGGAAACCTAGCATTTGGGTTTTTTTTTTGGGTTAAGTTAGGCATAAAGAATTACGCGTTTCAGCGTTTTTTCAAGGGGGTAAAACAGGGAATGATTTTAAAATTCACATTAAAAATAAGTACATAAAAATATCAATATTACATATTTTTATGTACTTATTTTTAAGAGATTTAAAGGTTATAAATACAGTAATAGTCATATTAAAATTGGTCTACTCGGTCAAAGTTATTACAATTTATAGTCACAAAAAAAAATTTGTTAACACGTTGTACGTGTGTTGAATGTGTCATTCACTTACGGGCTACGGGACCCCGTACCACTGACCAGTGGTAGTCAATCACAAAAATTAATGGTGATCATATTAAAATGAATAAGAATTATTCTTATGGTAAACATTTAGGCCCACTAGCACCACAAATCACAAAATACGTTGAGCGCTAAACGAATTGAAAACATTGGTTAATTTTGAAGTTACCAGGGATGTAATGATGTTTTAAAAATGTTCAGCGCTAACTGTATTTATGGTTTTTGGTGCAAGCGGGCCTTGGAATCATACAAACCTGTTTTATGTATAAAAAAGATTATTTGAATTTATTATTTGTCTGTCTGTCTATTTGTTACCTTTTCACACCTTAACGGATAGATAGGCCTTGACCTGGGTACGAGCATAGGATAATTTTTATTCCGGCAGTACGTTCCCCGGGGATAATCTCCGAGTTACACGCGAGCGAAGCCGCGGGCAAAAGCTAGTAAATAAATAAATCCCCTATTTTATCCCCTTGGGGGTAGAATTTATCAAAATCCTTTCTGAGCGGATGCCTACGTCATAACATCTACCTGCATGCCAAATTTCAGCCCGATCGGTTTAAAATTGACAAAGCTTCATACAAACTTTCATCCCCTATTTTATCCCCTTGGGGGTAGGAATTAACAAAATCCATTCTTAGTGGATGTCTACGTCATAACATCTACCTGCGTGCCAAATTTCATCCCGATCGGTTTAAAATTGACAAAGCTCCATACAAACTTTCATCCCCTATTTTATTCCCTTGGGGGTAGAAATTAACAAAATCCATTCTTAGCGGATGTCTACGTCATAACATCTACCTGCATGCCAAATTTCAGCCCGATCGGTTTAAAATTGACAAAGTTTCATACAAACTTTCATCCCCTATTTTATCCCCTTGGGGGTAGAACTTATCAAAATCCTTTCTTAGCGGATGCCTACGTCATAACATCTACCTGCATGCGAAATTTCAGCCCGATCCCTCCAGTGGTTTGGGCTGTGCGTTGATAGATCACTATGTCAGTCAGTCACCTTTGAGTTTTATATATTTAGATTTCATCCCCTATTTTATCCCCTTGGGGGTAGAATTTATCAAAATCCTTTCTTAGGGGATGCTTACGTCATAGTAGCTATATGCATGCAAAGTCCCAGCCCGATCGGTTTAAAATTTACAAAGTTTCATACAAACTTTACTTACTTACCTTACCTTTACCCTTCTTTACTTTTTTTTACTTTACTTTTTTTTTTCATTCTTTTGACGCAACTGCTTTGAGCTGTTCATTGATAGTGTGGTGAACATTCATAACTCATGTAATTAGTTATAAGCTGTTGAGTTTCCTAATAAATAAATAAATAAATAAATCCCCTATTTTATCCCCTTGGGGGTAGAATTTATCAAAATCCTTTCTGAGCGGATGCCTACGTCATAACATCTACCTGCATGCCAAATTTCAGCCCGATCGGTTTAAAATTGACAAAGCTTCATACAAACTTTCATCCCCTATTTTATCCCCTTGGGGGTAGGAATTAACAAAATCCATTCTTAGTGGATGTCTACGTCATAACATCTACCTGCGTGCCAAATTTCATCCCGATCGGTTTAAAATTGACAAAGCTCCATACAAACTTTCATCCCCTATTTTATTCCCTTGGGGGTAGAAATTAACAAAATCCATTCTTAGCGGATGTCTACGTCATAACATCTACCTGCATGCCAAATTTCAGCCCGATCGGTTTAAAATTGACAAAGTTTCATACAAACTTTCATCCCCTATTTTATCCCCTTGGGGGTAGAACTTATCAAAATCCTTTCTTAGCGGATGCCTACGTCATAACATCTACCTGCATGCGAAATTTCAGCCCGATCCCTCCAGTGGTTTGGGCTGTGCGTTGATAGATCACTATGTCAGTCAGTCACCTTTGAGTTTTATATATTTAGATTTATTTATTAGGAAACTCAACAGCTTATAACTAATTACATGAGTTATGAATGTTCACCACACTATCAATGAACAGCTCAAAGCAGTTGCGTCAAAAGAATGAAAAAAAAAAGTAAAGTAAAAAAAAGTAAAGAAGGGTAAAGGTAAGGTAAGTAAGTAAAGTTTGTATGAAACTTTGTAAATTTTAAACCGATCGGGCTGGGACTTTGCATGCATATAGCTACTATGACGTAAGCATCCCCTAAGAAAGGATTTTGATAAATTCTACCCCCAAGGGGATAAAATAGGGGATGAAATTTTGTATAAATCTTCTTAGATTTTCGTCTGATTGAACTGAAATTAAAGATTGGAGCTACTATGATGAAGACGTCCGCTTAAATAGGATTTTGATAAATTCAATTCGAAAGTAACTCTGTCTTAAGTTACCTTTTCACGCCTAAACCATTGAGCGGATTTCAATAAAATTTGCCAAAAAGATAGATGGCATCCTAGGAAAAGACATAGGCTACTTTTTGTTTTAAAAATAATCCTAGAGGGGGTGATATAGGGGATAAAAGTTTGTAAGGGAAACCTAGCATTTGGGTTTTTTTTTTTGGGTTAAGTTAGGCATAAAGAATTACGCGTTTCAGCGTTTTTTCAAGGGGGTAAAACAGGGAATGATTTTAAAATTCACATTAAAAATAAGTACATAAAAATATCAATATTACATATTTTTATGTACTTATTTTTAAGAGATTTAAAGGTTATAAATACAGTAATAGTCATATTAAAATTGGTCTACTCGGTCAAAGTTATTACAATTTATAGTCACAAAAAAAAATTTGTTAACACGTTGTACGTGTGTTGAATGTGTCATTCACTTACGGGCTACGGGACCCCGTACCACTGACCAGTGGTAGTCAATCACAAAAATTAATGGTGATCATATTAAAATGAATAAGAATTATTCTTATGGTAAACATTTAGGCCCACTAGCACCACAAATCACAAAATACGTTGAGCGCTAAACGAATTGAAAACATTGGTTAATTTTGAAGTTACCAGGGATGTAATGATGTTTTAAAAATGTTCAGCGCTAACTGTATTTATGGTTTTTGGTGCAAGCGGGCCTTGGAATCATACAAACCTGTTTTATGTATAAAAAAGATTATTTGAATTTATTATTTGTCTGTCTGTCTATTTGTTACCTTTTCACACCTTAACGGATAGATAGGCCTTGACCTGGGTACGAGCATAGGATAATTTTTATTCCGGCAGTACGTTCCCCGGGGATAATCTCCGAGTTACACGCGAGCGAAGCCGCGGGCAAAAGCTAGTTAAAAATAAGTACATAAAAATATCAATATTACATATTTTTATGTACTTATTTTTAAGAGATTTAAAGGTTATAAATACAGTAATAGTCATATTAAAATTGGTCTACTCGGTCAAAGTTATTACAATTTATAGTCACAAAAAAAAATTTGTTAACACGTTGTACGTGTGTTGAATGTGTCATTCACTTACGGGCTACGGGACCCCGTACCACTGACCAGTGGTAGTCAATCACAAAAATTAATGGTGATCATATTAAAATGAATAAGAATTATTCTTATGGTAAACATTTAGGCCCACTAGCACCACAAATCACAAAATACGTTGAGCGCTAAACGAATTGAAAACATTGGTTAATTTTGAAGTTACCAGGGATGTAATGATGTTTTAAAAATGTTCAGCGCTAACTGTATTTATGGTTTTTGGTGCAAGCGGGCCTTGGAATCATACAAACCTGTTTTATGTATAAAAAAGATTATTTGAATTTATTATTTGTCTGTCTGTCTATTTGTTACCTTTTCACACCTTAACGGATAGATAGGCCTTGACCTGGGTACGAGCATAGGATAATTTTTATTCCGGCAGTACGTTCCCCGGGGATAATCTCCGAGTTACACGCGAGCGAAGCCGCGGGCAAAAGCTAGTACACAGATAAATTGGCAGGGGGTGACTTGCACACTCAATAATGGGCCCCCGGAAACGGTCGCTAGCACATAGTGACGTAGCGACAAGGGGCAACATGTCCTGAGGTGCTTGAGGAGTGGAGCGGTATTCCACGGCTCTCGAAACAATCCCAGAGCCCGGAAGATGGTCAAGATCCCTACAAGCACTTACTGGAATACTTCCTTCCTCCGAGCACGTTTGCTCTTGCGAATCTCCACTCAAGCCGGCCAATAAAGGCATGAATGAGGTGGGAGCTCTGTTCCCGTCAGTGTTCACTCCAGCCGGCCAATAAAGGCAAGCCAGAGGTGAAGAACAAGACTTCTCCCTGGAAATAGGGTCCGTGGGGTCGCTACTGCCCAACAGCTCGCCACATGCTGCCCTGCGGGTTCACGTATCTCTTTTGGTCTGGCTCCTCACCCTAGACCTGTTTCGGCAAAGTAAACTCCATCGGTACAGACCCAGAGTTCGGAGCGCGCAAGCCCCACCACGACGTCAACGTAGAGATACGGCGGTGGGGTTATTATTATTATTTAAATTGTCTTTGACATATCTCGGGACCCTGGGGTCCCGGACCTTTGGAAGGCGTACGAGGAGCCAAAGCCAACTCGCAGAGGCCCCTTAGACAATTTTAAATGAAAAGAAGCCACCAGCCGACGATTATCCCTGTATGTACTATGCAATTGCACCCAAGGACAACCCCCGGTTTGTGCAGAACTATTGCAGAACATGGAAACAAAACACATTGGGCCTATGGGTTTGGGTGGCTATAGTGGATTGCGTACCTTGAACTATGGAAGAACTATGTCCCCTGCCTGACCAATGTTATATAACATACACAGATAAATTGGCAGGGGGTGACTTGCACACTCAATAATGGGCCCCCGGAAACGGTCGCTAGCACATAGTGACGTAGCGACAAGGGGCAAAATGTCCTGAGGTGCCTGAGGAGTGGAGAGGTATTCCACGGCTCTCAGAACAATCCCTGAGCCTGGAAGATGGTCAAGATCCCTACAAGCACTTACTGGAATACTTCCATCCTCCGAGCACGTTTGCTCTTGCGAATCTCCACTCAAGCCGGCCAATAAAGGCAAGAATAAGGTGGGAGCTCTGTTCCCGTCAGTGTTCACTCCAGCCGGCCAATAAAGGCAAGCCAGAGGTGAAGAACAAGACTTCTCCCGGGAAATAGGGTCCGTGGGGTCGCTACTGCCCAACAGCTCGCCACATGCTGCTCTGCGGGTTCACGTATCTCTCTTGGTCTGGCTCCTCACCCTAGACCTGTTTCGGCAAAGTAAACTCCATCGGCACTGACCCAGAGTTCGGAGCGCGCAAGCCCCACCCCGACGTCAACGTAGAGATACGGCGGTGTGGTTATTATTATTATTAATAATAATTACCACACAAACCTTATTTCTCTTTTATAAATATAATATTTTTAGATACCAAGTAATCTAAGCCAAATAGTCAATGTCATTGTGGTAGCGAAAGCACAAACAAAAAACTCCTCCGGGAAAGACAACTATTTTTTTTTTTTGGTTTTATAAGTTTTCATATGAAAACTTCCTTAGGCGCGTTGAGCGACCCTTGGCAAGGGAAACTCTTATGATTTCGCATCACGCATTACGTGACATGAGACGTGTTGCGCTGTCGAGTTTTCACTTCAATCTGTCAGCAGTCCCTGTGACGAGTGACTTGATAATAATGCACAATAAATATAAAAATATCTTCTTTGGAAGAACTAAGCATGACATAGTAAACATACTGTTTAAAATAGTTTTCAGAGAGCGATGTCAACATGAAAAATATGGTCAAGAGTGTCTATAGGCTCTTCGAAAATAAAGATGCCCGAATAATAAGCTGGCTACAGCGACAACTGGCAATCTGCCAATTAATTTAGGGACTGTTGGAGAGAGAAGGAATGAATTATTATTTACTTTAATGATGACATATTGTCTGCTTTCTGAGAGATACTATGGTTGGTTTGACCTCGAAGGTACTAGATACCTATACCTCTGTATGTAGGTACCTCAGCGTTGTTAATTTTTTTTTTAATCAAAATGTGGGATTTATGGAAGAATTGTTGTAATACCATAGAAAAAATAAGCAGACCAAATCACTGTCAAAGCGTTTACGCATAAACAAAAGTTCTGATGCCTTGAAATATAACTCAGATAATTTACAATTTACTAACCCTACTTGTAAGAAGGTCTAAGCTGGGAGTGTCAGAAATGTTTATATACTTCTTGAAGAGCGTAATCTCAGTACCAATATATTAACTCAGCGTCTGCAACGTCATTCTCAGCTAATTGATTATACTAAATAATACAAAGCGAATTCAAATAAATTCCGTGCACAACACCAACATTTATTTAATGGTGTTTATAAGATGAGGGAATTATATTCTGCTTATACGGTTTATGACTCAAGTAACCGCCACTACAACCTCCACACTCTGTCAGAACCGCACAGAGTTAGGTACAGCCGCCCAAGTAGTTGAGATAAGAAAAATATTTCAATATGATAATATTAATTTATTCATCTTAGATATTACATTTCTATTGGTGGGTAACCCACCTATTGGTGCGTAACCCACCAATAGAAATGTGAATATTCATTTATTTTCGAATTTTTGATAGAAAATGTATGAGGACCTCGTGGCTAAGTAATAACAGCCACATGGGTCGACCCATCAGATTAAGCTACGCTTGCCGGGGTCGGTCCTTGGATGGGTGACCATCTTTACATACCGAGACTCCTCCGTGCCTCGGAAAGCACGCTAAGCCGTTGGTCCCGGCTGTCATTCGTGGATCTTTGACAGTCGTTACGGGTCGTCAGAAGCCCGAAATTCTGACAACCTGACTTACCAAGGGGTATCGTATTACCCAGTTAATGGGTTGTGGAGGTCAGATAGGCAGTCGCTCCATGTCGTCAGCTGCATCCGGTTAGACTGGAAGCTGACCCCAACATAGTTGTGAAAAGGCTAGGCAGATTGATTGATAGAAAATGTATAAATTGCTTGGTATAAGTACATAATCATATCAAACCTTATTTAACAGGCACCGGTAGGTAAATGCTACGAGGGCGGCACTGAAAATTTCGGGAATCAAGGAAGTGACACAACATTACTATTTAAAAGTGTATTTATTGCTTTTCGAAGTATTCTCCGCGAAATTTGACACATTTTTCCATACGATGGAACCAATCATTGAAGCAACCATTCCATTCGGAAGTTGGGGTCTCCAAAATGGCCGGTTTGTAGCCGTCCACAGCTTCTTCAGGTGATGAAAATCTCTGACCACGCAATTTATTCTTTATTTTAGGGAAAGTATAGAAATCATTAGGGCTTAGGTCGGGGCTGTACGGCGGATGGTCTAATAATTCTATGTTTTCTTGCTCTAAAAACTCTTTTGTTCTGTGCGCGGTGTGAGAACTCGCATTGTCGTGATGGAGGATGATGCGGCGGTTGCAGTTCTCTTTATGGAGTTCAGAAACGACCTGTGGCAAATAAATGCTAGCATACCATTCTGCATTAACCGTTCTTTGTCCCTCAAGAGGAATAGTCGCAACATGGCCGGTTTTGGAGACAAACGTGGCCACCATTTTGTTTGCAACACTCCGTGAACGAACAATTTTTGTTGGCTTTAACTCATTTTCGAACACCCAAACTCGTGACTGGTTTTTGGTTTCGGGTTCGTACGCGTATATCCAGGATTCGTTACCTGATACGATGTTGTATACAGCATTTGAGGATCCTGCGTGGAATCTTTCGAGAGTTCTGACGCACCAAGTAACGCGAGCCGCTTTTTGCTCTTCACAGAGCGAATGCGGTATCCATCGGGAAAACAACTTTTTTACACCTAATTGTTCATGCAAGATTATTTGTATTTAACTCATGCCAATGTCTAAAGTTGCCTGAATTTCGCGGTATGTCACATGTCGATCTTCCTCAATCAGCTTACGCACAGCATCAACGTTTTCTTGGGTGACTGCAGTTTTTGGACGACCTTGACGGGGATCATCACTGAGCTTGACACGTCCACATTGAAATTCAGCAAACCAGCGATAAATTGTGGTTTTGGATGGGGCTTCATCACCAAATGCAGAAATCATCCGGTCAACACACTGTTTTTGTGTTAAACCACTTCGAAAGTTATAATAAATCATCGCTCTTGAATTTTCTCGAGTCAATTCCATTTTCTCAACGACTAAACAAGTTTGACAAAACCTTCTGACAAGACTGAGAATCTTTTTTTAAATAAATAAATGGTATTCGATTTTTAAAACCAAGGAGTTTTCTAGGTTAGTCTACGGTCTAAGTACATTCCGAGGTATTTAACTTCTTCATTTTCTAGAACGTGATTACAAATATTTAATTCTACAGAGTTACTGGTTATTGACCAATATCTTCTTAAGGGGTCACTGTATACCCCACCCCATTGTTGTCAATATATCTACGAAAACATCACGTATGTAAGGAAAAATCTAAATATTTTCGGTAAAAGAGGTGAAAGACACAATTATAGGACTAGAAATAGGGACCAATTAGTTCAGACTCAGACTGACTAAAGTAGATCAGACTGGCTAAAGTAGACTCATCCATCATGGGGTACTGTTTAAAATGTTATAATGAAATACCTCCACACATACTCCAGCTGAATGAAACGAAATTTAAATCTTGTATAAAACGCACACTATGCAGCCAGGCATATTATAAGTTGGGGGATTACACCGCTGACAAAAATGCTTGGCTAAATGCTTGTCCTGCTCTACAAGGACGCATAAACTAATTGATTAGCATTCGAAAATATTGTTGGAACTGCTGAAGATTAAGAAGAAAGAAAACTTTCTTTGCATTGTTTAAATTCAATTTCTTAGTATTATGTAAATTGCAAAGCACATGTGTGAGTACATACTATGTAACTACAATTTTTTTTTTTTTTTTTGTGGATGGGAAATTAACAAATGACTTCTCCCGCTCTGGGCAGAGCGGGAGGGCGTGTCAGACTTTTACTGACTAAAACCCACCCATGCTCCTTCAACTGCCCGTACCAGGGCCACGGTATCTCTTTCGAACTACCCGCGACCCCGGCGGCATCGGCCCAATTGACCCCGTCACTGCTGACATCTCTTTGAGGCGCGCGTGGAGCACAACGCGCCGTCGACCCGGGCCTGTTCCTTACCGGACGGCGAGCTGCCCATTACTCGTCGTCCGCAAGCCCGCGCCTACGGTGGCCGGGAATCGGCAATCGATTCCCGCCGCCCAGGGCGTCTCCTACGGCGGCTAGGGGCGCGAGGGCGCGGCTGTTGCCTCTCCCTCACGCGTTCCGCTTCCTCCTTCGCGAGCATTACTGCTTCGCAGAAGGAGGTGACGGCTTCCCATACACTCTCGCTCCGCACCATAGCCTGGACCAGGTTTGGACGCGAGAGATCACCGCCGCCGATCGCCTCCGTGAGAACATGGCGGTGCTCCGCCCAAGCCGGGCAGACCTCCACTGTATGCTCCACCGTGTCCTCCGGGTGATCCACACAATGGTGACACCCGGGCGTTTCCTCCCGCCTTATCCGAAACAGGAACCTCCCGAAACAACCGTGTCCGGTGAGGACCTGCGTCAGGTGGAAGGTGAGGACGCCGTGGCGCCTCTCCAACCACTCCTCAAAGAGGGGGCTTATCGCCGCAATTGTGGCGTGCCCAGCGCTGGGTTGCGACAATCGCACTCTCCATGTCGCTATGAGATCCCGCCGGAGCTCTGTCCGCTGTACCGTGATTTCTCGCGTCAGCGGAGTTACGCCCCGGCGTTTCGCCTCCTCGCGCCACTCCCACACGTGCGCGAGGACTTTTGCCTCCAGATCCCATGGCGGTAATCCGGCAAGGAGGCATGCCGCCTCACAGGAAACCGTGCGGTATCCCCGGACTAGCCGGATGGCCATGACCCTCTGGGACGCGTTCAACCGGCGGGCTGGTCGCAGCCTCAGAGAACGCGCCCACACCGGTGCCCCGTAAAGGGCCATGGACCGCACGACCCCCGCGTAAAGCCTCCGGCAGGAGGCGTTTGGCCCCCAAGATTGGGCAGGAGCCGCTTCAAGGCAGCCCCGGCCCGCTCCAGTCTGGGAGCCAAACGTCGGAAGTGCTCCACGAAGTTCCATTGGCTGTCGAGGACGAGTCCCTGGTACTTCATCGTCGACTCGACCCCGATGGGAACCCCTCCTACCGTTAATTGGGAACCCGACGGTGGCGCGTTCCGAGGACCATGAAAACACATGACCTCGGATTTGTGCAGGGCCACCTCGAGTCCTAACTACCGGATCCTCTCTACGATTGTCGCAACCCCGCGTGTCGCTAGTTCAGCCGCCGCCTGGTGCGACCTCCCTTGCGCCAGGACCAGCGTGTCGTCAGCGTAACATACAACGCTGACGCCGCTAGGGAGGTCGGCACGCAGCACCCAGTCGTACCCGATGTCCCACAGATGTGGCCCCAGGACCGATCCCTGTGGGACACCGCACGACATCTCTCGCCGGTTCGATTCTCCCTGATGACCGGGGTAGATGACAGCCCTGTCCGTCAAATAGGCCTCGACCACTCGACGGAGGTAGGTTGGCACACGGTGATACCGGAGTGATGTAGCTACTATTAAGCTACCTTTTACTGGGTACGTCTATCACTGACTTGAATGTCCCCTTGCGGTTGAGAGTATGTTATGCTCACTCAAATGTCTCGCTGGTGGTGGCGTGTGTGTTGGATCATTAAGTTCCCTTCATAATGGTTGGGCTAATTGGTGCTGATCCATGCGTCATGTTCGTGAACGGGCGCCGTCAGTTGGGACTGGTCGTCTCTTAGCTGCCACGGCTTATTTTTAATTTAGTTGTTGCTGTTGTTGTTGTGCTTTTTATTACGGACGCTTTTTAACGTGCACGTCTTTCTACATTGTTCTCACATGTATATTTTCAACATGAACGATGTAACTATTATTTTGTAAAAATATTTTGATTTATTTATTGTGGTGTCCGTGGAGTTTCTTACCCGTTCTTCTCCATAGGGATCTACTACGCTTTGGAATGGGCAACTAGCTAGCTTCGTCTTTTTGACTGACCGACCCATTGACAATTCAAAAGTGCCTGTAATTGGTTTATTTGAAATAAATGCTTTCCGTCTTATTACAAAACACGATCTAAATTTAGTACTAGGATTATTACTAGGTTTAAACCATGACTAAATAAAACGGTATTATAAAATGAAGTTTATCACTTGTTCATGAACTATCCATGGTACTAAAGTTAAACCACAGAGACCCCTTTTTTTTTTTTTTTTTTTCTTATCGTGGAGAAATGCTCATGCATACTGCACTACCACGGGGAGATAGTGCAGTTATGTGGGACTCTAACCCACTAAAACTCCACGGTGTCCTCCTCTGCCGCTTAATGGCGGGAACACGGGCACGCGTTAGCACTCATCCGCGAGCCCGCCACGGCTGTCCGTCACCGGACCCTCCTCTGGGGAGTACCTACTCCCCATCACCGGCGCACCAGAACACCTTGCACGCCGAGACCACCCGTGGGACCAAACCAGCACATGGACGCCAGACGACCCCGTGCCTGGGCACCCTTGGTCCCCCTGCGACGGGTCAGGTCATTGGCCCCGCCGCCTGCCAAATTTCGGCCGCAGAGGATAGGGAGAGCGGCCAACGTCATACCGACACTCCTCCTCCCCTGCGGCCCCACCGCGTCCGCCATCAAACGGTGGCGGCCCCGTCAAGGCCGCGGAAGGTAGGGAGAGCGGCGCACCGCAATACCGGCACTCCTCTCCCACCGCGGCCTCCAACCCTCAGCCGCGATGCCTCCAAAAAGACACCGCGGCCCGCCTCAGTTGCGGTGTCGCCCAAGCGGCCACCGCAACCTACCCGTTGGCCGCTACGTCGTCGGCTCCCACACCACCACACCCCACACCACACACACACCACAGAGACCCCTAGTTTATCTATTGGACTAACTGCGGTACTAATTTATTTGAGGTTAGCGTTGTTGTCAGTTGTCGTTGTTGTGTGTCTTTTTATTTACAAATTATTAAAAATGGACATAAATATGATTGACTTGATGAATTTGGAATATTTGGATATGATGGAGACGCCTCAGCGATCTTACAGACAACGTTATCGTGTGAATCCTTTTGATTTGAGTGACGAACTTTTTCTTCAGAACTCCAGATTTCACCCCGTTTTTTCTTTTGTTTTTCCATTTTAAATTAGGTACTGTAGCTCACAATTTAACCAGATACAACAACTCACGAACAAACCACATAACAGTAGCAGTAGTACTAAAAACAATCAATAAAAATAAGAAGTGCATTCAGGTATTTATTATTAGGTATAGGACGCAACAAAAACATTCGTCTCAACTCTCAAATTACGCGCGCCGCCCGCAGTATTTAAATCACGCTATAGGTGTTAAAAAATACTTGTTAAAAACAACTTGTTTATAAAAAGCGCGTCAAAAGTACAAGTTGTGCTTGTTCAATATAGTGTAACTTATACAATTGATGACCTATTTTTGTATTGATAAATAATTATTTAAGCATTTCAAGTGATACTATTATATCAATATTTAGAGAAACAGAACGTTGCTTCAAATAAATACTGTACGAACGAATGAAAGAATGCCATTTTGTTTCTTATCTGTAGATATTTTAAAAGCATGGACCTTCATTGGTACTAACTGATCCTCGGATGGTCTTCGTTTTGTAATCGGAACACATTTTGGTCCTGGTACTAACTTTAATACCGTAACAATCCTAGACATTTTAGTCTTGGTTTAAACCTGTACTTAACCATTTTTTTTGTAATAAGACGGTTCGAGTTTGAGTTTGTACTCATCATTATGAACAACTTTTACTATGGGACCAAACCTCTAAAAAAAAATCTGCTGCTCCCTACATTTTAACGAGTTTGATGTAGATACCTAAATGTACAGCTGAATATTTTTTCGCGATTTCAGGTTTGATCCCATAGTAATAGTTGTTCATAATGATGAGTACAGTGACCTAGGGGTCACTGTACTCATCATTAAGGTTCATCATTGATTGTTTTTTTTTTTGTTGTTCTCATCATTGAGGTTATTGGTCAATAACCAATAACCTTCTTTAAATATACAAATATTTATCATTTAATACTATAGGATATTGTTTATTTAATAGTATAGTATTCCCGGCAGCAAGATTGAAGTTCAGTAGGTCTCGGGTTTCAGACTTGACCCTGAGTACTGCATAAATTAAATTAAATTTATTTATTTCCATAGACCTCAATGATGCATAGGCATTAGGTAATTCGAGAAAAGTTTATCAATTCCCATCATCCATCATATTGCCCACATGGATTGCCCCTGGCATACAAGGATATGATGGATGATTAACTTTTACATACAGTAGCGATTTTAAAAAGGTGATGCAAACCTGAAATTGGAATTAACCATGAATGCTTCATAACATTGTCAATAATTCAACTGTAAACAAAGAATTTGTATAATTCAAGGCTTATTAAGAGTTTTTTTTTTTGTCTTTATTCGTAGGTAAGCGGCCTGAAGTTCGAGACGCAACTACGTACGCTCAACCAATTCCCGGAAACCCTTCTGGGGGATCCAGCCCGGAGAATACGCTACTTCGATCCGTTGAGGTCAGCATTAATGAGTTAACTAACAATAAAAGAATTGATAGAATCGTTATTACCAGAGTACGTATAGTCAACAAAAGAGATATCTAGGCGGGGTATAGTAACATATTTGTATATGAATTGCTTCATGTTCAATTTCGTGAAAATATAATATTTTGTGTTGGTGTGTTACAATGTAGGAGTATTGCAAAAACAAAGTAATACATATAAAATTGAACATGAAGCAATTCTCATACAAATATGTTAACAAAAGGGATATCTAGGCAGGATGTATACCCTTTTTTTTGTTGACTGTACATAGGTCACTGAAGATAGGCTTCTCTGCGTTGACTCAGTGACTAACACCGTCCGTATTCAGACACTCGCGTAATTTGCCAACAGGAACGAATATTTCTTCGACCGCAACCGCCCCTCATTCGACGCAATCCTGTACTACTACCAAAGCGGCGGCCGCCTGCGGCGCCCAGTAAACGTACCCCTAGATGTCTTCTCCGAAGAGATTAAATTCTACGAACTCGGAGAACAGGCCACCAACAAATTCCGGTGAGTTGAAGCACATGCAAAACAAACGCCTCTACATGTTGTCTACTAGCTGCAGATTTAAGTTGTAACCTATTAAAATCTTTTCAGTGAGGATGAAGGATTCATCAAGGAGGAAGAGAAACCACTTCCCTCCAACGAGCGCCAGCGCAAAATCTGGCTGCTCTTCGAATATCCCGAGAGCTCCCAGGCCGCACGCGTCGTGGCTATCATCTCAGTATTTGTCATCTTGCTCTCCATCGTAATCTTCTGCCTGGAAACTCTCCCGGAGTTTAAGCACTACAAGGTCTTCAACACAACAACGAACGGCACTAAGATCGAAGAAGACGAAGTCCCTGACATCACCGACCCGTTCTTCTTGATAGAGACCCTCTGTATAATATGGTTTACGTTCGAATTGATAGTACGCTTTCTGGCCTGTCCGAACAAGTTCAACTTCTTCCGGGATGTGATGAACATAATCGACATCATAGCCATCATCCCCTACTTCATCACATTGGCGACAGTCGTCGCGGAGGAGGAAGACACTCTGAACCTACCACGCGCGCCCGTTTCTCCGCAAGACAAGTCCACCAACCAAGCCATGAGTCTTGCGATACTGCGGGTGATTCGACTGGTGCGTGTGTTCCGTATCTTCAAATTATCACGACACTCCAAAGGCTTACAGATTCTGGGACGAACGTTGAAGGCTTCGATGAGGGAACTTGGCTTATTGATATTTTTCTTGTTCATTGGTAAGTATCACGTTGCTATAAATAATGATGTACGACTTAAATGCGTTCTTAAACACGTTAGTCTATTCTTAAATAATTTTAATCACAAACATTATGGGCCCGAAAATTTTAATAATCGAGTCAACAAGTACGTTTAGTATTATCTTATTTATAACCATAGAGTCTTAATAGTATTATAGCTGATTTAATATGCATACTTGACCTAGTAAGGTAAAGCGTGTCCTCAAGGAGTATTTGAGATACACAGAGAAGATCTCGGGATGAGTATTGCGACGCAGCAGACGGGCCGGTTGGGCGGCGCGAGCGGCGAGCGCGGTGCCGGTTACTTCAATTCCAATTCCATTTATTTAGTAAAAATCTTTGCCAATGTTGAATCCTATAACAGTATACATAATCAATTTATTTATTCCTAAAGTAATTAATCCTCAATGACTCTAGCGTGGCCACATCATGACGGTGCGTACACATGTTATTTTGCGTTCGCAGGTGTCGTGGTTTTTTCCAGTGCTGTCTTTTTTGCTGACAAAGACTGCCATGACACTAATTTCGATAGCATTCCTGATGCCTTCTGGTGGGCAGTAATTACGATGACCACCGTCGGCTATGGAGATATGAGGTAACCTGTGTCGCGCCGCCACCCCGCCCCGCCTTCCCCGCCCCGCCGCTCGCAAGCCATCCCCACCACTGTATGTCGCACTGTATTCTCCGTTGGTGTGTGCTTGTTCTTCAAGGTGTGGTGCTGTTTTCATCCGCGGTGTACTTCGCTGAGGCGGGAAGTGAGAACAGCTTCTTCAAATCCATACCAGATGCGTTTTGGTGGGCGGTCGTGACAATGACGACCGTAGGATACGGAGATATGACGTATGATACAGCGACTTCACCCTAAGTTTCATCTTTGCCTTCTCGTCATTTCATTTTACCCCCAATCCTTACATTGGTATATTTAACACTATTGTGATATTCTTTCGCCACATTCATGTAACTATGCTTCAGTTTGATTTGATCGTCGGTTCGCTTAGAACTTAACCGATTACACGTTTTATTCACCTATATACTGAGACTCTTGCACGTTCGAGAACGTTTCTTATTGACTTGTTTCTTTTATTTTTTTATAAAATGTTTGTGTCATCATTTCTGTCCTGAACCTTTACAATTTTACATGGAAGCTCAGTTGTAAAATTTTTCATTGACAAGACATGTACACATAGGGTGCTAATGTACCACAGGCCCCGTCGTCCGTGTGACTATCGCCCCTCCCAAAGCGTATTCTATGATTGTGAGAGAGAACTGCTTTAGTTGTACACTTCAAGTGTGGCGATGTGTCGCTGCCGGCACCAGCTCGATCGCACGCTCTCAGCACTTGAAGTGACTCGTTGTGTACCGAATACTTGTCCACTGTCGAATGTTTCCTCCTCTGTATCGCTTTCGCTAGATGTGTACCGTCCGATGTGTCCTGTGTCGGTGTTGTGGCTATACGAATGTTACCAACGTAAACATATCGAAAATGGTGATCCATCTCAGACGCACACGTTGACATCACGTCGTGTACTTCTTCTTCATAGTGTGCAGTAGAACTCTATAGCATCGCTTCTGCACCCCGTGTTCCAACTATCATCGCCACTATCTCTCTCTGTCTAGTTGTTGGAATGCCCTGCAAACCTGTGTCCGATGGTAAATTTTACACATGAATGCTACTATGCAAAATTGATGTTCAGAATGATTCATTGCTTGTCTATATCATTGGCTTCCAATCATTAGCTTTCACACACCATTTTCGATAGAGAAGTATTTGTATTTATGTTTAGCCGTAAAACGTCCGAGTGCATGTCTGTGAAGTCGTTCTGTAGGTCTGAGAACAATACTCGTAGTCTATGTTTTAGTATTATATGGCTATTTAGGTTTCGTTTTTTTCCGTTGACATTATTTTCTTTGAACCTTGACGTCCTTTGATAGACGTGATCGTCGACTGGAGATGTTTTGGGGAATGTCTTCAATTCTTGGCGACATTTAGCTGAGAATCAAATGATATACCTTAATACGTCCTTGAATTCGGCGATTCAGGTTTTCACTTGGACTTACTTGCTAGCGATAAAAAAAAACTGCATTGCAATAACATACTGATGTTACAGTGATCCTGTGACATGCTGGCGAGTATGTGTGGAGAAGAATGATATTGTATTGCCTGCGCCCTTAATTTTGCCGAGCGATTGGTCTTGCCAATTTAAAACTACTATCCATCTTAATTCATGGTTTCTTTATTATTTTCACACGTTTAATAGAATTCCAAAGTTTTGTTTATTTGTACTATCTTATTTAGTTGATCTACAACGGTATGTATTGAACATATTAACGCATGAACATCATCAGTCGCGTTTATGTTTATTAACAAAATATTCTTTAGTTTGATCATTAGTTTGTTTTTATTTTATTAGCTGGACGAGGACGACGTGTAAGTCTGTGTTTTAATGAAATGTTTTTATGGTATAGGCCGGTCGGAGTATGGGGAAAGATTGTCGGTTCCCTGTGCGCTATCGCCGGTGTGCTCACCATCGCTCTGCCCGTTCCCGTCATCGTGTCGAACTTCAACTACTTCTACCATCGCGAGACTGACCAGGAGGAGATGCAGTCTCAGAACTTCAACCACGTCACCAGCTGTCCGTATCTGCCTGGAACTATGGGCGAGCCCTATCTTAGTAAGTTCTTCACGTTTCTTCATCATCACTTCATATTGTTACTGTTTCCAACATTCTATTGTGCTCTGCTATAAGCTGCGAATGTTGACAACTGTAATAAAGTATTGAGAACCAACCGTTTTATATGTTCAATTGTGATAGTCCCTTTAAAAACGTATTTTTTTTTATTTTCATTCACAGCATGCGTAGATTTCCAATATGATTTTTGACAGCATGCTTCGGTTTTTCTTTTTTCATTTATTTTGTTGTTATTCGTTTCTTTTATGTTGATTTTCGGTAATTTCAGGTGGGAAGGACGATGAAAAGGACGAGGTTTGCAGTGATCAATGACTGTATGACAGTGTTGTTGTTTATATTTATATTATGAGGACTTAAGTAATCGCCAGAGACGATATCCGTGATATTACCGCGTAAGGGACAAACGAGTGCACTGTTTTTTGTTTTACTTTTGTGTAAATATTTTTAGTTAGTAAGCGATGTAAAAAATAATTGAAATTAAAAATGTTATTTATTTTCTTTAAGTTATTTTTGAGTTTTCAATATTATATTTTCGTTTGTTTTATATGTTTCGCGAGTGCATAAGTTTTTGTTAGATTAGGTTAAAGTATTACAAAAAAATGTCGCGGGGATCGTAGGAATCGCGGCTGTTCCAATAATGAAAACTACGAACGGCAAGATACGAGAATCGAACAGGTGACGTTTCATCGTCGAGCTGCGATCTGCGCTGTGTTGTGTGTGAGCACTGAAACTTAAACGGACATGTGCCACGCACATATCAAGCAAACATACACAAACAATATGTGCGTGCACGCTGCGCTGTCAACATTTATAACGTGTTTATTTTTGGCTTTCTCATGTTTTGTGTTACATCGGGAGATAGGATTTATTTATATTAAAATATTTTAGGGAGCCATTTTGAGGAATTCACATTGTAGCGAAGAGGACGTTAGGTGGATGTATACCAACGCCAACGTAGTTATTTACACAACACTACTGAAACTCAACGTTCCGCGCCAAATTCTTCGGCTGACTCACCCACAATCAGCTGGTTCTTACACTCCCAAATGCTAAACACAAAACAAAGAACTGAAACAAATTGTGTCAGACATCATGTTCGATGTCTATCCTACTGACTTCATTAAGTACGAGCATCCCCTCTATAGCTGTTATGTTGGCATTCACCATTCAATAGCTGGACTCGCTGGCATGCTAGCATGTGAATGGCCCTTATGACTAGATAAACAACGTACCGAAATAACTAGCTGGCTTATTGTCGATTTCTTTTTCTTTATTTATATCATGTGTAACTACGATCGCTTTTTTAACGTAAGTACCTATGTTTGTTTTTATTTTTTATTTTGTGCCAGTGCTTCAGTGACGTCGTATTTTAAAGAATTCCCGGATTGAATGAATTGGAGGTTTCTTTTATTTGAGAATATTCGTGTAGTAGTTTTGCAGTTATTTTAGAGTAGGTATTTTTGGGTAACGTAATTTAAATGTTCGTTGTTGTCTATTATGAGCTAAAACATGTACGTAACATACTTGTTCAATTAACATTATAGATTGATTCATAGACTCACGTTCCTCATACTTATCAGTATCTACTAACTAAAGCTACAATTTACGTATAACGGTTTACATTGATAGTTTTCATAAAATATCACCCCACTTATTTTGAAAAACTAAGCTTTAAATACAAGTTCTTAGTTAACCTACTGAATCAAACTTACTTTATTTTCGTCAGCATATTAATTACTAACCAAATAATACTTTACCTTTATAATTTTATAAAATCGAAATGGAATAGGAAAAAAAATCCGATTAAAAAACAAATAACAAAACAAAAATTGTGTGTAGTTAAAACCCAATGAGGTATAAGTTTATAACATATACGTCATAATATTGGAACGCTGCGTGCGCGCATATAAACCGCGTAGTGTTAGTTACAATTAAGTTGTAAATCAACGGCGGCCGAAGTCGCGTGTGATGGCAGCCCGCCAGACTACACGCTCGATGGACTCCGATATTTTGTTTGGATTTGTAGTAACGGCTAGTACCAGAGTTTCCTACTACTTCCATTAAACTGATTGAATTCTACATAAATAAAACTGATACATTTTTCAAAAACTTCTCGATTCTCTCAACTAGGTATCCCAAACTTTTGATTCCTCGAGAGCTACAACACTATTATCATCAAAAAACCGTTAAAACATTATGTTCTAAACTCAAATTAAAAGTAATTAGTGTTGCCAATAAAAATAATTACGTTTACACCATTGATCATATTAAACTAAAATAAAAGTTTCTGTAAGTACGAAAGTTTTAATTTGTTTGAAGTATTCAGTAGGTATCTCAGCTAGTATTGAAGTTCATCTGTTAACAAAGATAAACAGTATTTATCATTCTGGCAAGAAAAATGCATTTTATAATGTTTGTAGCATAAGTTTTATTCAATCGCTTTATTATCACGATTTATTTAATGTTACTGTGTACAATATGAAGTCTGCATTTTTACGTAGAATAATACAAATGTTTAAAAAACTTCCAAAGTTTTAAACTCGTAGTACTTTTGTAGGAGTTTCAAATAAACGCAATTTGCTACTTGCCAGAAAAAGGTCTAAAAAAAACTTTAAATATTGTTTTTTTAGGTAATACTGATGATAATAATAGCTTAACAATAAACACATTTATCTTATATTCAAATGAAGTCTTTTTTTAACAATATTTCTCGTCATCGTCCATGTATCCTTTGCGTCTAAATTGGATCATCGATATTAGAGCCGCTCGGTGCGTAGTATAGGTAGGTATTGGATCATCGATATTAGAGCCGCTCGGTGCGTAGTATAGGTAGGTATTGGATCATCGATATTAGAGCCGCTCGGTGCGTAGTATAGGTAGGTATTGGATCATCGATATTAGAGCCGCTCGGTGCGTAGTATAGGTAGGTATTGGATCATCGATATTAGAGCCGCTCGGTGCGTAGTATAGGTAGGTATTGGATCATCGATATTAGAGCCGCTCGGTGCGTAGTATAGGTAGGTATTGGATCATCGATATTAGAGCCGCTCGGTGCGTAGTATAGGTAGGTATTGGATCATCGATATTAGCGCCGCTCGGTGCGTAGTATAGGTAGGTATTGGATCATCGATATTAGAGCCGCTCGGTGCGTAGTATAGGTAGGTATTGGATCATCGATATTAGAGCCGCTCGGTGCGTAGTATAGGTAGGTATTGGATCATCGATATTAGAGCCGCTCGGTGCGTAGTATAGGTAGGTATTGGATCATCGATATTAGAGCCGCTCGGTGCGTAGTATAGGTAGGTATTGGATCATCGATATTAGAGCCGCTCGGTGCGTAGTATAGGTAGGTATTGGATCATCGATATTAGAGCCGCTCGGTGCGTAGTATAGGTAGGTATTGCAACTCGCTCTAAACTGCTATAAATACGTAACCGCAAATCTCCAACAGATCTAATCCGCTGAGCCTACTTACTAACAGAGCTCACAACGCAGCCCGTACACAGAGAAGCCGTACATTATATAAAAGTTACTGAACACCAAGTAGGCATCATGTTCAGCCCTTCACTACAATACAGGATACAATACTCCGGGTACAGTTTCAGGGCCTATTCATAAGAAGTCTTCGGTGAGCGACGACTCATCCTCGGACATGATGGAGCTGGACGATGGCTCGCTGGTGGCCGATCCTCATCTGGAGCAGAATCTTCGTCGCCTACAGGAGGAGGAGAGGGTCCTGCTGGAGCAGCAGGCCACTATGGAGGCCAGCGGTTGTGATGACATCGCCGCCCTTGAGCATCAGGACGCACTGCGGCTGAATCATGTAAGTTGTTGCTTTGTTGGAGTGTCGAGTATGTTAGAAGTTGTTAGGTGTTGTGTCAAACTAAAAGTCAACGAATTTATTTCAATTACCTAAACCATTAACAGGCACATCTGAATTGTCAAGGAGTCTATCAGTCAAAAAGATGAAGCGATAGTAGCCCATTCCAAAGCGTAGTAGCACATACATCATCCTACAGTCGTCCGACGAAGCCCGAGCTGCATACGAAGTTCGGCGAACTCCGTAAGCAGCTCGGGCTCTCGTTACGTCTCGTCGCAGGTTCCTATGGAGAAGTACGGGCAAGAAACTCCATGGACACGGATGTACCTAATCTTGTTTATGTAGAGGTTGGACAAAATCAATCTATGTAGACAAAAGTAAATATAATTATGTTTTCCGATGAAACGACATTTGTAAGTCGTAAAGGAAACCTTAAATGAAAAAGCATCTTCAGTATATATATTTCTAAAATCTTGTTCTTTGTTTCGCAAAGGGTGCGAAACAGACAAATATATTCAACGTGCGTGAAAGTTCAGGACTGTTACCTCGTATTAAGGAATGACATTGGAACTTGAAAAATATTTCATGAACAAAGCACTGGAGCTCTGGACTTTCGATGTAGAAACGTTCAGACCAAGCAATGTGTGGAAGGTGGCAATTTGTAACCTCGGGCTTATTTTTTTTGTGATAACATTTATTCCGATTTGAATCCAAGAGTGTTACCTTTTTAACCGATTCCCAAAAAGAACGAGGTTATTTTTATATATTTGACTTTAAGTAATTTATTTTTATGAATAATTATAAAAAAAAGTCTAAGCTACACGCATCCTTTACAGAAACTGCATGTTTTATTAATTGATACATTATTTATTTCTTAACAAAGTAGATTGGTATACAATCTTTTTGTTCACGGAAACATATACCTACTTACTGGCTGATATTAAAATATAAACTTGTCGATTGTTTTGTTTTCCTTAAAAGAAAAGCTAATTATTGATTCCCGATTTCATGTGTTTTCGTTGCTTGATAACAAGTATTTATCTCACTTTTATCACTTAGAGATCATACAGTTTTAGAAACATTTGCGTGGTGAGTCAATTTTATGTTATGGAGCGACGCCGTTTGACTGCTGATGAATTGCAGAGAGATAAATCAAATCAAATCAAATAATTTATTTCAGATAAATCAGTATCCATATAAAAGTAAAAATTAAAATAAAGTTAAAATTAATGTCAAAATTAAAAACAAAATTAAAACAAAATTACAAATTAACATCAAAATTAAAAAACAAAATTAAAATCAAAAATTAAAAATATTAAAAATTAAAATCAAAATTAAAAATATTAAAATTAAAATTAAAAATAAATACACATATTACATTACATAATAATCGCAGGCGCTAGCATGCAGCTGCAGCCACCTCCGCAAAAAAAGCGAGTCCCACCGCTCAGACAACACACTGAGGAGCCCGTTCGAGCCGCCACGGCTACGGCGCAGAAGCGACGCACTTCTTTTTCTAATAATACCGTGGAAATCATCGGTTCTAGCCTCAGCGAACATCGCTGACGCGCTACAAAACCGTGGCCGCCCCAACAGAATCCTAAATGCATTGTTGTACTGGACACGTAGAGCGTTGTACGCCCGCTGAATGAAGTTGGTCCACAGGCTACACGTGTAAAAGGTCTGGCAGTATGCCTTAAACAGGGTTACCTTCACCTGCGAAGAACAACGCGCAAACCTGCGAGCCAACATGTTGCACCGGACAGACATCGCCCTACGCTCCCTCTCAATGTCCGCATTGTCAGACAAATCCTCGGAGACCCAGTGACCCAGATATTTGAACTGATTTACCCTGTTCAAACGTGATACGCAAAGAGTGATAGGAGGCTCCGTTGAGTAACTTTTAGAACCCGCTTTAAAGATCATGTATTCACTCTTGCTTGGATTATATCTGAGCCCATGGGCCCCCGCATAAGCTTCACAAATACTCAACAGCTTACGTAGTGCAGAGAGCGACGGGCTCAGCAGCACCATGTCATCCGCATAACTGATGTTGTTTAGACAAACCCCATCAATAGAACAACCGACTTTAGTGCTGCTGAGCTCCGCAATCAACTGGTTCATATACAGGCTGAAGAGACGCGGTGAGGTTAACCCCCCCTGCCTCACGCCGCATTCCAACCTGTATACATCCGAATGCGACCCTGCCCATCTGACAATGTTCTGCTGATGACTGTACCAATATTCAAACAGCGATGTAATATCATAAAAATAAAGGAACGCTACAAGCGGGAAGAAATCAGTCCAGATGACAGTCGAGATGCATATCTCGGCATTTTGGTGACTCAATAGGAGCGTGTTTTGCCGTCTTTGGCAGCGTTACGTTAATACAGGGGATCCTGCTGAGCAGCACCCAGGACGTGGAAGGAGTACAACTGCTCGACAGGACCGATACCTACAACTGACTGCCAGACGTCAGCCGATGTTAACCGCCCGGGAGATCGGTTTAAAGCTACAATTCTCAAGCGGTGTTGGTGTTAGCCAGCAAACCTTGAGAAATAGGCTGCATGAATACGGCCTACGAGCACGACGCCCAATTAGGTGCCCACCTATACGCCATGCGAACCGCGCCCGTCGAAACGAATGTTGTAGGGAACACTTGACATGGACCCAGGAGCAATGGGATAAAATTTTATTTTGCGATGAGTCCCGGTTTAGATTTAGGACTGATACGAGAAGGGTAAGAGTGTATCGTCGTAGAGGAAATCGAGGGAATCCCTCAAATGTTAGAGGCATACCTATAGCGATTTGGATATTTTTATATTAACTCGTGCATTTGCTCTCAGAAAGCACCATTTGGTGCAGTGGAACTGATGATGAAGATCACAGATGGCCATTGTAACTACCGAATAATAAGTATTTCACGGGTTAAATGCTCAATGCGGGTAATTTCGTTAAATGCTCGTCACAATGTATATGATGAAGTGGAGCTAATGTTGACTTTACCATCAGTTCCAGTTCTCCTGGTTCTTACTAGGAGAACTCCTCAACAATTAACGTCCCTGCATCGGAATAGCAATATTTTGTAAAAAGCAGTTGACATTAGGCTATTGTAACTTATAATAGGTCTTTACCTATGAAATTGCCGTTTTGTATGAATAAATTTAAACGAATTTTTTTCATGCATTTTTTATTTGTATTAATCGAAGTAATCACCCATGCAATCAATGCATCTTTGCCTACGCAGTGGCAGTTTATTGATGCCCTTCTTAAAGAAATCAGCTGGACGGGAGGCAACAAATTCTTCAAAGGCATTTTGTACTGCCTCTCGGGTATTGATTTTTTTTCCCGCCAAGAAGTTATCCAAATTCTGGAAAAAGTAGTAGTCTGTAGGCGCAAGGTCTGGTGAGTAGGGCGGATGACGGAGAGCTTCCAACCCCAGTTCTTGCAACTTGGAGACCGTCTGCTGTTCAGTATGAGGTCGCGCGTTGTCGTGCAGGAGCAGCGGAGACGAGCGATTGACCAATGCTGGTTGGAGATGTGCCAGCTTCTCCATCATTGTGTTCAGTTCTTCACAGTACACATCTGAAGTAATGCTCACCCCGTTTGGTAAGAAGCTGTGATGAATCACACCGGCGCTAGACCACCAAACAGTGACCATCACTTTTCTAGGGGTAAGTTTTCGTTTAGGGCATTGTTTAGGTGCTGAACCAGGATCCAACCAACTTGCTGAGCGCTTGCGGTTATCAAACAGAATACATTTTTCATCGCAGGTAACAATGCGGTTCAAAATTCCTTCATTTGTGTGTCTGTTGAGCTGTGCAAGGCACGTCTCGACGCGTACTTCGCGCTGGCGATCATTGAGTTCGTGAGGCACCCATTTGTCAAGCTTTTTTACCTTGCCAATTTGACGCAAATGGACCAATATTGTTTTGACGCTAACGTCGAAAGCTGCTGCTAATTCAGCTTTAATTCGTCATTGTCGACCAAAGTCTTCGGACGACCGCGAGGTTCATTTTTCAGGTCGAAATTTCCAGAACGGAAGCGAGCAAACCAATAACAAGTGGTGCGTTGGTTTGTAGTGTTAGCTCCGTAAACGTCTTTGATGTTGCGTGCCGCTTGTGCCGCGTTGCTGCCACGACGGTACTCATATTCCATAATTACTCGAATTTTTAACATATCCATGATGACGAAAAAGATTGAAATGCGATGAAAATGTAACACTAATCAATAAACAAATGACTACTTTTGGAAAAAAAAATCCATGTTTTTAAAATAAAATTTATTTGAAATTAGAATTCTTAGCCAAACAAAAATTATTTTGATTTGAAATGGCCAGTACTGCAGAACGGCAATTTCATAGGTAAAGACCTCTAAACGAATTATGAGGCAACGTAATTGTGTTATGAATGTCAGCTACATACACAACATAGTGATGTTGCTTCATAATTAATGGATCTTATTAACACTTTTGGGTGTTCTACTCTTCATGGTAGCCAGCGATTAGAAGTTGGTACCTTTAAGCAACTTCTATACACACATAAACTTGGCCGCTATGTTGGTAAGCTACACTGTCTTTGTTTGAGAGTAAACAGATTCCTTCCAGAGCTCAGACAGTTAAAATATTCAAGTTTGCGACTCATCTGTATCTAACGACGTTATATATTATTAGGTAGGTACACACGGCTACACATCAAGCTATAAATTTCCAGTTTACACTGACCTCTCATTGTAAGGAAATTCTATACAATGCGAGATCAGCTTATACTGGAAAAGTATAGCTTGATCAGTAGCCGTGCGTACGAGTTTTCCTAATAGAAACGTAAACCTTTTGTTTCTTTACACTCACTTTCTAATGATGAGTATACAAGCAGCAACCGAAGGCTATGACGATATACACTGTCTCTGAATTAGTTTGTTCTACGTAGCAATATAAGAGTGTGTAAACGTGTAATAAATGATTATTGCTTTAATAATCGACAGCTGCGGCAAGCTGAGCTGCAGAAGCAGCAGGCGATGGTTGCGCAGCGGCTGCTGCGCGCGCAGGCGCTGGCGCTAGGCGAGCAGGCGCACGCGTACGGACACGGCCATTCGCACAGCCACGCGCACGGCCGCCGCGACCAGAGCGCGCGCCGCCGCGCCACCTGCACCGTGCGCGTCAACAACCTGCATGCTGCAGAGGCTATTGAGACTGACGTCTGACTATCAGGTCGGTAGTATCCACAACATTCAGCCAGGTCATCATTTCCTCACCAGCACACATTTAACGCTTTACTGGGCAACCCTCATAAGATTCTGGTTCGGGTCCCAGCTGCCAACTGTTTTAAGTAAAGACTGAGCAAAGCTTCGCTTTTTTCTTTTTTATAAAAAAAAATTATCACTTTGCAAGTTAAGCTTTGACCTTATGAGGGTGTGCAAAGCAATTTTACGCCCTTGCTTGGTAAAGGAGTTAACTATTGACCCCTATACCACACCTGAAGTCCTTCCGCTCCTTACACTATACCATACCTAAAATCCATCCACTCGTTACTCTATACCAAAACCTAAAGTCTATCCGCTCCTTACTCTATACCACACCTAAAGTCCATCCGCTCCTTACACTATACCATACCTAAAATCCATCCACTCGTTACTCTATACCAAAACCTAAAGTCTATCCGCTCCTTACTCTATACCACACCTAAAGTCCATCCGCTCCTTACACTATACCACACCTAAAGTCTATCCGCTCCTTACTCTATACCAAAACCTAAAGTCTATCCGCTCCTTACACTATACCGCACCTAAAGTCCATCCGCTCCTTACTCTATACCAAAACCTAAAGTCTATCCGCTCCTTACTCTATACCACACCTAAAGTCCATTCGCTCCTTACACTATACCGCACCTAAAGTCCATCCGCTCCTTACACTATACCGCACCTAAAGTCCATCCGCTCCTTACTCTATACCACACCTAAAGTCCATCCGCTCCTTACACTATACCGCACCTAAAGTCCATCCGCTCCTTACTCTATGCCAAAACCTAAAGTCCATCCGCTCCTTACTCTATGCCAAAACCTAAAGTCCATCCGCTCCTTACTCTATACCAAAACCTAGTCTATCCGCTCCTTACACTATACCGCACCTAAAGTCCATCCGCTCCTTACTCTATACCAAAACCTAAAGTCTATCCGCTCCTTACTCTATACCACACCTAAAATCCATTCGCTCCTTACACTATACCGCACCTAAAGTCCATCCGCTCCTTACACTATACCACACCTAAAGTCCATCCGCTCCTTACACTATACCGCACCTAAAGTCCATCCGCTCCTTACTCTATACCACACCTAAAGTCCATCCGCTCCTTACACTATACCGCACCTAAAGTCCATCCGCTCCTTACTCTATGCCAAAACCTAAAGTCCATCCGCTCCTTACTCTATACCAAAACCTAGTCTATCCGCTCCTTACACTATACCGCACCTAAAGTCCATCCGCTCCTTACTCTATACCAAAACCTAAAGTCTATCCGCTCCTTACTCTATACCACACCTAAAATCCATTCGCTCCTTACACTATACCGCACCTAAAGTCCATCCGCTCCTTACACTATACCGCACCTAAAGTCCATCCGCTCCTTACACTATACCGCACCTAAAGTCCATCCGCTCCTTACTCTATACCACACCTAAAGTCCATCCGCTCCTTACACTATACCGCACCTAAAGTCCATCCGCTCCTTACTCTATACCAAAACCTAAAGTCTATCCGCTCCTTACTCTATACCACACCTAAAGTCCATTCGCTCCTTACACTATACCGCACCTAAAGTCCATCCGCTCCTTACACTATACCGCACCTAAAGTCCATCCGCTCCTTACACTATACCGCACCTAAAGTCCATCCGCTCCTTACTCTATACCACACCTAAAGTCCATCCGCTCCTTACTCTATACCACACCTAAAGTCCATCCGCTCCTTACTCTATACCAAAACCTTAAGTCTATCCGCTCCTTACTCTATACCACACCTAAAGTCCATCCGCTCCTTACTCTATACCACACCCAAAGTCCATCCGCTCCTTACACTATACCGCACCTAAAGTCCATCCGCTCCTTACTCTATGCCAAAACCTGAAGTCCATCCGCTCCTTACTCTATACCGCACCTAAAGTCCATCCACTCCTTACTCTATACCAAAACCTGAAGTCTATCCGCTCCTTACACTATACCACACCTAAAGTCCATCCGCTCCTTACTCTATACCGCACCTAAAGTCCATCCGCTCCTTACTCTATACCAAAACCTAAAGTCTATCCGCTCCTTACTCTATACCACACCTAAAGTCCATCCGCTCCTTACTCTATACCACACCTAAAGTCCATCCGCTCCTTACTCTATACCACACCTAAAGTCCATCCGCTCCTTACACTATACCGCACCTAAAGTCCATCCGCTCCTTACTCTATGCCAAAACCTGAAGTCCATCCGCTCCTTACTCTATACCGCACCTAAAGTCCATCCACTCCTTACTCTATACCAAAACCTGAAGTCTATCCGCTCCTTACACTATACCACACCTAAAGTCCATCCGCTCCTTACTCTATACCGCACCTAAAGTCCATCCGCTCCTTACTCTATACCAAAACCTAAAGTCTATCCGCTCCTTACTCTATACCGCACCTAAAGTCCATCCGCTCCTTACTCTATACCACACCTAAAGTCCATCCGCTCCTTACACTATACCGCACCTAAAGTCCATCCGCTCCTTACTCTATACCAAAACCTAAAGTCTATCCGCTCCTTACTCTATACCACACCTAAAGTCCATTCGCTCCTTACACTATACCGCACCTAAAGTCCATCCGCTCCTTACACTATACCGCACCTAAACTCCATCCGCTCCTTACACTATACCGCACCTAAAGTCCATCCGCTCCTTACTCTATACCACACCTAAAGTCCATCCGCTCCTTACTCTATACCACACCTAAAGTCCATCCGCTCCTTACTCTATACCAAAACCTAAAGTCTATCCGCTCCTTACTCTATACCACACCTAAAGTCCATCCGCTCCTTACTCTATACCACACCTAAAGTCCATCCGCTCCTTACACTATACCGCACCTAAAGTCCATCCGCTCCTTACTCTATGCCAAAACCTGAAGTCCATCCGCTCCTTACTCTATACCGCACCTAAAGTCCATCCACTCCTTACTCTATACCAAAACCTGAAGTCTATCCGCTCCTTACACTATACCACACCTAAAGTCCATCCGCTCCTTACTCTATACCGCACCTAAAGTCCATCCGCTCCTTACTCTATACCAAAACCTAAAGTCTATCCGCTCCTTACTCTATACCACACCTAAAGTCCATTCGCTCCTTACACTATACCACACCTAAAGTCCATCCGCTCCTTACACTATACCACACCTAAAGTCCATCCGCTCCTTACTCTATACCGCACCTAAAGTCCATCCGCTCCTTACTCTATACCAAAACCTAAAGTCTATCCGCTCCTTACTCTATACCACACCTAAAGTCCATTCGCTCCTTACACTATACCGCACCTAAAGTCCATCCGCTCCTTACACTATACCGCACCTAAAGTCCATCCGCTCCTTACTCTATACCACACCTAAAGTCCATCCGCTCCTTACTCTATACCACACCTAAAGTCCATCCGCTCCTTACTCTATACCAAAACCTAAAGTCTATCCGCTCCTTACTCTATACCACACCTAAAGTCCATCCGCTCCTTACTCTATACCACACCTAAAGTCCATCCGCTCCTTACACTATACCGCACCTAAAGTCCATCCGCTCCTTACTCTATGCCAAAACCTGAAGTCCATCCGCTCCTTACTCTATACCGCACCTAAAGTCCATCCACTCCTTACTCTATACCAAAACCTGAAGTCTATCCGCTCCTTACACTATACCACACCTAAAGTCCATCCGCTCCTTACTCTATACCGCACCTAAAGTCCATCCGCTCCTTACTCTATACCAAAACCTAAAGTCTATCCGCTCCTTACTCTATACCACACCTAAAGTCCATTCGCTCCTTACACTATACCGCACCTAAAGTCCATCGGCTCGTTACACTATACCACACCTAAAGTCCATCCGCTCCTTGCACTACAGTTTTAGCTATTTAGCTGATTGGCAACATAAAGAGAAAACACACATTGTAGACATCGTAGCGATGAACAGTTTTCACCACAAAAAAAAAATAAGTAGCCATACAGAGAGACTTCAGTAGATATAGAGCATATTTTATATTATTAAATTTCTTATGTAAGTATTTATATTGTATTATCAATATTAGCGTATTATTTTCTATCAAGGAGTTGACAATGTATTTATCATTTAGTGAGAGGTAAAAATCTCTAACAAGGTAGCAATCGATTTAGTTTGAGCCGTATAAAAAAACCAAAGTAATCAAGACGTTTTCATAAAAGAGCAGTTGATAATATAGCTTTAGTCAGCCACTGAGCACATTTTGTCGACACGCTGTAGCACGTCGCCCCATGTTACATACCGCACGCTGCGTTCGACGTCGTGTTCTAACACGAAACGCTGCGTAACATGACTCACTAATATTTTCGCGCTTTATTCAAAATTTTTGCATCATGCTGGGGAAGTAAGCCAAAGCTTTTTGTTCATATTTTAACGATTTCTTTCTAGTGTAAATATTTTTGACAATATTACTTGTAAGGTGAGTACCTACATCAAACGGTTTCAAAATTGTGTACTTATTATTGAACTTAGGTAAATTATAACAGTGAATTTGAAGATGTTTTAAATGCCTATTTTCAGACCGGCCAATTTTTGTGTAAAGAAAATATTTTTTTTAAGTTTTTAGTGACATCACGGAGTTAAAACTAAATTAATTTCAAATCTATAATACAAGTTAAACTAATTGGGACAAACACTCAAAACCTTATTTTATCTCTTTCAATACTTTGACAATTAGACATGTCAATTTTCTATTTTCTGTATAATATTAAATTGACAGTTTATATCCCGTAGGTATGTGCCTTACAACTTTGTGAAACAAAATGCAAATGGTTGAAAAGTTGAATAGGAAGTAGGTAAATAAATTGAACTCGGAACGTCGACTGCAGCCGAACAGTTCGCGTAGCTATCGTAGTTTGTAGGTTTAGGAATTATAACGTTGCCCTGTGACATCGATACGTATTTAGGTCCATGTAACAAAATGAGATTTCTAGAAAGTTGAAAAAAAATACACAGTAGGTGCTTACCTATAAACGGCTAAAAGAAAACACGACGACGATGTTATCGTAATGATAACATAACGTCAACCCATGATCTATACGATCTATCGATCTATACGTTCATCTCTTGAATACGGACGCTGATTTTCTTTCCACCACACAATACAATTTCGAAAAGACAAGACGACGATCGATAACGTTCGATCAACGCCTCGACGACGACGATACAACGACGACGACGATCGGTTCGACGGATATGGTAGCAACAAACTTGGTATTTTTAATAAAGTGTCCTACATCCGCCGCTAAAAGCGGCATACGAATATTTACAATACTTAATGTTTATGTGTACATGGGCATAAAACCTAACTTATAAACTACATACCTACTCGTATACTCTACAAAACAATACAAAACACTTAAACTATAGACATATACCTAGATACATTAATTAATATACTCTGGTATACAATATAAAATAAACAATAAAAACACAACAATAACCTAATCAAACAACCTAATTATAAATGTTTTATATTACCCATACAATAAATTAAAATCTTTTAAAGTATAAAAGTTATTTTGAAGAAGCCATGTTTTTAGCTCTTTTTTAACAATTAAATGGTAGTTCTCTTATTATTTTTTTGAAAAATTATGTTTGTAATTTTTTATGAACATAGCTGTTTCTGTAGTGGAGAGAATTCTGTTACAAAATTGGTTTTTTACTTGGTTGGGACCCTTTTTGTAAATCTATTGTTTTCGGCTACTGTGGAGAAGAAGTTTGAATTTTTCCTAACAATTATGGCTATTTCTAAAATGTAAATAGAATCCAATGAAGATCTTCATTGGATTATTTATTGGGCATCCAGTCCACCGGCAGTCCGTCCACTCATAAAAACTGGCAGTTCATTTTTTATGAGTGGACCTCTTGTCGGCTGACTGCCGACGGACTGTAAATATGTGGGGCCCTTAAGACATTTAGTTTTGTTCGCACAAAGTAAAAATCAAAAAAAATCAATCAAAATCAAAATATTTTATTTCACATAAACCTACACGGGCACTTATGAAATGTCAGAAGCTAGGTGCACAGTTCCAATTGGTCGTTTCCTATAGAGAAGAGCCAGCCGGCAAGAAACTCCATGGTTACTCTTTTAAAAATAATTGGCTTTTACAATATTTTCAAATAACAGTGTTAATAGGTATGGGAGGACAATCTAAGCCAACAACAACTCATCATCATCAACTACCAGGTACAAAATAGAAAACAGTCAACAAATTTACAGTCTCATTTCAATCAATTCAAAATCAATTTCAAAATCAAATTCAAATCAAAATCAATTTACTAGGCCTGCAACGTTCTCACATTCATAAAATAGAAAATAGTCTATTTAGAAGATTAATAAAAGAATAAAAATAAAACCTATGACATGGCATAAATGACATGATTACAACTACAGATACAAATCTGAATAAATATCATGTTCATAAAACCACTAATACGAGAAAGAGTTATGTACGGGTAAGGTACATTTGAATTATAGACTGATATAGGAGTTCAACTTGTGTATTGATAGTCACACAGAAAAACACCCAAAACTGATAACTGATCGACCCGCGGCGAATGAGTCCTTTTGATGATAGCCCGAACGATGCTATGCAACTACTGATTGCTTACTCAAATACATGCATTTTATTCATTCGCTGCGCGTCGATGTCAGCATAAAAGTAATACTATTGATATGTACGGGTTTGCTCGTACAAGTTAAAATTGAAATTGTAGATAAATGATGTCAAATAATGAGATGACTATTATGTCAAGGAAGAATGTAAAAAAATAATAATAATAATATATAAAAAATATTTTTTTATAATTTTTTAAATATTTTTATAAAATATATATAAAAAATAAAAAACCGGCCAAGTGCGTGTCGAGCCACGCGCAGTAATAGGGTTCCGTAGTTGCACAATAATGCGGACTAAGAAGAGGGCTTTTGTTGTTTCATGAATATTTAAACGGTTTCGGCGGCTGAAAACGTCTATAAACGGGCCCACATAAGACGATGGTAACTGAAGAAGGAGTAATAAAGTCAAACTTCACAAGTGAAGTTAGAAAACATATTATCTATTTGAGTACCACCGCGTGTAGAGCAAGCGTGCAAGCGGTTGTAATAAAGATTGATAACCAGCGTCATGTAATGTTTTACACAACTAACAACGTTGTATAAGTAATTTTTAATAGAATTTTTACGAAATTTTTACTTTTCCAAGTATATTTTATTAGTTGGTTGACTATTACTCGTAAACTTGAAAAGCCTATTTAGCTGTGATAGTTTTCCTTTTAACTTCGCTATATATACTACTACCATGATTTTTTTACCCATCCGTTTAGCTGGCACACTTGACTTTAGCAAAAATTAGCACTTTAAAGCTTAATATTTCAGAAACGCATCCGTAAATCGAAAAATTGTTTTCACAAACCCGCAATATTTTTGAAAGATCCATCCAACAACACCCCACACCATGAGGTAGACGAGAAAAAAAACATCCCCATTTTACGTGTAGGTACAGAAGGTACCTTAATAATTTTTTTTTTTTTCATGATTTAATTTTACCAGTTTGTCGGCCGGCGTGATGAATATGTATATCCATGCCAAATTATAGCTAACTAGTACTAAGAGTCCCTGAACTAAGCTGCGGACGGACGGACAGACAGACGGACGGACATTGCGAAACTATAAGGGTTCCTTGTTGATTAAGGAACCCTAAAAATAAGCACCATAATTTGGGAGCAGCTAATAGACACTTATGAGGTACCTACCAGGGAAGCCACATGTGCAGAAGGAATGATTGCCAAACTTTTTTGTCTTCAACGTAGTCTATAATAATATGCTTTTTTGATAAGGACAGGTTTAATGTGTGTAAGATTATTAGCTGCGAACTATTTTGAAACAACAGCCAGACTATCGTTGTATCTTTTCTATTTTAAAAATAAGTGAAGTGTCATCAGTGAATAGAATTATATCCGACTAGCTTCTGCCCGCAACTTCGTCCGCGTAAAATTTCTCTTTCCCCCGACCCACCCCGTCGCATCGAATCACCTGCCCACTTGTTATATAAATTGTTATTTTATTTTGTTGTCCTTTGCGTCATGTTTACCGCAAACAAACGTATTTTCTTTCTTTCTTTCTTTCTTGCTTTCACACTATTACTTTGTTTTCACTTAGCGTTCTTTCTGACTTTTTTCTTTTTGCTCGGCTCCTAAAGGTCATAGCGTGATCTTAAGTAGCCTATAGCCTTCCTCAATTACTGGGCTATCAAATGCAAAAATATTCTATCAAATCCGACTGATAATTCCAGAGATTAGCGCGTTCAAACAAACAAAAAAACCAAACTCTTCAGCTCTATTATTAGTTAGCCATCATGTAAGGAAAGTTATTAATATCAACTAGAAATAGGAAAGGGTCAAGAATTGAACCTTTAGGCACGCCCATCTTAACTAGAGACCCCGAGGACGTCGCCCCATTAAAGTTTACTTTTTGTTGCCTGTTTGTTAGATAGGAAAGAACAAGATCAGCAGCTTTTCCACGAATTCCGTAATGATGTAATTTACAAATCAGTGTATTGTAGTCAATGCAATCAAATGCTTTTGACAGGTTCCAAAAAATGCCAATTGCATCTCAAGATTTGACTACAGGAAAATGTGACTGATGAGTTTTACTCCTACGTCGGTCGTCGACCTACCTTTCGTGTTATCAAACTGGTGACTATGTAAAATGCTCTGCTGCAAATGCTGGTAGCACAGATAAGGTCTATAATTAGAGGGATCACTCTTACTACCCGAAACTACTATTTGATAATTGGTACAACTTTGCTATGTTTCATTAAATCAGGAAACGTACCGCTGTCTAAACATTGATTAAATATGCCTGTTAGGACAGGGGTAATTGTGACAATATTTATTTATTTATTTAAAACATAAGTTTACAGTGCTTACGACCAAATCACTTATATTCTAGTACTTAGCTAAAAACTAAAAATAGGAAAAAAAAATACATCATAAAAACTTATACTAACTTACAAAGAAACAAATATATATATTTACAAACTTGGTACGGCTTATCATGAAAGATATCCAGATCTATGTGCTGGGTGAGCAAAGAGTTCAGCAATGTGACAGCTCGGGCCGTGGGTGCAGCAGCAGCCGGACATATTCATGACATTTTTGTATTTGGCTTCTCTTATCTTTGGTATAATTCCAAAATTGTTTCGGGTCCCTTGCTATGTCGTCCTCTATGCCCTTGATATACCGGTCATATGCCCTTTCTATTAGAAATTTAACGTGTTTCCTGTAATATCTATAAAGTTCCCTATTAAATTCTTTTCCATTTGACTTATTTTTTTTATGATTGTAATATTTATACTTAATATTTTGAATAATTTCTGTAGTATACCAAGTTGGATACACATAGGCCTCGCTTTTTACTTTGCATGGTTTTAACGGCACATGCTCACTGACGCAGTCATTAAATGTCTGATAAAACCCTGCAACAGCCAAGTCAATGTCCCTCTCACGATAAACGTTTGCCCAGTCAATTCCTTTTAAAGCCATGTAAAGAGAGTAAAAATCAGCTTTACGATAGTTCCAATTAGGGCCAGATAGCTGATGTCGTTTTGGCTGATAAGGCACTGATTCCAGATTGGAGTCGAAGCCACGCGGCAAACTAATCGTGACAAGAAGAGGGGGGTGGTTTGCGTCAGGCGGAACCAGTGCTTCATCAGCAGTTTTAATACATACAGCCTCGTCTCTGAGCCCACTCAGCACCAAGTCCAGAATACCACCATGTTCATTTAATATGTTATTATGTTGTTTACTTTTACAAAAGTCTAAGAAAAAATTAAATTGCGATTAATATGAGTTTAAGTTGTTCCAAAGAGGAGGTTGTTCCAGAAATTGGTGTAGTTGTCTTTATATACGTGACTTAATCTTAGTAAAAATTGATTAAACAGAAAAAAAAGCCTATGTTAAAACACAGAATTCTAATTCTGAGTCGAACTATGTAAAAAAGTGAAAACTTGCATAAAGTTTTCAGCCTCTAATCATTACAATCCCTGATTCGGGAGTTAGTATTCCATTTCTTAAGGTTTGTCAGTTTCTGATTTAACCGCAATTTGAACGTCTGTGGAGCTACCGGCTGCTTTCACGTCTTGATAAAATAATTGTAGCACTCCTCTCAAGTCGAGTCGAAAACGAACATTCCTTTTTTTGTAACTAATGAAACAATAATGTTGTCAGACGTTCCAGTCATTCCGTCAGTTTAGGTCCAGACCAACTCCGACCACTTTACTAATTAAATTACACATTAATAACTACAAAGTTTATGTAAAACGTGTAGATAAACACGTAGTATTCCCAGCACTGGGCCTTTTATAATCACCGATATAATTAACGAGCTTGAAGTGAGAGGTGGAAGGATAGCCCCCCACCAAGAAGTTGTTACACGTTTTATGAACGATGGCGAACTGTTGAGTGAATGGCACTATGCAGGGGTGCAGTGTCTTTCCGGTAGCTTGAATGGACCAGCCATCGATCTGCTGCGGCAGCCCGTGACGTTAGCATGCTACACAGCAACTGTAGCCCCTGTCGTGATCAGCCACCAACAACAACCGGACGTGTTATTACTAAGTCCCCGAAACGATCAATTGCAATTGTTCAATTACCGTCAATTTCTATTGTGTATATTATTGTCAATAGTTTCAATTGCACTTGGTAGACGATCAATTTGCGCATCAATGTGCATCAATCACCTAAAAATTGTCAATTGCAATTGATCGTTTCGGGGACGCATTTTAAGCAAAGTCCACCAACTGAGTTTTTAATGTGGCTTCTGATTGGTCGTTAAACTCCCTTAACAACCTTTGTCTACAAAATCCACTAATTGTGTTTGAAACAACCTCTGATTGGTTGTTAAGAGCCTATACTATCCTCCTCCTACGTTACCTCGAAAATACTGCAGCATTAGTTTTGAAATAAATATATGGTAAAGTTGAGGATAAATGTTAAGTAGACCGTACTATGTTTGACGAAAACACGATTCCATAAAACTTTTTTTGGTAGAAAAAAAATCCAAATTACCTTCAAACCGAACAATAAACCGCTGTTCTTCTATAATCTGAGCCGCTGGTATTCAAAAAATTATTTAAATTAGATCATGAAACTTTGCATACTAACTATAAAGAAGGTCTTATGTTTTTTCTTTTTTTTTTTAACTACCATATTTTCACTGTAAAAATTACCTAAACTATCGGCGCCCAGCACCGCACTCAGTCCACGAGCAGTATCGTGCGAGCGAGATAAAAAGCTGAGGTAGTACGGGCTCTTTAACTCTCATAGTGGTTTTTGCACAAAAATTGCAACTCGGAATTTGTACTCGCGCGATTCGTGGTAGATTTTTCTAAGAGATGATAACTGTGCTGATGGGTTTATAGCTATATACCGTAATATAAAAACCCGTAAACCCGTGTATAGAAACTGTCGGTGTGCCTTAGTTTTTTGTTACTGCGACCATTATTTCGACGTAGCGTTCGCCGGCCACTGCTGCCGCGGCACAGTTCTAACCTAACCTGGTTCCTATTTGATCAAAGTGCCCTAATACTTAGGTATATTACTGGACCATGCTCGTATCATAGAACTGTTCAATTTTGCGGCAAAAATCATTTCGGAGTTCGCTTCTGGGTTCTCAGGACTGTAGAATCTCGCAGAAGCTCAGGAGATTTAAAGACGACTGCGCGCGTTTAAATTCTCGTAAAAATGTCTGATATTTAAAAACAACTAAATATTTCAAATTCCACCAACAATTGGTGAATTTTGACAAAAGCTACTATGGGAGTCTCACGACCAATCAGAAGCCACATTCAAAACTCAGTTGGTCGACTTTGCTTATATGCTTCGGGGACCCTTTAGTAATAAATAAGCCGCTGCGCCATTTTGTAACGTCTGATGTAGACAGTCTGGGTAAGTGACGCAACCGTTGATGCAGCCTTTGACCGCATTTTCTTTCTCTACTTGTTGGTTAATCTATCTTCTATTTATACCTATAAAAGGAAAACGTGACTGATTGACTGACTGACTGACTGACTGACTGACTGATCTATCAACACACAGCCCAAATCACTGAAGGGATTGGGCTGATATTTGGCACACAGATAGCTATTATGACTTAGGCATCCGCTAAGAAGGGGTTTTTGGAAATTCGACCTTTAAGGGGGTGAAAAGGGGGGATATTTTTTGTATGAAAAATCTTATTTCTTGAGTTAATAAACTTGAAACTTGCCACGAATATTTATCTAAGTAAATTATGATAAAGGGGAATTGGGGGGTGTCAAAGTTTGTATGGAAAAATTTTAATGCGCAATCCGATTAATTCAAAACTCAGTACTTATACTTAAATCCAAAAATAAAGAATAATGTGTATCAGGGTTTTCGAAAATCTACCTCTAACGGGGTGAAAAGGGGTAGTCAATTTTACAGGGGAGGATTTTACTGCGTGGCTTGATTAACTCGAAAATTGGTGTAAATAATCTCTGAGTCAAGCTATGGAAACACCTCAAACGATTTTTTTAAATTCCACCTCTTGGGGGTGAAAACAGGAAATACAATTTACATGAAAATTTTTATACATTTGGTTAATTAAGTTGAAACTTGGCACAAATGCTTGCCTAAGTAAGTAATAAAGTTTGCCATCATTCGTTATTCAAAACTACCCATCAAAGAGAGGTTTCGGGATGTTAAAGTTTGTATGGAAGAATTTTAAAGCACAGTCCGATTAACTCGAAAACTGAACAACTTTACAACAAACAACTGAACTGAACTTTTGACATAAAATTAACATGATAAGATTTTGGGTTTTTTGAAAATCGATCCCTGAAGGAGCAAGAATATAATATTTTTTTTTTATTGGAGCATTTTACTACGTAGCTTGATTTACTCAAACAATTTTAGAAAATAATCTTTGAGTTAGTTATGGGAACGAATCGAACCAAAATCCAAACGAATTTTCAAAGTTCCACTCCTGTAGGGGTGAAAAGAGGGGATACGGTTTATATATAAATAATATATTTATATAAAATAATAAATAATATATAAATAATAGGAATAAGATATTCCTTTGGATAATAATCTTGAAACCTGGCAATATTTGCTTTAGTAAATAATAAAGATTGACACTTTTAGTTTTTTAATTACAACCCCTCACTGAGTAGGTATATTTCTGGGGGTGTCAAAGTTAGCAAGGAAAATTTTTAACGCGCTGTCGGATTAACTTGAAACTCGGTACTTATATAGTCTGGCAGTTTGAGTACTTTATACAGCCTGCCCAAATGTTCTTTCTTTGATATTGTTCGTCGAGTCATTGAGCTCTAAGGAGCTCACCTACCGAGACTACTGGACACTACTGAGTTGAGCTATACGATTAATGAGTCTGACAAATGACTTACTGGACGGGTCCACTCAAATTTGTGTGATTCTTTTCTCAAAAAACCGTTTCTGACGCTAATCTACTGGTCCTTACATGATCTGACAAAGATTATGTCTGGACTTTGAAAAGAGACTTTGATCCCTGAGTTTCTTTTGCCATTTCTTCTCAGGGGTAATCGACAGGAATTATGCCGACTCCATCTAGCTTTTTTTTTTTGTATGACTCAAAAGTGATTCCGATATCCTGTTTACAGAATAAACTTCATTATAAATCCACACTAATATTATAAATTCGAAAGTAACTCTGTCTGTATGTTGCCTTTTCACGTCTAAACCACTGAGCGGATTTCGTAAAAATTTGGCAAAGAGATAGATGGCATCCTAGAAAAGCATTTTGTTTTAAAAATAAACCTAAAGGGGGGGATGAAAGTTTGTATGGAAAACCTAGCATTTCATAGGTTAGGGATATTAAAATTTAAGCTTCTGGAAAGAAATAAAGAACTACGTGTTTCAGCGTTTTTTCAAGGGAGTAAAATAGGGAATGATTTTAAAATTCACATGTAATATTTATACTTTTGTGTAGGTAAGTACTTATTTCCTATTTTTAAGAGTTTTAAAGGATTGGAAATATAGTCATAGTCCGTAGCTTGAGATAACATATTTAGTCTTTATTTCGTTAAAGTCGGTCTACTCGGTGAAATGTTATTACAATTTACAGTCTTAAAAATAACGTGGCTAACACGTCACAAATTCACTTACGGGCTACGGGGTCAATGGTAGTCAATCACAAACATTAATGATGATCATATTAAAATTAATAATTATGATTAAAGGCCCACTAGCACCGCAAATCACAAAATACGTTGAGCGCTAAACGAATATTTATCATTATTCAATTTCTATTAATTTTGAAGTTGTCAGGGATGGAATGATGTTTTAAACATGTTCAGCGCTAACTGTATTTATGGTTTTTGGTGCAAGCGGGCCTTGGAATCATAAAAACCTGTTTTATGTATATAAAAGATTATTTGAATTTATTATTTGTCCCCCTGTCTATTTGTTACCTTTTCACGCCTTAATGGATGACCTGGGTTCGAACATAGGATCATTCTTATTCCGGTAGTACCTACCTGGGATAATTTCCGAGTTACACGCGAGCGAATCCGCGGGCATAAGCTAGTTTAATATAGAACGATCACTTATTTGGTAGTTACGAGAAATATTTTGATATTCTTTTTGTTCGTTTTCGGATTATTTTGAAATGATAAATGATTTATTTCTGTAAATAGGTTTGTACAAACACTTTAAAGGTGTGTCCAAATATAGCGCGCTATTTAGGTGCGGCATTCACATTCAGCATTCGTCATTGTTCATGTCTGGACGTAACATAGAAATATAAAAATCTTTCATATATCTATGGGACGTAATCTTGAAACTGATAACGAACAATATCTTCGCTTATTGGAAATCTATGGATCCTTTGGGTTTGTGGGACTCTCGTCAAAATAATAACAAAAATAACCAATGACCTTACCTTACCTTACCGCTGCACTGGAGAATGTCTTCAAGGTTCTGGACTGGAAAGGGCTAGGCACCAATATCAATGGCAAAGTACTACTCTGTCAAGGAAGTACCTACCGGGAAACGATCAATAATACCAATAATAATAATATTCATCCAAAGTTATTTTATCGCCTTCAAAGTATGCTCCTTCCGAAAACATAAACTTACGCCAACGAATAATCCAATCATCAAAACATTTTTTAAACGCTTTTTCCGGAATTGAGTTCAGGTTCTCGCCGCGAATTCTCCTTTTATGTCTTGTACCGAATGAAACCGGGTGCCACGAAGTGGTAACTTGAGTTTATGAATTAACTGGCAATTTAAATTAATTAGAAGCTACATAAAATTTAATAAAAAAAAAAAGAATTTAATATATTTCCACTTTTCCAGTTTTTTAAAAATTTTTTAGTTCTGTCAGTACCTACTTATTTTCTAGAATAATAATAAAAAGTGATTTCAAAAACTAAAACCCGACTACTGAAAAATCACGCTCACCGCGGTCGGTCTGTAACCAATTAAATTCTTAATATTTACCTCCACTTTTACTTATTTTTAACAATTTAAACATATTTATTTACTTAAACAATATGACATATATACGAGTAGATATTTGTAATGTGCTCGTCAAGACCTTTCTTTTGATACCAAACATGCCATACCATTATCTTAATTTAATATTTTTCGTGGACAGAAATTTACGTGTAAAGTCCACCATATTAAATTTAGGGAGAATTTATATAGCCATGTCACCTGGACCATTATTACGAATCTATTGATACCTCATTCATCAAAATCGGTTTAGTAATTTAGGCGCTACGAACACACGTAAATACATACTTTTATACATACATACAGCATGCATGCATGCAGCATGAGCGCAGCATGTCGCGGGTTCGATTCCCGCACGGAACAAATATTTGTACGACCTACAAGTATTTGTTCCGAGTCTGGGTGTTTTTCTATCTATAATATGTATGTATTTACAAAAAAAAAAATGTATATAAGTAGTTTATCAGCCATCTCGTTACCATAACACAAGCATTAGGTTGCTTAGCTTGGGGCTAGATGGCGTTGTGTGATATGTCTAAACATATTTATTTATTTATTTATTTATTTATTTATACATACAAATAGGTTGGGGAAAAAGTTTCTTCGCATTTTTTAAGAAAATTCAAAACATTTTTTAATATACATTATTTACATTTATCTAAAGTATGTAGGTACCATTTTGTTCGATAACTTTTTGCCATCTTGTAGGTAGGGACATGATCCCATTGCTATAGAAATTTTGGGACTTCTGATCAAAATACCGCGACAAGTTGTTTTGGCAGTCCTCTCGTGATGTTAACCTGACACTGCCTAAAGAATTCTGAAGAGACCGAAACAGGTGGAAATCTGAAGGTGCAAGGTCAGGATTATACGGCGGATGCATTAACACCTCCTAGCCAAACTATCTTAATTTTTGCTGAGTGGCTAAAGATGTGTGAGGTCTAGTGTTATCATGATAAAAAACCACACCCCTTCTGATGATTAATTCCGGCCGCTTTCTCTCAACTTCTTGCTTTAATCTCATCAGTTATTCGCAGTAGCGTTCAGAATCGATGGTCCTGCCTGGTGGTAACAGCTCATAATGAATAATGCCCTTGCAATCCCAGCTCACACACAGCATCACCTTGTTGCGAGTTAACCCGGGTTTCGCCACAGTCTGTGAAGCCTGACCGGCCTTTGACCACAACCTTTTTCGCACGTTCTTGTCGTACATGATCCACTTTTCATCACCAGTTATCAGCTTCTTCAAAAATGGTTCGGTTTCATTACGTCGTAATAAAGAATCACAAATGAGTACACGGTTCATTAGGTTTCTTTTAGTGAGCTCGTGAGGTACCCAAATATCGAGCTTTTTTGTGTACCCAGTTTTTTTCAAATGTGCCAAAACTGTTTTGTGGTCATTTCCCAGTTCTTTAGCTATGTCGTAACTACTGATATGCCGATCTTGCTCCACTATTTCAAAAATGGCATCCATTTTATCCGTAATAGGCCGCCCAGAGCGACGTGCATCTTTGACATCAAAATTTCCGGATTGAAAACGCTTAAACCAAATTTGTGCTACTCTCACAGACACTGCACTGGGTCCATAAACATCGCAAAATTTTTTCGCGGCTTGCGTTGCATTTTTACCTTTTTTGTAGTAAAATTTTAAAATGTATCGAATTTCTTCATTAGATTCACTCATCTTGACAGTACGAAAAACAAATTAAAATCACACATTTTCCTAATTTGAATTTGGATTTATGTTCTTTAAAATTTAAACTTTCAATGATACCAAAACCAGCCAGATACGAATAGTATAGCCAAAGAGATTTTATTTTAAGTTCATGCGAAAAGACTTTTCCCCAACCTAATACATAGACTGCTAAAATCATAACCCTTCCTTTTGGCTTTGCCGTAATCGGGTAATAAAAAGAAAGAAGTTGGCTGGAGTCATATCTGGTGAATAAGTTGGTTGCTCGATGGTATTTGTTGAGTTTTTGGTCAAAAATTCGTTCACTATGACTATGATGACCTTGTGCGAAGGCGTGGTGCAAAATCCAAGAATTTTCTTTCCACAAAGGCCTTTTTCGTTGAATTTGCTCTCTTAAACGCCGCATAACGCTCAAATAATATTCTTTATTTACTGTTTGACATTCCGGCAAAGAAAACGGACAACACGACTTCGACTTTTGATCGACTTTGGCGTGGTTTTTAGGGTTCCGTAATCAACAAGGAACACTTATAGTTTCGCTATGTCCGTCCGTCCGTAGCTTAGCTCAGAGACTCTTAGTACTAGAAAACTATAATTTGACATGGATATGCATATTCATCACGCCGACAAAGTGGTAAAATAAAATCATTAAAAAAAAAATTTTTAGGGTACCTTCTGTACACGTAAAGTGTGGATGTTTTTTTTTCTCATCTACCCATGGTGTGCAGTGTTGTTGGATAGGTCTTTCAAAAATATTGTGGGTTTGTGCAAACAATTTTTCGATTTAGGGATCCGTTTCTGAAATATTAAGCTTTAAAGTGCTAATTTTTGTTAGAGTCAAGTGGTCCCCCCACCCCACCCCACCCCCTTCCCCTGCGAACTAAACGGTTAGTTTTGGATGGGTGAAAAAATTCACGGTAGTGTTTATATAACGAAATTAAAAGGAAAACTATCACAGCTAAGTGGGCTTTTCAAGTTTACGAGTAATAGTCAACCAACTTGTAAAATGTACTTGGAACAGTAAACATTTCGTACAAATTCCATTAAAAGTTACTAATATAACGTTTTTAGTTTGTAAAACAGGTAGTAAATATAAGTTTATGAACCATGTCAAAATATCAAAAAATAAAATCATAACATTCTTATTAATAATGATTTCTAAATTAATCATATTTATGCTCGAATAACTGTTACTGCGCGTGTCCCGACACGCACTTGGCCGGTTTTTTCAGTTTTGGCTCAGTTGGAAGGCGCCACTCCGAAGCTTGTTAACTAGATTGCATGTCAAACTCGTAAATCGACGTCTCGTCACCAGTAACAATGCGTTTCATGAATGTTGGGTCGGAATTGACTCGTTCTAGCATGTCCTCAGCGACTCTTATGTGATTGAGATTTTGGAGAAAATTCAGGTCTTTTGGGACTAGCCGAGCGGCAACATGTTTCATACCTAAGTGATTATTTAATATGGAGTGGATCCGTAATCAACTCGTGAGACACAGAAAGTTCAGCGGCTATCTCTCTCAAACTTGAATGAGGATTTTCAGTCACTATTTCCTTCACTTTTGCGATGTTAACTTCAGTTAATGACGTTGGTGGCCTAGCACAACGAGGCAAATCTCACAATATCTCGACCGCTTTTGAACACTTTGTACCACTCATAAGCACGTGTTTTTGATAAAGTCGATTCACCGTAAGCCTTCTGTAACATTTTCAGGGACTCCGAACACGAAATTCCATAGCCGATGCAAAATTTAAGACGAACTCTTTGTTCGATGTTTTTGTCCATTATGAAATTCGCAATACACACTAGTATGATCTAACTAAAAAGAGCACTGTATTTAATCTAATTATCAGATGCAACTCAAACTCAGCTCAAAAATGGAAAACAGTTCAGCCAATCTAACGACAAAAAAAATAATTTAGAACCTCAAACAAATCATCCATTCCCAAATTTTATATTTTCCCTGGTCCGCTAATCTACAATAGAATAAATGCAGCAGCGAACCATCTATCCTCAAAATTACAGGAATTGTAAAAAAACTCTCCAGGAGACTCCACAATCTGACGTACGAAGATACAGAAAACTTATTAACTGTAGTGAAATAATTGCTGTTTCATAATTATATTAAGTAGGTATTAACTAATTCGTATGTAATTTATGTCTTACTTTTTGTGTTTGCCGACTATACGTTACTGTTTTATTTGTAACTATTAATTCGTGATTATTTTACATAGTTTAAGCTTACCCCATATTGCCTGAAACACAGGATTACCTAATTCAGGCGTATTTTATACAGTGCGCGTTTTTTGTTTTTTTTTTTTTTTTTTTTAGGCGTTTTTTTTTTGGCGTAGGTGTATTTTATTGACCTAGATTAACATTAATTATTCATTGTTATTATCATGAAATTGAAAACCTTGAATAAATTGGATTCAATTGAATTCTCGGTACTTTGTTGACTGAATGTACATCATTAACCTTCGTTTTGCCGACGATATAGAGTCAGTAGAGCTTCCGTAAGAGTGGGTCTTAAAATGCACATGGACAATACGAAGGTCATGTCATTTGCCCATACAACATCCACTCTCATGAAGATCGTACACTAGAAGTTGTGGACAATTATGTTGAACAATAAAAAAAACTGTCCAGTTAGATAGGGCCAATTTCGAGAAAGAGGTCAACGTCCCACAATTGTGGACCGATGACCTTGTGAAGGCCGCAGGAAGCCGCTGGATGCGAGAAGCACAGAACCGATCGAAGTGGCGGTGCTTGAGGAACACCCATGTCCAGCAGTGGACGTCTTTCAGCTGAAGCGATGATGATGATGCACAGAAATAAAAGAGAAGATCTCTGGGCCGAGATAGTCAATGCGCGGCATGTCCCGGTTTTGCCGCAGAGCACTGCCGCGCGTACGTTTTTCCTTACGTCTAGATATAGCGCGGGAGAAGTTGTGTCCTGCAAATACCGCGTGCTCTGTTTGGACACACCTTAACACGTCAATCATATTTTTTTAAACTAGATGTTATCCGCGTTTCCTATCTGACTACTCTGAGAAGAAAGGCCACAGTCTCTTTTAAAAAGAAACTCAGAGGTCACAGTCTCTTTTAAAGTTTAGACATAATCTTGGTCAGATCATGTAAAGACCATGTAGATTGGTGTCTGAAATGGTCTTTTGAGGAAAGAACCACACTGATTGAGTGGACCTGTCCAGTCAGTGCACGCATTTGTCAGTTATCGTGCAGCTCAACGATTCGACGAACAATACCAAAGAAAAGACATTTGGGTAGGCCGCATAAATGGCTCAAACTGCTGACTATGATTAACTGAGAAAAGGATAAAAAAAACAATGATCCACGTAGTCTTCACATTCACAATAATTAAAAATAATATAATACTTTACAAAATAAAATAACGAGATTAAATTTAGGCAACAAATTAGCGGTTCAAATATAATATAAGGATATATTTGAACCGCTAATTTGTTGCCTAAATTTAATCTCGTTATTTTATTTTAATGTTTTTAGCAGACAGATATCAACATTCCCTGGCTAAATCTTGGAAATAATGTTGAAATAGGCGCTGTAGTCGCAGTTGTGCACTTACTGTAATTAAGTTCACGTGGCGCATTAACCCGTCGCGCGCCAATTAGCAGACACAATTGAAATTCTATTGTTATCTGTACACATGGTGTACAATCGACATTTTAAGAGTTAATCGCTTGTCAGCATATTGGACGGACCGAAATTAATAATTTATTGAGATCTGCTGAAAAAGCAAAGAGGCAATAACTTGACGAGGCGACAGATAAAAGATCCCATTCGAAAACATAAATGTGAAAATGGGAGCTAAGTTCAATATTAAGAATATGCGTGGCTGTCGACTTTGCCGGCAAAAGAATTGAGATCTAAATGGGTGGCAAGTTCTGTAGATAATCCTGAAAATTTATAAGAACCTATAACATTTTAAAATAAATATTAAACATAATTTCTTGTTTTATTCTGCTACAACAATGTTGCTATTTAAAAATATTGAACAGTCGAATTATTTACACAAAGCAGATAACTTAGGATAAATTGAAGCTCAATATTTTACTTGGCTAGTTTTTACCAGCAAACCAGCAAATACAAAAACAGTAACTTGTGAAAATAAGTTGATTAGCCAAATATAAGATACCTAACGTGAAAACTGGTCACGGTGGAGTTTAGAACGGACTATCATAATTGAAGCGTGTATAAAATTCCGTGCCTGCGCTGTTGGCCGTTGAGGAGTTCCTTTGTCTGGTGCCAATCCTGGCCGTAGAATCAGGTCATGCTTATCATAAACAACAAGTAAAATCAACATGTATTTCAACTGCTTCGGATAAGAGGAAGTGGTTTTTGAAGGTTTGACCAATTCATACTAACTAACAAACTATCTAACTAACAAGGCCAGTTAAATAAAAGCTTGTAATAAATCTGGTAAGTATACAAAACGATAACAGCGACCTTTCGTCATGGAACCTAAAATATTAAAAAAATTAGTTCCAATCTAGTCCTAATGTCACAAGTCACGAAATTATATTTTTTCAGTAGCTTTTGCCCGCGGCTTTGCCCGCGTGGATGTCGGAAAATATCCCACGGGAACCTACTACCGGGATTAAAAGAACCCGAAGCACTGCACTGCCCATATACACACTGCTTACATAGTATCCGAGGAGCGGGGTGCGGATTGATATATGATTCAATCAATCTGCCTATCCTTTTCCCAACTATGTTGGGGTCGGCTTTCAGTCTAACCAGATGCAGCTGAATACCAGTATTTTACATGGAGCGACTGCCTATCTGACCTCCACAATCCAGTAACTGGGTAATACGATACCTTATGATAAGGCTGGTTGTCAGATTTTCGGGCTTCTGACGACCCGTAACGACTGTCAAAGATCCACGAATGACAGCCGGGACCAACGGCTTAACTTGCGAATTGATATATGATGGCTGGAGGATAATAAATTCTAAAACCTAACAATAGTACGGAACGGAAAATTACCAACTTGCATGTCTTTGAAGGCAACTTTAAAGCGAAAATATAAATCGCCTTTCATCCCTATCCCGTGGGAATTAAAAAAAAAATTAGACTAAATGTTATATTACTTCAAAATGCGAGCTATGACTACATTTCCAATCCCTTAAATCTTATAATGAAGAGGTAAGTACACAATAATTGTTTTAATATTATTTGTGAATTTTAAAATCAACCCCTAGTTTACCTCTTAGGGGATGATTTTTCATAAATCAAAAGCATAAATTTGAATTTTCATATCCCTAACTTAAGAAATGCGTCACTCGTATGTAAAATTTCAACATTGTAAAATTGTAACAGTAATTTAAATGGTGTGCATAATAAAGAGTATTCTATTCTATTCTATTCTAATGCCGGATTTCCCATAAAACTTTCATCCCCTACTATATCACTCCTGTAAGATTATTTTTTAAGACAAAAAGTAGGCTATGTACTTCCCCAGGATGCCATATTTATAGCCAAATTGTATCGATATCCGTGCAGTTTTGTAAATTTTAAAATCATCCCTTATTTTACGCCCTTAGGGGATGATTTTTCGAAAAATCAACCCAATTTACCATCTGGAGAATGGGAAATCCAAAAATTAAGTTTAGGTTACGATAACATGGAATATCGATTAAATTATAATCGAATAATGTGAAGTTCAAACTATCTGAAAAATGCTTTTACCAGTTGAATAATTCAATGACAATAATTAAATCTATTAGAATCAACGTGTTAACAGTTTAAAAAAATAAAATATCTACATAACAAAGATAAATCTTAAAGTTTACTAATCGATTATTATATATATTTTTAGTCAGTGCCATGGTAAAATAATATTGTTAAACCATGATCTGTGCTGAAACGACAACTAAAGGTGTGTCCAAACTGAGCGCGGAAGGTGCTCGGCAGCAACACGCGGCATTCGCAGGAGACAATTTCTCCCGCGCTATGTCTAGACGTATGGACAAATGTACGCGCGGCAGTGCTGTGCGGAAAACTGGGACATGTCGCGCATTGACTATCTCGTCCCAGAGACCTTCCGTTTTATTTTTGTTCATCATCAACATCGTTTCAGCCCAAAGACGTCAACTGATGTTCCCCAAGCACCGCCACTTCACCCGGTTCTGTGCTTCTCGCATCCACCGGCTTCCTGCGGTCTTCACAAGGTCATCGGTCCACGATGTGGGAGGCCTTCCGAGTGACTATCAGCCTTCTAATGAGGCCCATGAGAGCAATGCAATGGTGACCCAATGGTAACGATCCAGACTTACGAGTTGTAGGTCATGGGTTCGAACCGAGGCAGGCACTTTTCTTTGTGTTTATAATTTAATCACCACTGCTCTCAAAACAGTGAAAGAAAATATCGTGAGGAAACCGCCTAGAAACAAAAATTCGAAGACATGTGACATTTACCAAACCGCACTGGGCCCTCGTGGTGGATTACGGCCCACTCCCTCTCACCGAGAGGAGACCTGTGTCCCAGCAGTGGGAACATTATAGGCTGATTATGAATGAGGTCCATTGTGTTGTGAGCGAGCACGTTTCAGTATCAGAGGTCATCACTTGTACGTGAGACGAGAAGATATTACGTAGCTTCCCGAAAGCTACCCAGCCGAGTCGGATTAGATGATTGACCTCTTTCTCAAAATTGGCTCTACCTAACTGGACAGTTCTTTTGTATAGTTTAACATAATTGTACACAACTTCGAGTGTAGAGTCTCCGATCTTCATAAGAGTGGATGTTACATGGGCATTTGACATGACCTTCGTTTTATCCATGTTCATGTTATGACCCACTCTTACGGAAGCACTACTGACTCTATATCGTCGGCAAACCGAAGGTGAGTGCTCTGCCATTGATGTTGATGGCTAGCCCTTTCCAGTCTAGAACCTTGAAGACAGTCTCCAGTGCAGCGGTAACAGTTTCGGAGAGATAACGTCTCCCTGTCTCACCCCTCGCTGCAGAAGGATAGGTTTAGAGGTTATTGGTTATTTTTGTTATTATTTTGACGAGAATCCCACAAATCCTTAAAGGATCCATACATTTCCAATAACCGAAGATATTGTTCGTTATCCATTTCAAGATTACGTCCAGACATGAACAATGACGAATACTGACTGCGAATGCCACACACTCAACACCGCCGCGTGCGGCTCTTGTCCAATCAGAGCGCAACTAGCCGCGCGCGGCAGCCGCCCTCAATGCCGCTCTATTTTTTTATTTTGTGAATGAAATCTCGCAGTTGACCATTGGAGGTCGAGACTGCTTAACCGAACATTTCCTGTGGGTGCTTTAAGCGAACTTAAAGCCTCCAAACAGGGGGCCGCTCTATATTTTGACACACCTTTATATAGTGTATGCCTCACTCGTTTCGTATCGTTTAGTGCGTGCGCGTTTTGAGTGTGTTTCCCATAGTTTAATTGATATTTTCCTCGACCCCTGCTTTCTTTCTACGGACTTCTGATCTTGCTTCTTGTATGACCCTTGCTACCACACGGGACACGGTACGGAGAACCCCGCATAAACGTTGGAGTTGGACTTGGTTATTTTGGATTTTATGACCGGCCTACCGATGGCATATTGACACCATGGATCGTTGTGTAAATTGTGGCAAACCGACTAGAGGCTATAGTTTACTTGGTCGTCGAGCTTCAAACTTCAAAAATCAGCTGTTAACTTAAGTATAGATTGTTACGTAACCTCACTTTTACTAAATCTGTTTTAACTCAGCTCTCAGACCGCCAAAATCCGCAAAATGTTCAGTGATGATTTGATAATATAGTAGCTATTAATTGACACCAATTTCATCTTTTTACAACCCAGGCCTAAGATTCTATGACAGGGTTTCCGTCTCCTTTCAACTTTCTAAGTCTTCAGGAAGTGGGTTAGGTTTTTGTCGGTGAGTCAATGATAAAAATGCCGATTTTTAGACGTTAATATCGCAATAACCGTTTATGGTGTACCTATTTATGAAATTTGGGGGTTCTAGTTAATCTAAGGGGTAAATAAACCACATGCTTATGTAAAACAGATTTTGAGTTATTATGGGGTCAAAAGTGGCGTGTATATAACACACGGCTGCTGCGTCGCCAGTTCCTTTCTCTTGAACTTAGTTTAACACGCTGCCGCTTGTTTACATTTGAATTGAAAGATATTTTCACTTGAAAGACTGTCGGTAGCCTTGAGTGGAATGATATTATCACTTGAAAAGCTGTCGGTAGTCTTGTGTGAAAAGATAGTTTTACTTGAAAGACTGTCGGTAGTCTGGAGTGGAAAGATAACTTTACTTGAAAAATTGTCGGTAGCCTTGGGAGAAAAAATAGTTTTACAAAACTGTAGGCAGCCTCGAGTGGAAAGATATTATTACTTGAAAGACTGTCGGTAGTCTTGAGTGAAATGATTTTGTCACTTGTAAGACTTCGGTAGTCTTGAGTGGAAAGTTATTTAGGTAGGTAATTGAAAGACGCAGTTAGATCCGGTGAATCAAAATAAGAATTACTTTTTTAATTCTGTTATTACCTCGGGAGTTAAACAATAACAAGTCTCTCTGTAAGCTAGGGAGGCATTGCAATATCACTGCTCCTAAACCCCGTGATGTTTGTCCGCCCGTGTTTATTTTGTTTTGTCCTGTGATGTTGTAAGCGGTTGTAGATACGTCCCTGTGTTTCCAAACCCTGATGGCCTGGCTGATTATTATCGGTTTGTTGTGATGAACTTGATTTTCATGTTTCAAATAGGACCCCACAATGATTCCAGACGTGGCGAGCCGGCGCAACGACGCGGCGGCAGTGTGGCGCGGCCGACTGCCGGCGCGCTCCCCGCCACCCTGCCACGTTTGAAAAGCGCCTGACTACGCCGCACCCCCGCGCTCTGCGCGCACCCCCGCCCACACACACCTCCAACACACACGATCCCGCCGACTAACCCTTCACCATAAACAAACTGTGAACTACACAAATAACTGCTTCACTCAATCTGAAACCCAATTAGATTACTCATATTAATGTTAGGAAGAACAAGTTTTCAAAAAAAAATCATTAAAAAAACAATAAAAAAATTCTTTTAAATATGCTTACAGTGAGTCCGATCCGCTGCGGCCATCGGCTCCGATTGTAAATACTAATCAAGATGCTTATAAAAGCTTGTATACACTTTCTACATTATCAACACTGTGTAATAAATAATTAGGTTCTTTGTGACAAATAAAATAATCAGAATAGGCCTATAGAAATTCCGTTCGCGGAGGACATTTTATCAAGTGTCGCTTGCGCTTGATCATAGTTTGTAAATAGTTGTAACGGGCGGGATGCGCGCGCCGCTATCCGCACTCTCGGACAGACGACTCCCTGGACACGACACGCGGTCATGTGCACATCGTACACTCACTGGCTCCTGGCCCCCGGGCCCCTGCCCGCAGACGGTTGCGAAGCCGGTCACTCCGCGCCTACTGCCACTGACTAACGGCCAGCTCACAACACAGAACTGTTTCAACAAGCATTCACCACAATCATGTGCAGGAAGTTCGTGAACCCAGGAATCTTAGAATAAGTTACCGTATATTAAAATTTATGTTGTTGTTATATCGTCGTGCGTGGAACAATATCAGTATAATATTCCAGTATAACAGTGATGTAAACGTTCACCCCCTCGATGTTCCCTGCCTGGTCCCCGAGCCCTTACACGTCGCGCAACAGTCTCGGCTATTATAATTTATAATTATTTGAGATAATAGGTGTAATGTGACGGCAACGTACTTATCTGTCATCATTGTTGTTATGTTATTGATCATTTATTGATGTTAATTGTTTGTATGTAGAGCAGAGGGTGGTTGTGCGCGCACATAGCGGCCTGCGATAACGCCACGCGAGGCTCGCCGGCAAGCGAGGCGCGTAGGCTGCGCGTGCGCCGCTAGCGTTAGGTCGTATGCAAGGACGGTTATATTTTCGGTCGTCTACGAAATCATAACGATTGTATTAGCTTATACAGTTTAAACATATCTAGAAAGAAGTGAATTTATTAATATATGTTCGTAAGTAAGGCAGGCGACAGACGCGACTCGACCGACACAGCATGGCTCAGAACAACAGACCTCCTCTACTTGATATTTTAACTCCAGGAGTATTGACACAACGCACTTACTGGGAGAATTGAACCTCAGTTGTTGATGGCGGATCAGTTACAATTGTGACTTTACCAGATTTGATTGTTTTTTTTTTAATACTTGTACTTCTGTTACCTGGCTGTTTACTCGCCTAGCAAGGGCTGTCCATCTCGTCACAAGAAATCCGAAACCGTTCCTCTCCTCGTTTATAAAAATATAAACAGCCGTTTGCCATCCAATGCATAGTGGGTTAGCGGCTTTACGCGACAGTCACCTTAGCTTCGCCAATGTCTGGGATGGATTGTATTCAAAGATAAAAAAAATGGGTTCTACTTTTTATGCTACTTAATCTTTAGAGCCTCACATCAACAACTGCCAGGAATGCGTGCAGGATAGTATTTCTGATTATTTTCACAGTTCCCGTCTGTCTGTCCATGGACTTGTTTAGACTTGAGTTGTAAAGAAGACAATTAATTATTAGGTATAGATACACCCGAAATAATTATTTCATCATATCATTACACATTTCATAGCGTTTAAACATCTAGGTGAAAAGACATATTTACGCTCTATATTATAGTCTAGTGTAGTTTAGTAGATATTGATAGTAGTTTAAGTGCTGCCCTTATACTGGGTATAAATATCTCTCGACCCACTTATTGTCCGTCTATTGCAATATGGCCAAAGTTAAGATTGCAACTTGATTCAGCTGATCGCTTCGTAGCATCGAGCGTTCAGTCCTTCACGCAGCTAGATCACGCAACCTGATAGGACTTTTTGCTAGAAACAGACTTAGCGAGGGAACGATTGAGTATGCCCGCTGAGTACATCGCACCGTCATGCTTCAGCTCATCGAACGAGCTTGTAGCAAGCTGTCAATCTTAAGTTGGTCTTCAACCCCGGTCATTCCTTCTGACAGAAGATTCTATCTATGTTGTGAATAATAGTAGATTGTTCAGAGATCAATGTTTCACTAGAAATTGTGTTTAATAATATTAATATCATAACTATTTCGTTTATATATAATAACTATTGATGACACGGTTCAGTAACAGTGACTGACTCACGGGAGCCGGTTCGCGTGCGAACAATGAGACATGCAGAGATTTATTCAGAAGTAAAGCAAAATTTATATCAGATTGATGGATATGCTATACTATAATTTGCCTTTTGTATACAACAACAGTTTTAGTATATGCGAAACCCGAAACACGTGTCTAGTATTTTTATGTAAAGAATCTATGTACAAAATTTCAAAACTGTATCATGAAAAATCACAAAGTTATAAGCTTGTTATGTTACCTGGTTGTCCGTACAAAAACGTGATCACCACGCGGCGCCCGCTGTGCGCTCGTGCCTAGTGACCTGCAGTGACTTGTGTTCGTCGCGCGATGTTCATATTGTAACCTTTATTAAAGATTTTTGGGGCAAATATAACACGGTATAAAAATTATTGGAATCGATTCAGTTATTTATTCTGAACAAATTATATTCAGGCTTCGCATATACTAAAAATAATGTTGTATATATTTACTGCAGAGCGCTAGCAATAGCACGATGAAGAGTAGCGAATTCTTGTTATAAGTCGACAGTCACTGTCACAAAACTCGCTAAGAAAATGACGCAGAGCGCAAGCTCAAACCTCGGCCATGACAAGTAAAGTCAGTCAACTTACGACTTGGACAATGATAATTTTAATGCTGGGCAAGCATGTTAACTGAGTACATTATAATATTTTGAGTGTCTTCGTTGTAATGAATATCAATAATGTCTGTCAATTAGATTCGAATTGTTTGGCAAATTAATTTATTTATGATAGTCTTGATTGTGCTGCGTTAGTGTCGTCTGGTGTAGAAGTGATCGACGGGAAATGGTAGCACTAGTATCATGAGCAACGTGGCATTAGATCAGAGACTGCATGCCCCCGACACAGCAACGAGTTACCTACGTGTCAGTGTTACAACTTTTCCTAATAGGTTACTGTAACGTTGCTTGTCGTACCGAACGTTATGAACAGTGCCCCTGAAAGCAACGCATCGTCAAAGGATTCAGTCATTGTGTAGTACATATTACAGATTATCAATATGTAAGACTATCATATGGTCACTTCATTTGTCAATATATTCGATTTGTGTTAAATGTGCGGAGTTAGTAAACAGTGTATACTACATGTTACGACATACGTAAAACGCCGAGGCTGTTGCGACGAATATATTAAATGTCAATCAATGTTTAATGTACCCTAGAAAGCACGTTATGTTATTATTATAGTTTATGTACCTAATCGGATAGCACACGGGTCCTGTTTTTGAACTTGTGAAGGAAGCTGCAACGCGGCAATGATTGACAAACTCGCCACGATACACGAACACCCAGTTTAGTACATCTACTCGCAACACTAAAGTAATCTTTGCTCTGGCGTCAATAACCTTGACTTTGTTCCGGTTTCTCAATCCTCCGGAACAGCCACTTTGGTAGAATTATTTGAAGCTCTGCTCATTCCTCGACTGTTAAGAAAGAGCATAGAGAGACAAACCTGAATGTTTTCTTCGACATTGTGAAAACTAACTACCAATTGATTTTGCTCACTGCACTAAGCTTTTGATAAAACCTTAGTAATGTCTGCTATACATAGGTATTTTATTATGGTTAAAAATATTCTAACACGTTTCAGTAAATGTCTACTCATTAACGTCCCAATATAACAATGTTACTCTCAGCGCTTGCAATCCAATTGACAGCCGGTTCTCAGTTGTTCCAGTTTTCAGGTTGAGAAATCTGAAACGGGTGGTTTCCAGCCGACAAAAATGACTTGAAAATCCAACTCCAGCTCTCATACAGCTTGCTAGTGCAAACTATGCCAATGAACTTAGATCTGTGTTGTCACATGCTTTTCGGTCTATGATGTTCACTGTCTCCCCAGCAGACTCGGTGAGAAAGTCTGCAAATACCGATGTCTCCGAATAATTAAACACTAAAGCTGATTAGGCCAAAATATGTAAATGTTAGTGGAGAACGTTCATGTCTCCATTGAGTTGGGAGTGTTATGTGCCCAGGACCAGACATTCTTATGATTTTATTTAAAGTGATAATGACTTGTGGTAAATTGTAAACTTGGTGTTCGTATGTATCAGTTGTGTTGCAGTAACGGTGTGATGCGAAGATGTGACTAAATCTCATTTACATTATGTGTGTCTGTTTAATCATAGCAAATTAATGTCTAGTAATTTGACTCATTTAGAAATCAGTCTCAATTAATTACAGAGACATGACACGATCTTCAGCTTAGACTCCTCGCGCTTCAGAACGTACGTCGTAGATTAGAAATATGGTGTAAATGAGTCTTGGTCGACTGTTACCTACATATAGTATATATATATACCTTATCAGATTGATTGTACGTTCACATTCGAGACAAGCGCGCCCATCGGTTGATAGCCGTGAGCACTTCAACTAGTCCCGCAATCTCTATTCTTGTCTGCAGTTTAAATATTGCTGCGTTGTTGCGCACTGACGTCACAAGTGGTACCTATGTCATATTGAGATGGTGTCGACGTGTTCGGCCCCGCTCTGTGCCCTAAACAGATGTTCCGATATGTTAACATCAAGCCGCGTCTTCAATGCCAGTAGTATCCAGGAATGCAAAAATGAGTACAAAGCGCATACACCTACAATTGTTAAGGGCACAGGACGCGGCCTCAACGTTTGCCTTGTTCTGGCAACGGTCGCGTGTAAAGGATCGTGTAAGACCTGTGTGGTCGACTCTCATATACAAGAAACAGAATAGTGGTAAATTGTGAATTACTCAAGTTGGCCAAAATTGTAGTTACGCCAGTTCAAATAGGCGTATTATAATTTTCGCTCAGTATTATTAGTTGATATTTCGTACGTAGTGGATGTATACAGAGGCGGCTAACACGGGCCCGGTGCAAGCAGAAAGATTAATTTCTCAACCATCACACTTCGTAAAACATTCTCAAATTATTATGTTAACGAGACGAAACATATAAAATGATCGTAGATAGTAAAACCACATAGATTTCACAGGAGAAATCACAATTATCTATTTACTTGGAACTACTGAATATCAATCTCGTAGTTAGGAAGGAGTTGGAAAATTTTAAATTTATTAAGAAGTCTGAAATGTCCGTTATGATTATGATTATGACAGACTATATGTAATATGGTCTTTAGGAAACAACTGTAATCAGTAATTTTATCTGTAAATTAAATTGAATTTAATTTAAGATTTATAGTTAGGTGATATCTGCAAACTTTTAGCAGTGTGTGGTATATCTATAAATTTGTTTTTTTTTTTTTAAGATAATTCGATATGTTTTGCTTGGATTGTTTCGGCTGAGGGACGAGCGTGGCCGTTGTGTTTGCATGAATTCCGAAACGTACGATGGGACCCCGCTGTATGTGTTGCGGATTTAATAAAAATGTGCCAGTTTTACTTCTTGATAGATGCCTTTACGCGTGTTATTGCGCTTAACGTTCCAATATATAGTCATCGCAGTGCTGAAACTTAATGTTAATATAATGTCTAGGGCTTGTCACGCTGCTCACACTGCGCATTTCATTGATTTCTCCGGTACGAAGGACTCGCGAGGAGTGTGACAGGCGCAGGAGTCGTATACACTATCTTGTAGCTATAATTTTCCTTATTCACCGGCCCCCTCTCCGTCCAGGTCAAAGCGTGTTCATATATTGGATATAAAATCACCAAATTGGATATCGTATACAAGCATCATGAAATATTTACATTATTTATTTATATATTGTTCACACACATTATTGGCGTTATTTGCAAGAACGTACACGTTATGAATATTTTTTTCAAATTTTTTCACGTGTCTACAATCTTTCATAGTACAGTTTGTCGAGTTGATTTGGTCGCCTATATCATAAACAATAAATCGGGTTACGCTAGCTACGAGCTTAACTTATTATTTGAATGTTAATGATATGTAATAACTTCTTGTATTTCACATCACCTAATGTAAGTTAAATTGGAGCGAATTCCCTAATAGTTACATAATTACATTATCCTCTTACAATACATAACATTAAGGATTTATAATATTAAGAGCTTTTCGATTAGTATACTTACAAAAAAAATGAGATCTTATGAAATAATCTGAATTTTTCGCGATAATTTATTATATTTAATATCCATCCAGTATTATTAGATAAATAGGTGTAATGGTGAACAATTGCCATTTTCTAGCTCCTATAGTTAATGTAACATAGGTTCAGTAATTGGCCAACAGATAACTCTTAATTAAGTACAAATTTTCCGAATAAAATATTTTTGATTTGTCTCGGTCCCATCGCTCGTGAAACAAGTAATATATACATATATGTATAGGTAGGTCGTCGACGTTGTTTTGATGAACACGCAGTAACCTGTGTTGTATAAACATGACATTCTAAATTGTGTTTCATTGAAACAACGTCAGAACGAAAGAACTTTGCATTGCTCCCTTGTCATGCAGTTGGCACAACACCCACCTAGAGGTAATATCAAATAAAATTTGGAAATGTTTGTTATATTGTAGTAATCTAGGGTGGTTATACATATAGTATGATTTTATCGAAGTTGATAAATATTCGTAATGATGGAATCTATTCCGTCATTATTATGCTCTTAACTAATAACTAGCCTGTCGTTACTCGTTTATCGACTTCGATAAAAGAACAAGGATTGTTATCATGACTTGAATATATTAAAATTTATATCCTCTATTGGGATAATAATAACTTGAAATATTAAAACCAATGGTGCAATGTCAAGTGCTGATAATAGGATCGAAGAAGACATCGCTGGATGCTCTATTGAAGTTCGTCATTTTGTGGAACTTCTATCTGTTAACAGTTACTATGATTCGCGTTCATGGGTCTGTTTCGGAGTTCATCAAGCGTACGTGCAAAAATATTTGGTAAATGTAACGGGCGATTCCATACCATAGTCCTGTTAAGTCGAAATATATTAATTAATAGATCACGGTTTAATTTTTAAATAGAGTTAGTGGAAATGTGAATGTAAAGACCAACGTTGTGATGCTATCGTGGACGATAAAGTATTTGGAAACAACAAACATGAAGGATAACGTGTAAGCAATTGGTGATATATAAGAACATGTTGTTTAAATATTTTCAAAACGTTTTTGATGCGGTAGGACCCCCTTAGTGATAATGTTTAGCATCCAATGCTTACTAGCGATGACATGACGACACAAATACATCCCTTTAGCGCCCCAGACGAACAAATAAGGATATACAGCGACAAAAACAGTAACGAATATTTTGAGAAATTAATTTACTAAGTCACTGGTGATAATTTGAGTACAGAGAGAAACCATCCATGTTGCTGTCTCCTTATTGGTGCGGCACCAGTCGAAGGGTATCACTGTGATCGCTAATACGTAGTCGGTGGGCGAGTCCACGATGCGTCAGCACAACGACGTCATCAGTGACGTCATCCACCAGCTGGAATACATACACTATACATTGAACACTTAATTTTTTAACTCTAGATCACTTTCGTCACGACGTACGTACATATATTTGAAGGCAATGCGGCCAGTGATCATTTTTATTTTAATGTGGTGGTTATTTACTGCATCTGGCATGCGAAGCGAAGGCTCATTGGTATAGTTAATACGGATAAATTGTAATTTAATGCTTATATGGAGCCATCTGTATTACTCAGAAATGCTCACAAAGCAGCCATCTTTTTGTCGATGGCTAGATATACATATTATTATGAAACAGAGCAATGTTTCTGAATGATGCGGAAGTAAAATAATCTTTCTGATAACTTTGTGGAAGGCTAGTTTGGACTATAGACCTTATTGTCACTTCGGGAATGTATGAACACTATATCGCAATACTTACCCTTAGCAACAACAGTGGTGTTGAGGTAGATCCTTCTTTCCATTGGCTTTAATACCGTACGCGTTTTTATAGCAGTCGGCTGCTACTAGGATGTTGAACGTAATATCTCCAAGTAGGTAATACTTCTGTTCTGTAAAGCTGTTAACGGACTTGGATAAAAACGCCCGCACTTGTACCTCTAATAAACGTTTGTAACTGTATTGCGCCTGTTTGATTGTAAGAAGATCCCTTATTTAGACCCCGATACGTTTAATGTCGCCCAGACAGTCAATGGAACGGATTTGTCACTCGGAAACAGAGTTTAGCTGGTAAACCAGCTTATGAAGTTTTTAAGAATCAATCAGCCAAATCACACCGGATTTCAATAACGTCTACGCGTCCAAACACTTAAACACGAAACTATATTGCTAACAATACCCGTTTCGAAAAATTCCATGGTATGTCTGGAGCTTTTCCAATTTTTGTACTTAAGTTGTAACGTGGCAGTGCTAATCTGTACTGTAAGAATGATTTTCTTTTTCGTATAAGTTGTGAATCCAAATTGTATAAATGACTAAATAAAACCAACATCGATGTTTCATTTTAGAAAGCCCTACTGCCTAACCAAAAGCGATTTTACTTTGTATGTCATGCTGTGCAACTTACACACACTAAACTGCTGAAACTAATATGCTGAAGTTAGTGGATATGAGCTCGCTGTGCGCACATCACCGATTATGTGAAACGTAAGAAGTCGAGAGCCTCGTAGTACCTATCTGTAAGAGCCAAAACTAGTAGGATAAAGTGCATACATCCCAGTATTGTCTGATTGGTGGATATCTGTCGACAAACAGAATCTTACTTGGCGAGCATGTCACGAAAACGGTATACCGTGCAATCGGATTGGTATGTTGTGGACTGTGGAGCCACATGACAATGTTGTTTGCACATAGGTACTGTATGCGCATGCTAATCGCTGTGTGTAGCCGAGCTTTTAAGAGCAGCTACTTATCTATAGAAACTAAGGCCTGTCCAAGGTAAACGAATGGTGTTTAGGGTAGAAGTGGGCGGGATTAGGAGGCCACAGAGCATCGCGCTTTACCATGCGAGCAAACCCCTCTCCCGAGACGAGGCCTAAGACTTGGCCACAAAGTCGGAACGGCGGAGCTTTCAAGCAATGAGATGAACTTGCACGTTACTAGTTTTCGCTGAACGGAGTATTTAGAGTTGACCAATCAGAGTTGGCTACCTCAAGACATATCTGTATGCTCAGTAAAACAACATGCACGCTCAAACTACCCCCCGCGGCTGATGTTTCGGCTAAAGACAAAGGCGGCCTATCTACTAGAAATGTGCTATTACCACATCTCACCCGCTCCGCTGCACCATGTAGCTCTGGTGGCAACAGACAGACAGTATCGTAGCTTAGCTTAGCCGCTTAAAATGCAACCGAAGCATGATTGCAGGTACGATACAAGCGCTTGGGAAACACTTTATCAAAGACATCATAAAACAAGTCTGTATGTTCATCAGAACCCCGTGCACGCTACACGCCCTGCCACCTCCAATGTGCAGCCATCGAACTCAAAGCTGCCTCGATATGTGCTAAAATGAATAGCGAAGCATGTGTATGATATCAACTAATAGCATTGTTTCATTTCTTATCGTAGCTCTAATGGAAAACGGTTCAACGAAGCTATTTTTTTTACATACTAGTTGAAGTACTAAGTAAGTTCATTAGAAAACAAGCGTCAGACAGCATCTGTCTGGCATAAATGCTGAAATGAACATTTTTGGCGTAGCCGTGAGGCACACACTACTTAGGTATTGTTGCTAAAGCATTAATTTCTCATTTTTTTGGTTTTTTGTGTTTCGCGTGTCCAAATAAACGTTTTTCATTCTTTTTTTCTTTACTGTTCACAAATCCAAAACCGGTAAATACAGATGTTTGCCTTGCCCCGCCACACCACTTAGCTCTGGTGGAAATAGACAGATATGAGGAGGCGTTTCTAAGTTCGCGGAATGGGCGGTAAGAAGTGGAAATAAAAATACAAAGGATGTATCCGCTCCAACAGGAATACGAAAGGTAGGTATTAAGATCAATGGCCTTTGTCTTGATTCCTTGTCCGATCGGAGTAATACAGGGTGGAAGTTGAGACGAGGCAGTAAGGAAATATAATTTTAGTTTACAAACATGGGTTTAAAGGTTAACAAAAAATCATCCACTCAGGAACTCACATATATAATATTATAATAATTGGAGGAGGAGGATTTGTAATTGGCTTTTTTGGTGACTATGGTTTCCTTTTTTGTTTGTTTTTATGAGCTGTAAGTCCTCCATGTACCAAAATAAATAAATAAATAACCCTTTCACCACTAAAAAGCTTCGATTTTTTTTTTTTAATAAAGAAAGCGACAGCTCTTTCCAACTCTTCGGTATTTTGTTGAAGATTACCTAATGGAGCCATGCAGTAGACACCTTTGCGCATAAGTGCTGTCTTGGCTGACTCTAGACATAGCACGCTGATATTTCGTCTATTGCGGGGAACTATGTCGGCTAGACGTCTAAAACGACTCGGGTTTATCTTCACAAACACAACTACTTCTAGTATCTAAGACAAGGACAGACAAGACAAGGTAATATTAATATTTTCTCTACTTTTTATAGTACTGTACACAGCTAACCGAAATTTTAAGTTTAAACTTCGCTCGAATGCATCTTTTTTGTGTTCTTTAAAAGAAGAAGAAGAGCTTTCTTTGACTTTCTATATATCTCTTGGTTGTTCCGTTTTTCTATTAATTAAGTGATGCGAGTTTGCTTTTTCTGTTCCTTATTTGAGTATTGTTGTTCTTATTGTCCGAGTTACATGTCTGTGAACCTTTGTTGGGAGTGTTGTTCTTACTTGTTGTTGGCGTTTTTTGTTCAGTCTTTAAACTATTTATAATTTTCTTGAGTTCACTGTTTTCTGTAGTCAGATAAACCTTTTGAGCAGAGCTAAGCTGGGAGGTCAGTTGTTGTATTTGAAGTTTGAGTTTCTCCATTTGTACAGAATTTTCGTCAGATATATTTGGCATGCTACTACTGCTGCCGTCTAGTGTTGTGCTATTTGCACAATCTGTCAGTTTCTAGCTATTACATGACGAGACTGGAAGCAACCACGTATGAGCCAAGCATCTTCACTAATCCCGTAATCAGGTACCTTCCAGTGCATTTTCCATCTACCGTTGTGTTAATGTTCGCTACAAAAAGAACTTGCTAGCGTCCTTTTGTATGTTCCTTAATAACTTAACTTGTTGTTCAGTGTTGACTGACTTTCTTTTCCGTCATTTAATATTTTTTTGAAACCATAATATTCCATTACATTGGTATATTACAATATTACATTGGTGTAAATAAAGGATTACAGGACAGCTGTTATTTTGCGGCCGTTAAGGTCATCACAAAGATTTCAGCCCAGCATCGGATCAGCACCGCCTCACCTATCGACACGCCGCCAACCAGGCAGTATGAATGGAGTTTCATGGCGTTACCAAACTGAAATGCTGGAAGATTTGGCGACACCACGTACCGGCAGAAACCAAAGATTTATGTAAAGGGGGTTGGGGAGAAGTGAACCCATGATTGGTCAATGGGAGCGTGTGATGTTGACGCATTCCTAATGATGCTCACAAGGCCAGTGAAATATTTAAAAAAAAACTTATGTGGGTATTGCAAAAACTGGCACGTTTGGAACAGTATTACTGAACGGACATGCATGTGGAATTCAGGCAGGCCAGGCGCACACCACATTCCAGGTATGAAGCTACAAGTAAGAGGGGGCACTTGTCGAACTAATTCAGTGTGGGCTGCCGCGCGATGGCCGCGCGCCGGCCGGCTCGCACGTTAGGTCGATACTCACTCACGCGCCGCGTCGTAAAAGACGACAACCCTAACGAGTCGGAAGGTATAAGAGTTACGCGATAGAGAGGCTACTTCTAGGTTCATATAACTATAGGAAATTAACGCTGTGCGACCCGAATTGCGCTTTTGTAAAGGTTATCCGCCAGCTGTGAGCCCAGGAAGCCTCAACCTACTCCCTGCATCGTCAATTCGTCAGGACCAAATAACCAACGCCATCTACCGGCATAGCAAGCAACTAGTATAACAGCTCATCAGGATCTACTGATTCAATCTATTAAACATACTTACTAACGCCATCTATCAACTAATATGTTGTACCTAGTCATTAAATATTACTTTACAAACCTTATTTCTCAGAGCATTAATTTATTATCTTGGAAATAGTACTGTAAATCATATTCAATTATAAAATTGTAGTTTGTAAACCTGTAGCTTTTATTCTTATGATTTTTAAGTATGTCAATTTATGTAAGTACTCCGGATATTTACAATACCTATAATAAAAAGGGGATGGCAGTTTGCCTTTTGTTTTAGTGAATATAAGTTATCACCGAGTGTATCGCCGTTTCACTTCTGAACACCCATTACACTTTATTGTGTCGTAGCAAGAGTCACCATTTATTTAAATGATTTTGCGGAGTGAATCTTTTGTATTATGTATTCTGTGGCCATAGTAACTTCTAATCAGTTTAATTCGAGGTGTTCTTAGGCAGCGGTTGCGGTGACCTCTTATCATCAAGTGGCCCTCGGCTTGTTAGCCATCCAGATGTTTCGATCAAAGCTGTCAAATAAAAGCCTCATGTTACAAAATAACCATTTTTATTCTTTCCTTCACATTAAAAATCTATAAAATAAAACAAAATATATTACAACAATTACGTGAACACGGTTTCATAAACGGACAGAGCAAATTATTCGAATGAGCTTCTTCGCGCACGCGCATGTCTATTATTATTCGGCACAAGTTAGTTTACGGCAAGCATTATGATACGGAGAAGAAGCTATAACACCTATTTAAGTGGTTACAGCCCCTTATTTACACGATATTTATACCTAAAGATTTTATAAATACTACTATTTCTACCATTTTCATGATTGACATGGAAGTGAGAAGGAGACTAATGAATGGACAATATTACACAATCTTAGATACAGGTGTTAGTAAATAACTTATGAAGAAGAGGGCGGCTCTTTAACAAAACAAATACCAGTCGCTGATCTATATCTTTGTTAAAGACCCAATCTGAACAAATAGTAATGTGAAGAAACCCATATTTTTTCTTAGTTTTATAGAAATCTCCGTATATTTAAATTGAGGTGTAATTATAATTACACTAACATACCAACTACTGCTTTCAAAGCTATGGTATCATAAAATGTACAAACGATAGACGCAGCTCCCCTTAGCCAGAAGGTAAAGAGTCATGGCCGCCTGGTTTTACTGTTACAATATTTTTAAAACATTGATTTCTTTATTTTCGCCTTATCCAGCTTCTATAAGTTCAAATAAGTGAAGTAGTTGTTTCATGCGGTCTCATTTTGCCATTTTTGTTTGAATTTACGACAGTCATTTATCAATGTTTAAATTTTAAGTACACATAATTCAAATTATTCATTCAAAATATAAATTAGAAAACATGAATATTAATAATTCTCCATAACACGTCTAATTAAGACCATTTTTTTTTTTATTGATGTGTGGCTCCCTCTTCTGACGTCAAACCCCCCCCAAGCCTAGCCAATATATAATATATAGACAAGCCTAGGTAGCGACATTTACGATTATTTCCACGAGTACACACATGCAATAATATACTTAACACATTTATTTCTGTGACACTACTAAAATACTACAAAAATACGATAATCAGTAAACAGTTCAAAATTGTAAATTGACAACAGATTATGACATAATTTATGTAAAGAAACCGTCAGTCTCGGAAGCACTGCTTACAAAAATGGCATAGATAATTTAATTCATGAGCGCCCGTGGCCTTTGGTTGTGGTAAATACGAGGGGGGATCAAAAAGTAGTGAGAACGGCATACTCCTTGGTAAGAATAAAATAAATACTGGCAGGCATAGCTCAGATACATATTTGTAATATTAGGTCTTTACCTATGAAATTGCCGTTCTGCAGTACTGGCCATTTGAAATCAAAATAATTTTTGTTTGGCTAAGAATTCTAATTTCAAATTAATTTTATTTTAAAAACATGGATTTTTTTTCCAAAAGTAGTCATTTGTTTATTGATTAGTGTTACATTTTCATCGCATTTCAATCTTTTTCGTCATCATGGATACGTTAAAAATTCGAGTAATTATGGAATATGAGTACCGTCGTGGCAGCAACGCGGCACAAGCGGCACGCAACATCAACGACGTTTACGGAGCAAACACTACAAACCAACGCACCACTTGTTATTGGTTTGCTCGCTTCCGTTCTGGAAATTTCGACCTGAAAAATGAACCTCGCGGTCGTCCGAAGACTTTGGTCGACAATGACGAATTAAAGGCGATTGTGGAAGCTGATGATACACAATCTACGGCTGAATTAGCAGCATCTTTCGACGTTAGCGTCAAAACAATATTGGTCCATTTGCGTCAAATTGGCAAGGTAAAAAAGCTTGACAAATGGGTGCCCCACGAACTCAATGATCGCCAGCGCGAAGTACGCGTCGAGACGTGCCTTGCACTGCTCAACAGACACACAAATGAAGGAATTTTGAACCGCATTGTTACCTGCGATGAAAAATGGATTCTGTTTGATAACCGCAAGCGCTCAGCAAGTTGGTTGGATCCTGGTTCAGCACCTAAACAATGTCCTAAACGAAAACTTACACCTAGAAAAGTGATGGTCACTGTTTGGTGGTCTAGCGCCGGTGTGATTCATCACAGCTTCTTACCAAACGGGGTGAGCATTACTTCAGATGTGTACTGTGAAGAACTGAACACAATGATGGAGAAGCTGGCACATCTCCAACCAGCATTGGTCAATCGCTCGTCTCCGCTGCTCCTGCACGACAACGCGCGACCTCATACTGCACAGCAGACGGTCTCCAAGTTGCAAGAACTGGGGTTGGAAGCTCTCCGTCATCCGCCCTACTCACCAGACCTTGCGCCTACAGACTACTACTTTTTCCAGAATTTGGATAACTTCTTGGCGGGAAAAAAATTCAATACCCGAGAGGCAGTACAAAATGCCTTTGAAGAATTTGTTGCCTCCCGTCCAGCTGATTTCTTTAAGAAGGGCATCAATAAACTGCCACTGCGTTGGCAAAGATGCATTGATTGCATGGGTGATTACTTCGATTAATACAAATAAAAAATGCATGAAAAAAATTCGTTTAAATTTTTTCATACAAAACGGCAATTTCATAGGTAAAGACCTATTATTAATAAAGAAAAAAATCTTCGAATCTCTTTTGTTTTTTTCTGAATGTAGTCATTTGTTTGCTTCGTCTCGGAACGTGTTTTCGAAAATGGAGAAAAACGAAGTGAGAGCCGTTATTAAATACCTCTGTTTAAAAAAGTTAACGACGCAAGAGATTCATTGCGATTTGGAGGCAACATTAGGAGAGTCTGCTCCGCCTTATTCCGCTGTCGCAAGGTGGGCTTCTCAATTTCGAGTAGAGAGAACGAGCACGGAAGACGAACATCGTTGCAGCCGTCCATCGACGTCAGTCACCCAAGAAAATGTTGCGAAAGTGAGAAAATTGTATTGAGCGATCGAAGAGTTACCATCCGATACTTAATTCAAGATGCGGGCATTTCATATGGAAGTATTCAATCCATATTGAAACAATCTTTGAATATGAGAAAAGTCTCCGCAAGATGGGTGCCGAGAATGTTAACCGACAGTCAGAAACAAAATCGACTTGACATTTCGAAGATATTGTTGGACAAGTTTCAAGAAGATTCTGAAAACTTTTTGTCTCGTTTCGTAACAATGGACGAAACATGGGTCCATCATTTTGATCCCGAGACAAAACAGCAATCTTCGCAATGGAAACGGCCATCATCACCGACCCCGAAGAAGTTTCGTGCCGTGGCATCGGCTGGCAAGGTTATGGCCTCAATATTTTGGGACTCAAAAGGGATATTGTTGATTGATTACCTGGAGCGTGGAACCACTATTACAGGCCAATATTATGCAGCTTTAATTCCCAAGTTGAGGAATGCCATCAAAGAGAAAAGGAGAGGGAAACTTCGAAGGGGCGTGCTGTTTTATCACGACATCGCACCCGCGCACAGGCCGGCAGTTGCGATGGCTGTCATTCAGCAAGCTGGCTTCGAATTGGTTGACCACCCCCCTTATTCACCAGATCTGGCGCCTAGCGATTTTTATCTGTTCCCCAAATTGAAAGAATACTTAAGGGGAAACAGGTATGCTGCGCGCCGACCTCCCTAGCGGCGTCAGCGTTGTATGTTACGCTGACGACACGCTGGTCCTGGCGTAAGGGAGGTCGCACCAGGCGGCGGCCGAACTAGCGACATGCGGGGTTGGGACAATCGTAGAGAGGATCCGGCAGTTGGGACTCGAGGTGGCCCTGCACAAGTCCGAGGTCATGTGTTTTCATGGTCCTCGGAACGCGCCACCGTCGGGTTCCCAAATAACGGTAGGAGGGGGTTCACATCGGAGTCGAGTCGACGATGAAGTACCTGGGACTCGTCCTCGACAGCCGGTGGAACTTCGTGGAGCACTTCCGACGTTTGGCTCCCAGACTGGAGCGGGCCGGGGCTGCCTTAAAGCGGCTCCTGCCCAATCTGGGGGTCCAGACGCCTCCTGCCGGAGGCTTTACGCGGGGGTCGTGCGGTCCATGGCCCTTTACGGGGCACCGGTGTGGGCGCGTTCCCTGAGGCTGCGACCAGCCCGCCGGTTGAACGCGACCCAGAGGGTCATGGCCATCCGGCTAGTCCGGGGATACCGCACGGTCTCCTGTGAGGCGGCATGCCTCCTTGCCGGATTACCGCCAGGGGATCTGGAGGCAAAAGTCCTCGCGCACGTGTGGGAGTGGCGCGAGGAGGCGAAACGCCGGGGCATAACTCCGCTGCCGCGAGAAATCACGGTACAGCGGACAGAGCTCCGGCGGGATCTCATGGCGACATGGACAGGGCGATTGTCGCAACCCAGCGCTGGGCACGCCACAATTGCGGCGATAAGTCCCCTCTTTGAGGAGTGGTTGGAGAGGCGCCACGGCGTCCTCACCTTCCGCCTGACGCAGGTCCCCACCGGACACGGTTGTTTCGGGAGGTTCCTGTTTCGGATAAGGCGGGAGGAAACGCCCGGGTGTCACCATTGTGTAGATCGCCCGGAGGACACGGTGGAGCATACAGTGGAGGTCTGCCCGGCTTGGGCGGAGCACCGCCGTGTTCTCACGGAGGCGATCGGCGGCGGCGATCTCTTGCGTCCAAACTTGGTCCAGGCCATGGTGCGGAGCGAGAGTGCATGGGAGGCCGTCACCTCCTTCTGCGAAGCAGTAATGCTCGCAAAGGAGGAGGCGGAACGCGAGAGGGAGAGGCAACAGCCACGCCCTCGCGCCCCTAGCCGCCGCAGGAGACGCCTTGGGCGGCGGGAATCTATCGCCAATTCCCGGTCACCGTAGGCGCGGGCTTGCGGACGACGAGTAATGGGCAGCTCGCCGTCCGGTAAGGACCAGGCCCGGGTCGACGGCGCGTTGTGTTCCACGCGCGCCTCAAAGAGATGTCAGCAGTGACGGGGTCCAATAGGGCCGAAGCCGGCGGGGTCGCGGGTACTTCGAAAGAGATACCGTGGCCCTGGCACGGGCAACTGAAGGAACACGGGTGGGTTTTAGTCAGTAAAAGTCTGACACGCCCTCCCGCTCTGCCTGGAGCGGGAGAAGTCATTTGATGATTTCCAATCCACAAAAAAAAAAAAAAAAAAAAAAAAAAAAGGGAAACAGGTACGAAGACGATAACGAGGTGATGGATGCCGTGGAGAGCTTTTTGCAGGACCAAGGCAAAACTTTTTTTTTAAAGGGATTGAAGTCTTGGAAAAGCGCTGGACTCGGTGTGTAGAGAGACTCGGAGACTATGTAGAAAAATAAATTATTAAGTTATCAATAGTCATTATAATCTATATCATGCTCACTACTTTTTGATCCTCCCTCGTATGTGCATTATGTATATCTGTAAGCGTGTCAATGTGTATTATGGCCGGGCACCGGATACGAAAATAAGTGAACAGCGCGAGCTCGCGCATTCTATCACAATGTGCATGATTTGCAACATCTATGCTTTTAAGAGTGAATTCGACCAAACATTTATACCCAGCATAAGTCTTATTCTTCGATTAAATTTTGAATTTTTGACAGTTTCTCCAAACAAAAACTGTCAGTCGTCAATTTTATTCCACGAATAAAAGATATCCGACTTTGGTCAAATTAGCCCTTAGACGTATATCAACAAACGATTAGTTTCATTGCGAAAATGAACCAGGAATCTTAAATCCTGCACTGCGTTTATAGGTAACTAGGTATTTGAAGACGGAAAATAAATTACATACGAAATTGGACAATAAATTAATTTTCTACATAGTTAATGTAGCTTGTTTTGTGTTAATACTCATGGCAGAAGTGTTAAGTGTTGAGGATTAAGCCACAGAACTGACCGCAACTGGATCAATAAAGTCGTAACTGTTCGCAACGGCATAAAAATGGCGAGCCATTAATTAAACTATGTGAGTATCTTGTTCCAGCTAAAATCCCTTACGTGTAACCGCTACCAGTACTCGCTGTTTTATCAAAACAGATATGGATCTTTAAGCGCTGAGCAGGCGTTAGACAATTTGTATACAATAGAAAGTATGGACATCTTGCAATAACGCAGACGGAGGACAAAACGACCGTGGCCGATGCTTGCCAGATGAACTCTCTCGCGGTCATTTGCGCCGACAAAAGCCCGCCATCTGCCGAGCGCCTTAAGTATTAAATTCGCTGAGCCATGTTGTTAATAAGGTCGATAATGCCAATCATTGGCCGCATACATGATCTATTAGGAGTAAGAAATGTACCGCAGTGTCACAGAACGTTAGTATGTCCGTTATAAGTTCGAGCGGTACTGCTTGAGCTCGAAGGCGGCCGCGAGCGCGAGGTGGTCGGAGCCATACTTGTGGTTGGGCAGGCGGCCCAGCACCTCGCATTCCGCCGGCGTAGGCAGCCGCAAGCGTTCCACCAGTCTTAACGGACTGCGGCAACTGAAATATAACATTATTTATCTTACGCTGAACGATATAATCCTGAACAGTCACCATCATGCTAGCTGTGGAGTCTGTTCCAAAAGTATCTGATGACAATGTTAACAAATGGATCTGCCGTGGATGCCACTTACAAATTGACTGCTCAGATTTGACTACTTAAATACTGAAACCCGAAATTCTAATTTCAAATCGTCTAGAAGATGTTTTTCATTTAATATTTTATAACAATTTCAATTACTTTTGATTTCAATTACTGTTTAATAATGTTACTCAAACAATAATTACTGTCGGAATAAGTGGTGAGATAGAACATTGGAACAGGTTTACCTAAAATAAATATAGTCGACGGTGATCCAATAGTCCTGGAAGGTGGTGGCGCCGCAGCGGCCGTCGTAGACCGAGCCGAGCTTGAGCGAGTGGCAGATGTCGCTGCTGTTGAACATCTTGCTGAACTGGTCCACCAGTACGGCGCTCTGCCCGCGTGGCGGCCCGTCCGAGCAGAACTCCGAGTTGTATAGCTAAGGAATACATAATTATGATTTAATTAAAAAATTAATCGATAAATTTGTGAAGGTCGCGGGAAGCGCAGGACCGGTCGCCCCGTAGCGATACTTGGGAGAGCTCTATTATTTATTATTATATCCTTTATTTCATTAATAAACATATAAATTACATTTTTAAATAATAGAATATTAAAAATATAAAAAATAGTAGCCCACCGGTACCGGGAACAGGGTCCAAGCTACCGGTGCGGTGGTCAGGGCTCCAGAGAGAGGAACCTCCTAACAATGCGCGCCGTGTCCAGAAGTACCGCTCTCTGAATCAGGCCCTTAATCCAGCCGCCCAACGAGAGCCTCCTTAGGTGTTGGTCGAGGCTCTTGGCAATTAAGCCATTATAATGTTTGCGCTCTAGCATGGTGCGGGTGACACATGTCAGTATGGCATGACTAGGTCAGTGACAATATGCACAATTCAATTTTATCGATAACGATTCTTACAGCAAAAATCTCGTTCTCCTAATAATTTTAAAAATGTCGTTGATATATCATATTATTATGAAATTTATTTTAAAATATGTATTTAATACAAAACATTAAAAAAATCACATTCAAAGCACTACCGGTATTTATTTTAAAAAAAGTTTTTTTTTTCATGGTATATTTTTTTCGGCTAATTTAACTCTCTAAATGACCAACAACAAAAATTTAAAAATACATAGGTACATTAAACTTCTTTTTCTATAAAAAATATCGACTATCGATAAAAATCCATAATAGCTGTTGCGGCGGCCTAAAGCCTTGGGGTGAAAATCGAAATTTTCTTAGTGGACTGTATGAGGGGCGGTTCGGTGACACAAGTAGGTGTTTTGGTGGTGTGGGAAAATGATGATGGTACCTGCCTGGTGAGCTATGGCGACACGACGAGAAGGGTTTCCTTAGCCACGTGGCTGGCGCGTCCAGGATATCACGTACGGACGAGAATCCGCACTTTCCACAACACACATACACGCACTTGCACTGTTCAATAGCAATCTTCGTTCTTCGCGGTGAAAATATGAGTCCTTTTTCGACTTGGGATTAATTTTACCCAACAGGCGTCGATGTTGATTGAGAACTGGCGGATCTTCTTGGCGACAGCGTATGGGCGCCATTGCGGATCTTCCTTCTCGCTCTCACTTAGGCATTATAAGGGTTGTGGAAGGGAGAAGGAAAGCGGAAGGAACTTTATGTTACACAGATACTAATTAATTAGAGTTGCCAGTAATTAGGCATGAAATATAAAACTAAAGAAAGTAATGGCGTTAACATTCCTCGCGGCCTTAAAGGGTCACCTTTAAAGAGAATAATATAATAATATATACAGTGAAATTACACTTAAATCTAACTAAAGAGGGAATGGACTGAATAAGATATTACTGAGTAGGAATGGGGCATAAGCGGACCACAGGTCGCACAAGAATCCCATTAGAAGTGCGTACTGAAACGACTCGCGTGCTACCGTCTATAGACGTATGCAACTTCTCAATAACACCTAGAGGCCAGGATAGAGGAGGCGCATTATCATTAACTATCACTACTACAGTGCCTTCCTTAATCATGTCTCCATCAGGTTTATTCCATTTTAAGCGTGATTGTAAACTATGAAGATACTCGCTTCGCCATCTTTTCCAGTACGACTGGACTAATTTATCCATAAGAGAGTGTCTTTGAAGCAGGTGATCAGACAGTAAACCTACTTCCGCGGCGGGTAATGAGTTAAGCGGTACAGTATGTAAAAAATGCGAAGGGGTAAGAGCTTTAGGCTCTTCCGGATCAGCGCTAAGAACAGTAAGAGGTCTGGAGTTCAACAGGCACTCTATTTGAGAGAGAATTGTAACTAATTCTTCATAAGATAGAAGTTGTTGACCTATTGTCTTGAAAAGGTGAGTCTTCACGGCCTTCACCATGGACTCCCAACATCCACCAAAGTGCGGTGACGCGGGCGGAATAAAATGCCAATTAATGCGATGCTCAGCGAGCTCCTCTTCAAAGCGCGGGCGGTATTCTTTATTTATGAAAGTATACAAGTCGCGTAAAAACGAATTAGCTCCTCGAAAATTGGTCGCGTTGTCCGAATACAAGCATTGTACCGGTCCACGGCGGGATAAAAACCGTTTCAACGCGGCTATGAACGACACAGTCGTAAGATCTGTAGCTAATTCAATATGAACAGCGCGAGTAGTCATACAGGTAAAGATACATAAATAACCCTTGCGACTCTTCACACCTCGAGTGCGTACGGGCACATACTGTATAGGGCCAGCGTAATCACACCCTGTATGAGAAAAAGCTTTGGTTGCAACATTTACTCTAGATTTAGGGAGATCGCCCATAATCGGCGGACCATGAGGTCGCGGTCTCCACCTGTGACATGCGTTACACTTGTGGATTGTATGACGAATAATGCGTCTAGCGGACAAAATCCAATACTTATGGCGCAATAACGACATAGTGAGTTCTGGACCTGCATGTAAATATTTTATATGATAATAGTCTACGAGGATTTCAACTATGCGATCATGACGGGGTAACACTACCGGGTGTTTAGTACTATAGGCCTCAGCCGAATGAGTTAATCGACCCCCAACGCGGATTAAATCATCACCATCTACAAATGGCTTGAGTTTAATAAGAGCGGGTGAACAAATTTTACTATTTTTTAACTCGGAATAATCTTCCATGAAGTGTTTTGTTTGAACATGACGCAACAAAATGGTTTCAGCGAACTCGAGGTCGCTAGCGGTAACGGCGTCAGTCCGACGCGGGAGTTTTTTCATGAAGCGGTATATGAAAACAACAATACGCAGCAGTTTAGTCCACGACGACGTACGTTCTGCGAGTGCGAGTAGAAGCGAATTTTCCGAACTTGAATCCGCGACTATGGGATGCGCGTGGACCTTTTCTTCCGGAATGGGTTCCGAATTCAAGTCTGTAACCTTATGTATGGGCCATTCGGAAGGGTCGCGCTTAGCCCAAGCGGGTCCGTGCAACCATAATGGGTGCTCAATGAATTTGTCAGGTGTTAAACCACGTGACAAACAGTCCGCTGGGTTTTCAGTACCAGCTACGTGGTAGAAATGTTCCGCGGGGACGTTGTCTACGATGCGAACGACACGATTGGCCACAAACGTGTGCCAACGATGCGGAGAAGAATTTATCCAGCAAAGAGTCACCTTAGAATCGGTGAATGCGTAAATAGCGGTAACATTATAACGCGGATTATAAGTGTCATGAACACGGCGAAGAAGTTTAGCGAGGAGTTCGGCACCACAGAGCTCCAGTCGAGCGATAGTCAATGGTTTAACCGGCGATACCTTCGACTTGGCACAAACCAGCTGAACGACTACGTCATCGTTGCGAGTGACGTGCGCATAGATGACAGCGCCGTAGGCGCTTTCACTGGCGTCGGAAAATCCAATGAGGCGAAGAATACAATTTTCAAAAATACCTAAATGGCGCGGGATTTTAAAATCATTTAAAAGCGGCAGGGCAGAGCGAAAAGTTTGCCAAATATTTATGATGTGACGCGGGGGAGTGTCATCCCAATCGAGCTTCAGTAACCACAATTCTTTGATAAGTAGTTTAGCATAGAGAACTACAGGCGCGACAAGCCCCATGATGTCCCACAGCCTAGCTACGGCCGACAGTATAGCACGTTTAGTACACGTGTCTGGCGGTGCGGAAATAAGAAATTCAAAACAATCATTTGACCTACACCAGCGCAAGCCGAGAACCTTTTGTTCTACCGACTTGTCGAATTCTAGTTGTTCGGTCAACCTATGCGACGCGGGAATACTGTTTAGTACAGTTTGAGAGTTACTGGTCCACTTGACCAACTCGAACTGACCTCCTCTAAAGAGTTTAATCAGTTCGTGCGAAACCTGGACTGCACGTGATTCGGAGCTTACGCTGTAGACTACGTCATCCATATACAGCGAATCCGCGATGATAGCGCTGGCGCGCGGGAAGTGATGACCATCGTCTTGAACCAACTGTTGTACTGTGCGGATCGCATGGTAGGGACTTGACTTGAGACCAAAACAGACACGGTTAAACTGATATAGAACCAGAGGATCGTTTGGACTAAAACGATATAAGATGCGTTGAAAGCGACGATCGCTTTCTCTTACTTCAATCTGTAAGAACATTTGTCGGCAATCAGCCGAGAGCGCGAATGCGAACAATCGAAAATTCAGAATTATAGTAAACAAGTCACCCTGTAAATTTGGGCCACTGTGTAAAATATCGTTGAGAGATAATCCAGTACTCGTTTTAGCACTAGCGTCTAACACGGAGCGTAGTTTTGTTGTTGTCTTATCTAAACGTACAACTGCGTGATGCGGAATTACATAGTCAGGACAACTACTGTCTGAACTATCGAGCGGAGCAGGAGATAAATATCCATTATCAATATATTCGCGAATGACGTCATCATACGCAGTACGTAACTCGGGTGCGGATTCTAATTTCTTTTCTAGGCAGAAAAAACGTTTTTTCGCGATATCGAGTGAGTTCCCCAATGAGAACACATCGCTGCGAAACGGTAGGGCTACAGAGTATCTACCTGTGTCCCCATCGCGTTCCGTGGTCGAATTATAAAAGTACTCGCACTCAAGTTCGTCGAGCGATTTGCTCGTCGAAAGAGTGACGGGCGCTTCATCGACCTGCCAGAATTTTTTCAACGCCGATTCTAACGAGTCTTTGTCGGATGGTTGCGAAATATGTGAGTAACAAGACTGTGGAGGCTTATTACGACGTACAGGCAGCGCGGGCACAGTGCCCATGATGACGTAACCGAGTACCGTCTGCATGGCGGGCGGCGCGGAGGAGTTGCTGCTAACTACGCGGGGCAGCATAAGATGCGGGAAAAGCGAAGCCCCGATCAACACATCGATGCGACCGGGTTTGCCAAACGATTCGTCGGCGAGCGGTAAACCTTTTAAGTAAGGCAAGGCGGAAGTATCTACGGGAGCGGTAGGTAAATTATCGGTGATTGCATCGACAACTAGCGAATTAACGTTAAAAGTAACGTTCGGATTAAAACGGGAAAAGAAAGCGAATTGTACGGAACCCTTAACGGATTTTTCCGTACCACCGATACCCTTAACGGAAGGCGTATCAGATGAATGTCTAGTCAAACCTAATCGTTTGCAACATTCTGCGGTAATAAAATTAATTTGTGAGCCACTGTCTAATAGACAGCGAATAAAATGCTCCTTACCAAATGAATCTCGAACTATTACAGTAGCGGTTGACAACAAAATAGTAGTATTCGTATTACATTGCGGCTTTGATACGCGGGAGTTCGAGTCGTAAAAGATCGACGCAGCAATGGATGCATTACATTGCGGGGCGCTCTGAGCGGTGGCGGCGAGCGGCACGGCGGCGGCGGCGTGAGCATCTTGCTCGCTCGAAGCCGTGGAGTTTGAACCCGATTGTGTACGTGCGGTATCATCAACACCGTTCGATAATACAGTCGCGTGCGATTCGCGATTAAAGTGTAAAAGCGTATGGTGTTTATTTTTACAAGATTTACATCTAGATTCAGACTGACAGACTCTGGCCTTATGTTTAATACTTAAACAGTTAGTACATGCATCGTTTTGTTTCACCGATTTGAAACGATCACTTGGTGTCATTTTAGAAAAGGCAGGACATTTAAATAAATGTTCATGAACAAAGCTATCACACAAACATTTAGCGGATTTATCAATTACAGTGTAAGATTGCGGTTGCGGAGTTTTGAACGTTTTTTTATTTATAGGATTGTTATTAGACTGAGTGAAACTCAAGCTGTTTAAAGCTTTAGTATTTTGTAAAATGCGAGATTGATTTTTAATGAACTGTACTAAATTGTCGAATTTAGGAATTTCGTCTTTTGAGTTCATTTCAAAAAGTCGAGCGGTTTCAGAATCAACCTGTTTTATAGCGACATGGAAAAAAATCAAATCTGATAAATCATTTATTTTAAGGTTTTTTAATGCGTTTGCGGCGGAAACAAAATTATCAGAAAAGGATTCGAAATTTTGAATAGATGCGGTATTAAAAGATTTATGTTCAAACATCCGATTAAGGGAACTAGAAGCCAACATACGTTTGTCTTCGTACTTGTTTATGAGTGAATTAAAAATTAATTGGTAGTTATCGCCATTAGGGCAAACTCCTGAGAACGCGGTTTGAGCCTTATCTTTCAATTTCCCCATCAAATAATATAATTTCTCCGAATCAGTCAATGTATTATTTTCGTGTACCGTGCTTTTAAAATTAGCATAGAACAGGGGCCAGTTACGAATATCGCCATCGAATGACATAATTTCAATGGGAGGCAAGCGAACTGTTTGCTTATTGACACCACTACCACTAGAAGTAGGAGCCGATGTGGCTGATGATTTTGAGTAACTTGAATAATTATATTTAACGCAGCAATATAATTCCTCAAAACTAATCCACGACTGATCATCAATATTATTTTCCGGGTCTTGTCTTAGAAGAAGCGAGTTATATTTATTAAATGCCTCGAGGAACTCGGTGCGCAACGCATCAACATTGACACACGCACACAAGAACTTCTCTACCGGTTCCATACCGGACTTCATTTTTTCCATTAAATCGTAAATGATTTGCATGCGGGCAAAAATCATATTACGACATGACAGTGCTATTTGAATCGCGGATTCTATCTGATCATCCGAATCAATGGTCACTTTCTTAGGCATTTTCGATATTTTTGTAGGTTTTTATAATAGCTAAAATAAATCACAAACTTCAACGAGTTGCGCGCGGTGCAGGATTGGTAGGTGGTACCTACGAATATAGTACCGAACGATAGCGAAGCGAGCGAGCGGTAGATTTTGCTTCTACCTACGTATATTAAAATATTAAGTTGAGCGGGATGCGAAATACCTGTGAATGTACGCAATGACAAGTAGGTACTGTAATAAATGAATAAATGAAAGCGGTTTAGTATAAGAGTATAAGGAACGAAGATTGAAATGAAATATAGTTGCGGGATGATGATATACGGATATAATATTGATATCCGTTATCAAGAGGATAAAGAAAAATAGGTATCCGTGATCATGGGACCAAAACTGTTGGATATCTGTGATCGTAGGACCAAAAACTGTTGGATATCCGTGATCGTAGGACCAAAAAATGTCGGATATCCGTCTCGAAGGACCAAAAAATGTTGCGGCGGCCTAAAGCCTTGGGGTGAAAATCGAAATTTTCTTAGTGGACTGTATGAGGGGCGGTTCGGTGACACAAGTAGGTGTTTTGGTGGTGTGGGAAAATGATGATGGTACCTGCCTGGTGAGCTATGGCGACACGACGAGAAGGGTTTCCTTAGCCACGTGGCTGGCGCGTCCAGGATATCACGTACGGACGAGAATCCGCACTTTCCACAACACACATACACGCACTTGCACTGTTCAATAGCAATCTTCGTTCTTCGCGGTGAAAATATGAGTCCTTTTTCGACTTGGGATTAATTTTACCCAACAGGCGTCGATGTTGATTGAGAACTGGCGGATCTTCTTGGCGACAGCGTATGGGCGCCATTGCGGATCTTCCTTCTCGCTCTCACTTAGGCATTATAAGGGTTGTGGAAGGGAGAAGGAAAGCGGAAGGAACTTTATGTTACACAGATACTAATTAATTAGAGTTGCCAGTAATTAGGCATGAAATATAAAACTAAAGAAAGTAATGGCGTTAACAATAGCAATACATATCATCACTAAACATGTCTATGGCGTTACGTTACACGCCTATCACTTTGCTTCATTTTTCTTTAAATTTGATTTTATTTGTAGATAATAACAATTTGGCAGGATGATTCATTTAATTTACTTCAGTTATTATTGAATCCGTGTTTTACGATTATGATGTTTAGGGTGCAGCTAAAATATTAAATCATGATTGTAAATCGCAATAACGTTCAAGAGTGAAAAGGGTGGGTTCGTCAAATGACACCCGCACCATGCTAGAGCGCATAAATTATAGCTGATACGACTATCGGCACAATGATCGCCGAGTCGACATCCACGTTATTATTAGTATACACCTCAGCTCACCTAGGGGTTCGCCGATTTATTAGACTTACGGTGAATTTCACGAAACCAACATTAAGTTTAACGGAGACTTTAAACTCATGCCGTCACTTTCTTTTTGATACAAAATGATAGAGATGGCATTTTTTTTAAAGTCTCCGTTAAGCTAATGTTGGTTTCGTGCAACTCAACGTTTGAGACAACCCCCATGCCACCCCAAACCAAGCTAAAAGTCTGCTTGTCACGACCAAACCTAGTCTATTTGGAGGAGAATTCAATGCTCTTTTTATATTACTAACTATTTTTTCATGGATTCCCGGATTGCCGGAGGATTAGTCTTTATTTGTCATATACCTACTTAATTTTTGAGGTTAGGTTAGAGAAGTGACACGACACTCCGTGAATGTAGCGCGAGTTTTTCCGCTCGCGAATACATGGCTTAGCGTTGTTTTAAAAATGAACTACGTAGATATTATTAACGAGCGTGTGTGTGGCTCACCTGAACGTTACTGAAGTTAGTGTCGCGGCCCTGCTGTCTGTTCAGGATCACTGACAGGTGCTGACAGTTGTCAGTCACGCCTATCCGCCTCCAATCTGAACCGTCCCGGTATGGGCCTGCACTGCGGATTCAAGTAAATTAGTTCATTAGTTCTCCCGTCCCTGTGTTCGTAGCAATGAAATCGAAGCGCAATTTTAAAAGTATAAAAATGATCAACATTTATACAGGTTAACTTGTAATTTGACGTATTTCTTCCAGGACGTGATAGTGTGACCCATTTGGGACAGTTAAGCACCCATGAATTCCCCATGAACTTTCGCCTGACTTTATGGGGCGCTTAATTGATGCAAATGGGTTACACTATCACGTCCTGGAACGAATACTTCAAATGACAAGTCAACCTGTATATTTTTAAATAAAAAGGAACTGTTATTTATCACTTGTGACTCAAATTTATTTTCCTTTTAGAGGTATGAGGAACAGGGTGGAAAGTACCTCATCCTCTATTAAAAAGGGAGAATCGTCCGACCAGACGAGTTTTTCCTGGTGGACTATAGAATACTACAACATCTATACTTATTATAAAAAAAAGTTACTTTTCGTGTCTGTCTGTGTGGCCGCGTTGTTCTTCTAAACTACGCAACGGATTTTGATGCGATTTTCACTATCATTTAGAGAATTCATTCCGGAAAGTTTATATGTATAATACATTAATATTTAACGTATGAATAATATAGAAAACTTTATGTTTTGTCAAATCGTAAAAACCGTGCAAAGCAGGGCCGGGTCGCTAATAACATAATTATAATATGGACTACAAAATTCAGTTGTAATCGTAATCCAGGCTGTAACTCCCTGATGGATTGTGTCAGGCTTTTATACAGGGTGACTGGTAATTAGTGACCGCTACTTAAACACATGATTGTGCTCATGATAACAAACAACTTTTACTATGGGACCAAACCTGGAATCGCGAAAAAAAAATCAGCTGCCCCATACATTCATGTTGGCATAACTCGTCAAAATGTAGGGAGCCGCTGATTTTTTTTTCGCGACTTCAGGTTTGGTCCCATAGTAAAAGTTGTTTGTTAGCATGAGCACAATCACGTGTTTAAGTATCGAAAGAAAGAAAGAAAAACGTTTATTTGGACACACTTCGTGAAACACAAAAACAAAAGAAAAAAAAAATGAAAATACCACTAATTACCAGTCACCCTATATATTCTAATCTCTTGGGAAACTCTGCTACCGCCATGTAGAATTTGTGAGACCACAGATGTAATGCATAATTCATGTGTGACCTCAGATGTAACGCACAGTTCATATGTGTGACCTCATATCTAATGCATAGTTCCTGTGTGACTCCAGATGTAATGCATAGTTTATGTGTGACTTCAGATGTAATGCATAGTTCATGTGTGACCTCAGGTGTAATGCATAGTTCATCTGTGTAACCTCATATCTAATGCATAGTTCCTGTGTGACCTCAGATGTAATGCACAGTTAATGTGTGACTTCAGATGTAATGCATAGTTCATGTGTGGCTTCAGATGTAATGGATAGTTCATGTGTGACCTCAGATGTAATGCATAGTTCATGTGTGACCTCAGATGTAATGCATAGTTCATGAGTGACTTCAGATGTAATGCATAGTTCATGTGTGACATCAGATGTAATGCATAGTTCATGTGTGACATCAGATGTAATGCATAGTTCATGTGTGACCTCAGATGAAATGCATAGTTCATGTGTGACCTCAGATGTAATGCATAGTTCGTATGTGGTGATAGATATCCACATCCTAGTCAGTAATACATAGAAATATCATTCATAAATCATAATCAGCCTATAAAGTTCCCACTGCTGAGGCACAGGCCTCGTCTCTGTGAGAGGGTGTGGGCCGTAATCCACCACACGGGCCCAGTTCGGGTTGACAGATGACATAGAAATAATACATACCTAATATGTCCTCTATCTAACAATTTTATAACAGCGCTGTCGGGTGTGGAATTTAAATCGCCTGTCAATATTATAGGAAGGTGTCCCGATCTGAAAACAATAGAAAATGTACTGATGGCATGTACTAACATACTGAGAAACGTGTAGGTTCATCAAATAACCAAGTAGTTGGTAAAATGCTAAGCCTTATGGTCGAACTTTTAAGTAGCTGAAGAAAAATGACAATTCTAACGTAATTTTTACGTTACGTTAGAAACGTTAGAAAATGGGTACATTTTTTAACGAAATAACAGATAAGAAGTGTCATTTTACTGCAGCTAATTAGAGTCCGACCATAGTACTGTAAGGATTGATGCTATGATCAAGCCTCATTGATATAATGCTGGCTGACATTCAATCATTCAAATATGGAATATCTTCTGTCAAGAAAAACAATCCTGTTTTTCTTGACAGGACGACAGGTCTATGAGATTCTGGTCAGGGCTCGGCCCTGGTAGGAGTGCTTTATAATTTATTCTGAGCTTAAATACAAAGGGCTTCAGCCCAAGTTAAGAGTCCCTCTTGTATTATTTGTAGTTGGGTTAATCTCCTACTGTGAAGCTTGAGGCTTCACAGTACCTAAGCGTCATCAATGTCACGTTCACAACTATTTCATGATACTAGTGGCCTAGCACGAACGCGTGGGGTCAAATTGAAGTAAATTCAAACGATTTTAATGTTGCAAGTTCTCGTAGAGTACACTATCTTTTATTTATTTGCGAGATGGTATTGTTTATTTGTTGGTCGCCTTCCCAAAAATTTTGCTGTATTATAGCCGTCTCAACAATTTGATTACACTTTGAATTCTTTCACTTGTCCATTCCAACTTTTTACTGTTTTCATTATGCCCACTGTAATACTATTATTAAACCACCTGACCGTTATTTGAAGCATAATTAAACTATTGAGATAGGCTGAACCTTGTTTCCTGTGCCTTTTTTCCTTACGTTTCTAGCGATATAGCTCTGTCTCGCTCTCATGACGTCACCAGGTCAGAGGGGAGCGCATTTTTGAGCGCGCGCGCTCGGTCTTGTTCATTGGAGTTCTTTTCCTTGCTGGAGACGGTTGCTGCTTAGCAGGTGAGTTATCTATATTTATTTTCCACAACCGTCTATATTTTTCCTTTCGACGAAAGTTGGCATACTTACCAATTTACAATTTTTATTAAAACTGTTTCAAGTGAATGATAATTATTGATAATTCAGTGAATCAACGTTGATATTTTCAGATTCAAAAAATTCAAATTGTTTATTGGCACAATTAACATTTATAAACTAAGACGTGTTTGGAGCCTCCCTTTAAGCAAAAAATGCCTGTGTTAGGAGACTCCGCTCTTCCATAACATTGCAGTATTATATATAACTGTGTGCTAGTAATAAAATAGTTGGTGAAAAATATAAAAAAATAAATTAAATTGATAAATCACATATATTGATAATAACATAGCAAAGCCTCGCAGGCGCTTCTTACGTCTTATTTACAAAAAACGGCTTCTTCAAATGACCTGCCTACCTTTCGGTCTCAGCACGGCTCCAAAAACTTTTGCCAGTTTGACAAATTGGATTGCCCAAATTATGAGAAGCCAAGGTGTGAGAATATTAGTATTTCTCGACGATTTTCTTCTGGCTCACCAAGACCCAGTTGTTCTCGCAGGCCATGTGAGTCTTCTCGTAAAAACATTAAAATATCTGGGTTGGCAAATAAATTTCGAAAAATCTATCCTTTTCCTTTTTTCCTCTTTCGTCCAAACCATTAACGAGGATAGACGTGTTACACTTTGCTCCGCAAACATCGACTAGCGGTACCACACCATAACAGTACTTATTCCTGCGTGTGAGACGCGAGTGTTGCGTGTACTCATCTGCCTATCGGAGGTGCGCCCCCGGCCGCCCGCACGACGAGAGTGAAAAAGACAGCCTACATAATTGTCGTCCTGCTCCCGCGCCGCTTATATCGGGACCTTCAACGCGGAGACCGAAGACAGGATAAGGTGATTCTTACTTTATTGCTGTCTCGGTTCCGTTGCGTTGTCCGCGGTCTTAACGCAGAGTGCCTGTGTGAGGAGTGCGGGCGCGATAATTGCTATCTTGCTTGCGCCCTACATTGTAACGTCTGCGGGTGCTACCGCCGTGGTAAGCCGCTGTGGGCGCTGCGTTTGCTATATGTCACTGGATTCCAGCTACTAAGTTGCTATATTTTCGTCATTGCCGCGCGATCACCGTTCCATTACCATAACAGACATTGAACCAAATATGGACAAATCGCTCTCGGAAACTGACATCAACCAGGGAGATCTGAATACACCCCCCAACTATGTATCCCTACGGATCAAGCGAAGAAAAAAAGATATGGAAGGTTCAATTGTCAAGGAATTTGCTGAGTTCAAGGAGGAAGTAAGAAAAATACTGAGTGGTTTCGCTGAAAAGCAAGGGCAAGACATTCGGCAGATAGTTGATTCGTCTTTGAAAGAAATTCAGCAAAGTAATATCAAGCTGGTGGGTTCAATTGAGTTTCTCACTGGCCAATATGAAGATCTAAAAAAGAAACATGATATTTTGGAGAACCAGGTTAGGGAAGACAGGTCCTATATAAAAATTCTAGAGGATAAGATAGAATCCTTTCAAACCAGTAATCAGAAGACTAATTTTGTCGTAAAGAATGTGCCTAGAAAGCCAAGGGAAACAAAGGAGGATCTAGTTGACATGGTTATGTGTCTTTCCAAACACCTAGACTGTGCCATTACCAAGCATGATATAAAAGACATATATAGAGTACGTGGGAAAAACGGTGAGAACCTTAATACGCCAATAATAGTGGAGACCGGCTCGACCTTGCTTAAAACGGACATCATGAAAATGGGTAAGGCTTTGGCTATAAAAACAAATTCCAGGTTATGTTGTAAACATCTAGGCCTCAAATCAGATGAAGATACTCCCATATTTCTATCTGACCACCTAACTCCGAAGAGTGCCCGTCTTCACTTTTTGGCGCGCGACCTTATCAAGTCAGGAGAGTTTAAATTCTGTTGGACTGCATATGGCAAGGTTTTACTTAAAAGGGATGAGCAGTCCCCAACCATACTTGTCACGAGCGAGCAGCAGATACATCAACTTAAATTAAACAAATGACTAGTAACTTCTTGTCATTTTATATTATGTATCAGTAACATTATGAAGTCGAACGTAACTATGTTAATTACTCTTTTGTTCGACGGCTCTTTGATGTATCTGTTCAATTTGTTGGGATTTTTTATTACTCTTTGTTATGTTTTTGTGTTCTCTTTAAAAGTATCTATATTTGTGATTATTTTGTACGTTGACACTACAATGCTACACATAGCCAACCCGTACTCACCTGCACACAATACACTCACTTATTTTTCACTACGTTCACACAGCAATTACTCGCACTCAGTCAAGTATACTACCCATTCATTCATTCAGATATATTCCGTAAATGCCCTTTCATTTCACACCTGTTTTACTAAACTAACTCTCAAAATTATAATTCGCTTCCACATAAACCTCTACCAAATAACACGTCATTTCCATTATTTCCAAACTATATATAATGAATAACCAACTACAAACCATAGAAGATATTGATGATCTTCAAATTGCGCGTAGTATTGAATGTGATTGCATTGACTTCATTAGGCTGACGAATATAAAAAGAACTGATTTTACTGTCATTTCTCAAAACATAAGAAGTATTTCGTGCAACTTTGACAACTTTATTATTACTCTTTCGACTTTTAATTTTGATACTGATGTCATTATCTTAACGGAATGCAGATTGAGTTCTGAAAAACCTATACCACATCTATATAATTATTCTTCCTACGTTACCACACACCACCAAAACCAGAATGATGGTGTTGTGGTATATATAAAAAATAATTTAAAATCTAAAGTTAAGGAAATTAATCTAACGCATGCGTCTTGCCTTCAACTTGAAATATTCAATAATACTGTTTTATGCATCTATCGATCGCCAGCTAACGCGAACTCGGAGAGTTTTATCAATTCTTTAAGTACCCATCTCGATACTATAAACCCCCAGAATAATATAATCATAGCGGGTGACATAAATATTAATATTAAACAAAAGGATACTATGTCGTCTCACGACCAAAAAAATAGACTTAATTACCTCAATACATTATCCCAGTATGGTATTCTGCCTGGTCATACATTGCCTACTAGAAATGAAAACTGTTTGGACCATTTTATGCTAAAGTTAAACAAACATAAGATATCCGCCTTCATTGCCATTCTGCGTACAAGCATTACAGATCACTTTACCACCTTTCTGTCCCTTTCAAAAATAAAAGTTTCCCCAATTGTGAGCAAAACTAAATCCTCAATTGACTTTGAGAAAGCATATAAGTATTTACTTGAAAATAAATTAGCTGATTTACTTTTTTGCAACGACCCGGAATCCCTGACAAACCTTCTTATATATAAACTATCTGAATCGATTAATAAAAATACTACCCTTGTAAAAATTCCAAATAGTAAGCGCATTATCAAGTTATGGATTACTCCTGGCATTTTAAGATGTATCAGGAACCGTAACAAATTGCAAAAAGATAGTAAGAAAGAACCGTACAATGAAATATTAAAAATTATAAGATATAGGAACTATTGCAATAACTTAATAAAAAAAGTAAAAAGAAAGTATGAAAGAGAACTAATAACTAAATCAACTACTAATAATAAATTACTTTGGAAAAATATAAAAACTATTACCTACTCTAATAAATGTAAAAGTGACAACACAGAATTATTAAATATTAAATCATCTCCATTAGAATCGGTTAACTATATAAATAATTTTTTTGCCAACATTGGTAAAAACCTTGCACTAAAAATCCAGCCACATATAAGACGTAATCAACAGGATAGACATCTCTCTCCAACGGGTCAACCTAACTCATTTGTGCTGCTGGACACGGATATGAGTGAAGTTAACCTTATCCTCATGAGTCTTAAGACCGGCAGTGCACCTGGATGGGACAACGTTTCAACTAGTTTTTTGAAGTACATACGCAAGGATGTTGTTCCCATTATTACTCATCTCGCCAACCTTTGTTTTGGTAAAGGAATCTTTCCAGCTGCATTAAAACAGGCTATTATTACGCCAGTATATAAGTCTGGAGACAGAGACGATGTCGGCAACTATAGGCCTATATCTGTCTTACCTGCAATTTCTAAAATAATTGAGAAACTTATTAACATAAGGTTACTTAAATATCTAAAAGATTTTGATATTTTATCGGACTCTCAATTTGGCTTCCGGCAAGGTATGTCTACCGAGAATGCAGTTGCGGCGCTTAGTGCGCTAATTACCGAACAACTTGATAGCGGCAAAAAATGTGTAACTGCATTCCTAGATTTAAAAAAGGCCTTTGACACCGTCTCTGTCCCACTCTTAGCATATAAGCTAGAAGCTATTGGAGTTCGTGGGCTGCCGTTAAATCTTCTCAAAGATTATCTCAGCAATCGTAGGCAAAGGGTTAGAGTGGGTCAGTGTATTAGTGGGGACACGGTTGTGTCTTACGGAGTCCCCCAAGGGAGCGTATTGGGGCCTACTTTGTTCCTTATTTATGTGAACGAACTCTGTAACATGGGTATTGCAAACGCAAGAATTTTTTCGTACGCTGACGACACTGCTGTGGTGTTCACGGGTAATTCTTGGCGAGACGTTCAGCTTAGCGCAGAGTTGGGATTGTCTGAGATTGCTGGATGGCTGAGACAGAATTTGCTCACACTGAACAAATCTAAAACTAACTACATATGTTTCAGTGTGTGCAATCGTACACAACCCAGTACTGACTTTAAACTTAGGATTCACGTATGCGATGCTGGAAGTCACTCACACTGCAGCTGCTCAACTATAAACAGAGTACCTCATATCAAGTATTTGGGTATTATTGTCGACCAGAGATTATCTTGGCATCCCCACATTGATCAAGTTGCTAACAGAATCAGAAAACTAAGTTGGATTTTCAGGACACTTAGACATATAATACCTATAAATGTATGTGCTCCTTCAGGTAGGAATAAAAACTTCCTAAATATGATATATTTAGCGCTTGTACAATCAGTTTTGCTATACTGCATCCCTATTTGGGGGGGAGCTTCTAAATCAAAATTTTTAGAATTAGAGCGTGCACAACGGGCTCTCATCAAGTGCATGTATTTTAAAAAACGGAGATATTGTACTGAAAAACTTTATCAAATTAGTAATCTTTTAACGGTCCGGAAGCTTTACATTACTCAAGTTGTTCTCACAAAACATAAAGCACTAACCTATGATCCCAGAATATTGGCTAGAAGAAGAAAAGACGTTATATTAAAAGTACCACAAACAAGAACACTATTTGCTAGTATTCAACTTTTTAAGCGATCTGCTCAGCTTTATAATGCTATTAATAAACACATTTATATCTACCCTAAGAATTGTTATGAATGCAAAAAAATACTAACGGAATGGATAAGAAAGCTAACCTATAGTGAGACTGAATCACTTCTACAACATATACACTAACACTATACTAACACTATTCTCTACACAAACATACACACCCTCACACACACACACACTCACCCCCACTTTCACACACACACACCCTCATTCACTCAAATCACCTTGTTTTTGTTTATGTACTCGTATTGTATAGTTTACACTTCTTGTTTTTGAAAGAGCGGAGTCTCCTAATACAGGCATCTTTTGCTTAAAAGGAGGCTCCAATCTCAAATTTGCTGTACGTTTAAGGTTATCAAATAAACTATTTTTATTTTTATTTTTATTATTATCCTAACACCAAAGAAATCCCTGGTTTACCTAGGAGTACTGTGGTATCCTTGGCTAAACCTCAAACGTCTGCCAAGGGAAAAAGTACCCTCATTACTAGCGAAGATTCGCGAAATCGTAGATTTGCGGAAGACAAACCTAAAGAAGTTGCAAAGCGTAATAGGAGCATTAAACTTTGCGAGTTTTGTTGTCTAAAGAGGGAGATTGCACTATCGAGCTCTATTGAAATTCCTAAACACACTACAATTGGACAATTATGTCAAGGTATACACTGTACCTGCAGACGCAATAGGCGACCTACAATGGTGGAGCCACAATTTGCAACATCCGTCAATTCTACACCACGCACCAGCGACTAAAACGGACGCCTCCGACTTAGGCTGGGGGGCCCAGATGGACAACCAGTCTCTATGGGGAACGTGATCCCAGAACGAGAAGAATTATCACTGCAACTTAAAAGAAATGTTTGCAATATTGAAGGTTTTTCAAAGTCATCCCGTGTATCTGAGTCAGTCTACGGTCACCATACAATGCGACAATCGCACGGTAGTAGCGTATCTCCGTCACGCAGGGGGAACCAAATCCTCGCGATTGATGGACATAACATACGACCTGTTTTGTTTGATAGATCAGTACCAAATTCATATCAATGTGTACTACATTCCGGGGAGGTACAACAACCATGCCGATCACCTATCGCGGGTTCGCCAGGTCCCCGAATGGCATCTGATACCCGAGATTACCAAGATAATATTCTTAAAATGGGGAATTCCCCAAGTGGACCTGTTTGCCTCCAGCAACGCTCACGTAGTCCCTCATTACGTGTCGAAAGATCAGAACGACAAACAAGCTGTAGCCCACGATGCATTCTCGATTGCTTGGAAATTCGATCTGGCATGGGTGTTCGCACCCCTGTTCCCGATTCCCAGGGTTTTTGAGCTACCTCAATCGGGCATCGGGAATTTACTTGATAGTAGCACCGCGATGGGAGAAAGTCTTTTGGCGCGGAGGTCTCAAAGCCCGGGCTCTGGCCCCACCGTTCACAATACAGAACCTGAACAAAGTATTGATCGATGTGACAACGGGACTGCCACCTCCTCGCGTCCAGGATCTAGTGTTGGAAGTTTGGAAATGTGGGGGTGGACACATCATTTGGGTAATTAGAATAATTCTCAGATCTTTTGAAAAGTTCTTGGCGCGATTCTACCCTAAGAACTTACAAACCTGCATGGAACCGCTGGGTTTCGTGGTGTAGAACTAGTCATATTAGCCCTAAGAATCCCTCAGGATCTGACCTAGCTCGTTTTCTGGCTGATCTGAATATAAAACATAAACTGTCTTATAATACAATATTGTTACACAAGTCTGTGGTCTCCACCCTTTGTAATAATGTAAATGATTCAGGTGTTCTAAGTAATCATGTTTTGGTGAAACATATTTTGAAATCGATTTCAATCAAAAACCAATTGTTTCTAAGTTACCCGTGTGGAATATTGATGATTTTGTATGTTTTCTAGGCGTTAGAACAATAAATCATGACTACATTTTTGATGTTTCGAGTCAAGCCGCTGCCCTCTTAGTACTCTGTTCTGGTAGGCGTATTCATGACTTGACACTCCTTATGACCGATAACGATAATTTGGACCCCGTATACTGGGTTGAACAAACTGTATCACTGCTTTCCACTAGACGTCAGGAAGCTAAATGTCCTAACTTGTTTGTCACTACGAGAGGTACAGCTCGTGCGGCCTCACGAACTGTTATTGCAGGCTGGATTAAAACTCTGATGCGTCAGGCAGGTATTGTTGCTACTCCTGAAAGTGTCCCTTCCGCTGTTGCTTCCAAGAATTGGTTGGACAACTTCCCCATGGAAGATATTATGACTCGGGGAAATTGGAGATCCTCAAATACTTTTAATCGAATTTATAAACTACAGGTTTTGGGCTCTTCTAGGAGTGACAGCATTACTGCTCTTTTTAAACCTGTCTCATAGTGAATTATGTTGATTTATTGATATTTTGTTGAATATTTTCTAACACATCTTTTCTTTTTTTTTTGATCTTTCCCTACACATTGGCGTCCGTCATGAGCGTCACCAGACGATAACAGACAATATCTCAATAGTTTAATTATGCTTCGAATAACGGTCAGGTGGTTTAATATCGGCGTTTTACCTGAAATAAAACGCTTATTAATCTACTTACCTTATTCGAAGCATAATATTAATTTCTGCCAGGTGACATAGTCAATCATCCAATGAACAAGACCGAGCGCGCGCGCTCAAAAATGCGCTCCCCTCTCTGACCTGGTGACGTCATGAGAGCGAGACAGAGCTATATCGCTAGAAACGTAAGGAAAAAAGGCACAGGAAACAAGGTTCAGCCTATCTCAATAGTTTAATTATGCTTCGAATAAGGTAAGTAGTTTAATAAGCGTTTTATTTCAGGTAAAACGCCGATATTATATCATTTATTTCGGGTAACAATGACCCATCTATCATACATATTTATTAAAACCACAAAATATTAATATTATTGTATACGAAGTGACGGCGTCGTATTGCGCTGCGTGGTGTCGCGTAACCTTCCGCGGAATCGCCGATACACGACACCCTTCGGCCAAAACTCTTCCTTGAGGACGGTCTCAATATATTGAGTCGGAACTCGCACCACGAACGACGTGAAATTCGTGTTGTGGCGCGACGCCAACTTCTCGGCCCTTAAGATCCAGCTGGTCTTAGCTCGGACATACTCCACGATCTCCTCAACCTTCGTGATGTAATGTAATCGGGACACATAGAGCTGCGTCGTAGGTATAGCCGGACGCAGCATATTGGGTCCTGCCAGCGCGGTCCCGCTTTGGTTCCGACTAGGAGGCTTCTTCCTCTTCTTCCTCTCCGCTTTCACGAAGCCATCCTTGTCACACGTGCCCGTAGCTGGGCCTAGCTGTTTCAAACCCCTGTCTGCAGGTTGACAGCAGCTCTTCTTATCCCCCTTCTTGGTCTGCGCCACAGGTTTGTGCGTTGCGACGATAGCAGAATAGGAACGTTTAGGGGTCGACGTACCCACATGAGTCACTACCTCGACCGGCATCGAGTCAACGACGGCGGCGGCGCATGTTGCAACGCGTGCAATATCAGCAGCGGGTGACGCAGTGGAGCTCGCCGACTTTAAACTGCCGATGCTAGCGTTTCCCGCTCCGCGACTTGTGTTCGCGTTGGGGGCATCAGGCGACCTAGTTACCTTCACAGCATTGCGTAACAACTCTACTTCGGCACGTAGCTCACCAATGGTGTTACTCGACACCTCCAACTTGGACTGTACCTCGGCCAGGCTCGCCTTGAGAGTTGTAATGTACTTCAGCAACCTGGTGACGTCGACGTGGTCAAACGTGACTGGGGGCAACTTATGTAGCTCACGTCGTCCGGGTCGGTGCTCTTCATCAATGTGATGATGTCCTGCACACACTTCAGGCCACCATCCCTCCGGCGGGACTGCATCTGCTCGACTTTGCCGAGCGATTTGAACAGCAGCAGCTTGGCACTGCTGATTTCCTCCTCCTTGAAATTGGACTTGCAGATCTGCAAGATGCTGACTTCGTCCATGTAGTCGATGGCATGGTTGATAAAAGCCAAGACCTCGCTGGCTATAAGCTATTGTGAACTCATAGCGACGTAAACCGGGCAGCGGCTAAAGCCGCGCAATACGTGAAAATATTATTCGTTTCGAGCAGCGCAAACACGTCCGTAGTCGACCGTGCATTGCACTGCTATACTAAGGGGGTGGTGAAGGGTAGGGTGTGGTGAGAAGGTGGGTGAGGGGAGAGGGAGGGGAGGGGTGGTGAGGAGGGTGATGGAGGGAGGAGGAGGTGGTAAGGGGTAAGGGCGAGGGGAGGAGTTGGTGTGGGGGAGAGGGGAAGGGGAGGAGTTTTTGTGGGTTAGAGGGAGGGGTAAGCGGTTAAGGGGGTGAGGGGGTAGGGAGGGGGAATCGGGTGAGGGGTTAGAGGGAGAGGGGGAGGACTGAGGGGGGGTACCTTTATACTTTAAACTGATTCATTGAAAAAACCCAGACCGACAAAAATGGCCGAAAATAGAAAGTCGGAATGGCACAAAATACAGAAGTAAACTGCAGTCGTGCGTCGGAGCTGACACACACTGTGTTTTTGTTTGTTTGAACGCGCTAATCTATGGAACTACCAGTCGGACTTTAAAAATTATTTATGCATTTGATCTTGGACCTAGAAAGCTGAAATTTTCCACAGAGGTTTCCTTTATAATGTTGACATGGAATAAGGAAGGATTTTCGTTCCCGTGGGATATAATTCAACATTCACACGGGCGAAGCCGCGAGCAAAAGCTGTAGTTAATATTAAGTCTGAAATCGCCAACAGGTCTTGAACAAACGTGGTGATCAATGCTCGCGCCTTCTCTGTATGAGAAGAGGCCTTTGCCCTGCAGTGGGCCAGTAATAGGCTAGTATTAAAGTAACACTCACTCTCTCCCATTATCATAGAAAGCGAAGCGGTCGATTTCAGCTAGGAAGACCTGCATCTGTGCCAGCCTCACGTCGGTCCTCTTCGGGTTATACAGCAGGTGCGTGGTGGCTACCACCACTGGCGAGCCGGGCATTTCGTAGGGCGCCAACTTAACCATAATGCCGACGTTGTCCCGGTTCAAGATGGGAAGCTCGGGCTGGTTGAATTCCACCTGCGGAAGGGCAAGTTTTGTTAGTTAGTTTTAGCAATCTGGAGCGTAGTACTCGTAACAGGCGCACATGTACAGGGTCAAATTAAATTAGCTAGCAAAACTCCGCAGACGTGATGGGTACCCATATCTCAACACGACAAAATTAAAATAAAACATTTGATGATTTTTTTTTTGGGTCAATGCCCACTGGTAGTATTGTTAATTGAAGAGTGAGTTGATATAATCTGATTTATCGTGTTTAGATATCGACACCCATCACATAGGTGAAATTTACACAAAAAAACTGATTTTCAAACTGATATTTTAAGTGACTACATAGGCTGCACTAAAAGTATCGGGAATGGAATATTTCCATTGTTCCTGTCATATTAAAATCTTTTTAACCCGTCGCGCGCTAATTAGCAGACACAATTGAAATTCTATTGTTATCTGTACACATGGTGTGCAATCGACATTTTAAGAGTTAATTGAAAACTCCTTGGTTTTAAAAATCGAATACCATTTATTTATTTAAAAAAAGAGTCTCGGTCTTGTCACAAGATTTTGTCAAACTTGTTTAGTCGTTGAGAAAATGGAATTGACTCGAGAAAATTCAAGAGCGATGATTTATTATGACTTTCGAAGTGGTTTAACACAAAAACAGTGTGTTGACCGGACGATTTCTGCATTTGGTGATGAAGCCCCATCCAAAACCACAATTTATCGCTGGTTTGCTGAATTTCAACGTGGACGTGTCAAGCTCAGTGATGATCCCCGTCAAGGTCGTCCAAAAACTGCAGTCACCCAAGAAAACGATCAACGTTTTGCTGTGCGTAAGCTGATTGAGGAAGATCGACATGTGACATACCGCGAAATTCAGGCAACTTTAGACATTGGCATGAGTCAAATACAAATAATCTTGCATGAACAATTAGGTGTAAAAAAGTTGTTTTCCCGATGGATACCGCATTCGCTCTGTGAAGAGCAAAAAGCGGCTCGCGTTACTTGGTGCGTCAGAACTCTCGAAAGATTCCACGCAGGATCCTCAAATGCTGTATACAACATCGTATCAGGTGACGAATCCTGGATATACGCGTACGAACCCGAAACAAAAAACCAGTCACGAGTTTGGGTGTTCGAAAATGAGTTAAAGCCAACAAAAATTGTTCGTTCACGGAGTGTTGCAAAAAAAATGGTGGCCACGTTTGCCTCCAAAACCGGCCATGTTGCGACTATTCCTCTTGAGGGACAAAGAACGGTTAATGCAGAATGGTATGCTAGCATTTGTTTGCCACAGGTCGTTTCTGAACTCCGTAAAGAGAACTGCAACCGCCGCATCATCCTCCATCACGACAATGCGAGTTCTCACACCGCGCACAGAACAAAAGAGTTCTTAGAGCAAGAAAACATAGAATTATTAGACCATCCGCCGTACAGCCCCGACCTAAGCCCTAATGATTTCTATACTTTCCCTAAAATAAAGAATAAATTGCGTGGTCAGAGATTTTCATCACCTGAAGAAGCTGTGGACGCCTACAAAACGGTCATTTTGGAGACCCCAACTTCCGAATGGAATGGTTGCTTCAATGATTGGTTTCATCGTATGGAAAAATGTGTCAAATTTCGCGGAGAATACTTCGAAAAGCAATAAATACATTTTTAAATAGTAATGTTGTGTCACTTCCTTGATTCCCGAAATTTTCAGTGCCGCCCTCGTACACTACCGGCGGTTGATGACCGCCAAAAATAAACATCATAAAATTAATTATTTTTTTGTTTCATCATGTTTAGATATCGATACCCATCACGTCTGCGGAGTTTCACTAGCTAATTTAATTTGAACCCGTATAACTAGATATTTGAATGCATACAAAACAAAAGGAGTATGTTAAAAAGCTACTAGCAGTTCTTTTGGCTCGTGACCGAAATCAGAACTAGCGCCGTCGCCCGTCTTGTTCTATCATTACAATTGGGGAAAAAAACTGTCAAATTAGTTCTGCGTAGATTAAGGGCCTACATTACCTCAGATTGCGAAAATTGTCTTAGGCTGAATGAGTTTCAACAGTTCTGCAGTATTCACTTTGTAATTAATATACAGTAAAGATGCGGACTACTGCTAAGTAGCCTCGGTTGCGAATTCACGATTCCATACAATTTTCTCGATACAAAGAAATCTCAAAGTTACCTCTAAACCGTACAATAAATGGACAATAATCAATGAAAAATTTCAAATTAGGTCATGAAACTTTGCAGGATAATAGAACTATATATAAAGCAGGTACACCAGGCAGGCAGGCAGGTGTACCAGTGGCGAAAGCACCTAATAACACGATTCCTACTGGCTTCCCTTCGGCGGTTCGCTACTCTACCGCTATTAAAAATGGCACAATCAATATAGTGTCTACTATTACCAAAAACAACAGTTACACTGTGGATATTTAATTCACCATAACATTTAAACAACAAAAACGCCTATTTAGCTTTGAATTACAACAACAACAAAAAAATTCTAAAATAACTCGGCGCCAAACCGTCATAATCGGGAACTAAAAATTCATACAATAGCGATCCCGTCATGACGTCACTCTAGGTCACGTGGCACCGCTTGATAATGGACGAGAGCAAGCCGATGTACAACGGGTTACGATAGAGACAGATATTGGAAAAATGCGTCAGAGAGAACGAGATGAAGGAATATTGCACATTTTATTTAGTTTTCACCTGTTCAATTTACTCTATTGTATGCATTCGATATTTTATATTCCCATAATAATTTTAGAATGATATTATCTAAATTAGTTGAGTTTATTTCTCTAAAACATTGAAAGTTTTGTTTGTGTAGTGATAGCTTCTTTTTGTTTCTGCTATTTGACGATAGATGGTGTTTAATTCAGTAAAGAAAAGACTTTAATTTTTAAGTGAACAAATTAATTTTTACTTTATTGGTGAGTATATAAGTTGAAACCGGCTTCTCTCTTACTTTTGTTCACACCTCGCCACTGGCAGGTACCATACGTTCATTTTTATTTTTTAACATTACGGTCATTCAGGCGCCAACGATATTTGTAGCACTCTAGGTTCGACGAAGTGGTGTTCTGTATTTTGTGCCTACCCCTATGGGGATAATGATTTTATGAATGGAAAAAACTAAACCTAAAGGTTCATAAAATTATCATGGTAAGGTGATGAGACGAGGCACAGGAGCGTGGAGATCAGCACAAGCAAAGAGAGGCCCAGCAGTGGGTAAAGTCGGGCTGTGGATGACGATGATTGTTAAGGTGTTCCATTTAGCAATACTCGCTTTGTAAATTAGCCATGTTCGAATCGTAAGCAATTTATGCAAATAAACTATCGCCACGGAGTAACCCTAAAGCAGATTTATGAAAACGAATAAGTCATTGATTTTAATCATTATAATTGCAAAAATGTGTGCTATTACAACGGACTCAAACAAAGCATGTTTTTGAAAACAAGACGTCATACTGGACAACAAAGAATTTCCTAAAAATTATGTGTGTAATTATTTAGTATCCTTATGGTACCTAAGCATCTTCTTACATCCTTCTCACAAATGTATACTTCCATCGAATGGTGTAACCACCATCAGCATCTGCGTAGCCATTTTTCAAACTATATTGGAGTCAGCTACAAGTCTAACCGGATGCAATTGAATTTAAGGATTTTACATGGAGCGACTGATGTAACCAATATTTTGATTAATAATAAAAAGAGTGTAAATCAAGAAACTAACCATTAAATCCTGGGACTTAATCGCCATTTTTATGATTAGAGGAGGTATTATCCACTGCATGTTACTTACTTCCTCGAAGTTTAGCTAAATATACTCTACCTATACCGACCTTTGGTTTTTATTATTACGCATACGAGTGGTTAACAAATCACTATCAAAATCGATGGTCATTCAGAGATCCTGTTCCTGCAAAGGACCATAATGTTTGTTGCCAGCAAATTGCAGACCTGGCAGACATTCGTGAGCCAATCACAATCAAGGGCAACAAACAACATTTAATGGTGACAATCAAGGATTTAGGGTACTTTGCAGGTGTGTGTTATATACTATCGCCTGGCTCCAGCTTTGCTTCGATCGCTACCCGTAGCCAGATCAGTTCCAACACCAAAGCAACAGCGTAATAGAATCCGAGACAGAAAGATCTCGGAGTTTACCAATCAAACGAAACGACGCATGTATCAGATAACATACAATAGCAGAGCATAACATACAATAGCATACATGTATCCGTAGATAAAGATTACATTCACATTTAAATCCTCGTGTGCGTATAATAAGTACTATTAGATACAGCGATAGATAAACGATAAAAAATGAATGTGCTCCTTGATAATATGAACGCGCGGCTTGGTGACAATGCTATAAATCAACTGACTGAACTAGTTATCTCGGCGACTGTATCGGCCAAGGTCGCAGCTGAATAGATACGTTTATTCCTGGAGTTTGCATTGTCGATTTTGGCATTCAACATTTTCAGGAAAATGTACACACATTGAAGCCCCAGTTTCCTAATGACCTACGTGACCTCGCACACGGGTATTGGAATAATAGAGCGCACAGCATGGATACTGGAGATGTTTGCACTTATCTTATCTCATATCTTTACATATAAAACAGTTCCCTGACTAAGTGACTAATTTGACGGAGTGACGCACAGCTTTGAGCACTAAACTAATATTAACGTTCCCGGAAGGGTTTACAAGTGCACTTAAAAACGATTTTTAAAAGTATGACCCAACATTTATTTGAAAATCATTCCTGTTATTTTGGTCCTACTGGCGTAGCTTTTATGATGTCACATCACAGTGCTGGATCATTTTTCATTGAGTCAGAGTTCCCCCGCACTAAAACTTTTCATATTTTAGGTTTTTCCTTCCCTAATGTATGTGAATTATGTTTGTAATGTGCGAACAACGATCTAAAAGGGCGGCTGAGACAGACTGAATGGAGAACCGAGACATGGCGCTACTTGGGGGAGCTCTGTTCAACAGTGTGATGGAGAACCGAGACACGGCGCTACTTGGGGGAGCCCTATGTTCAGCAGCGTAGTTGATTGAATGCTTGTACTTACACCGACATGCCCCTTCAGTTCGAACATCGACTTCTTGAAGTAGATGGCGCATCCATCATGCCGGTGCCCAGTCTTCTTCTTGAATACCTTGGTGTAGCCGATCTGCTCGAACCTCGAGAAGAAACTTTCTAAGTGCGACGATTGTACTTCTTGTAAACATAGTATCTGAAACACATGAGTATTCAAGTTATTTCTCTCATTCGGAACAGCGATTTTAGGTTCAAACTAAGAATCAAAAGTGATCGCAAACATGGCGGTTTCGATCCTGGCTGCAGCATCAGGTCATGTCTACCAGTTAAATGTATTGTCATTGTAACAGAATTTTCAATTTGATAGCCCAAGAGAAAGTGTTCGTATATATATAGCTTGCAAAATTTGACCATATCATTACAGCTCTCATACAAAAAGATTGTGAATTAGAACGTACATCGGGTGACAAACTGGTGATTTCATCAAAGAGTCGAGCAGCCCTGGATTTCCACTTGAGGTCGCGCGGCGAGCAGTCTGTGTACAAGTAGGGGTGGCACTCCAGCAGGTACTGAGCCAACAAGTTGTACGACACCACCTTGAACTTCAGCGACGGACCTGCGGAAACCAGTCCTTCGGTAAGCACTCACTGTGATCAACTTTTCAATGCAGCTTCAGAAAATTTCTAAATAAGTACAAGGACAATTAAATTTTTTTCATCGTAATTTATTCAAGGCGTATTCATAGAATACGCCTTCCGTGTCAATAGTCTCACAGTAAAATGACTGTACGACATACGGTACGACAAGACGAAATTAAAATAGTTCCAGTTTTGACTTTTGGCTACGGAACGATAACAAGTAGTACTGTATTGTATCTCATTTGATAATAATAGCACGAAAACTTCGAAATTTCTAAAATTTGTGACAGCTAAACCGCACTGTGCCCGCGTGGTGGATTAGTGGGAACATTAAGCCAAGCACGAAAGTATTTTTTGAAAAATCAGACTGTATAATAGGTTTGTTTGAAACCAGGACTGAAAAGAATAAAATACACACCCTGCCTATTATCTCGGCCGCCGACTACGGTCTCCCACACCCTGAAGTTTGATGGTATATCATGTGGCGCCCTTCTACCCTCGCCCGACGATGCCGTCTCGCCCGTCTGCCGCAGCCACTCCTCATTATTACCTGCCGTACTGAACAAAAAACAAAATAAGAACATTCAATTAAACATTATAAGTCAGTAATACACAACATCTATATCTTCATTCTAAAGGCGGGTTTCCTGTGTGCGTCAGGCGCATGTCCCTGTTGTACTGTACACGGGAAATAGTGTCATTCTAATGAAGTTACCGGGATCTCAAACTGAAATAAGATCGTTTAATTCATCAAGAACCTGGTGGAAAAGTATTATAGCAATAAGTAGGTTTTAACGGGAAAAGGTTTCGTTATAAGTTGGTGCTCCGAAATATAAAATAATTCCAAGAGAAACCTTTGGAATGAATGTTTTTTTTCAGGGCTGCGCGAAGTAACTACGCATTTATTCCTTCTAAACCCCCGTACGCACGGGCGTAATAAAATCGCGGCGGGATTTTATAGCGCACTGGATATACAACGCTCTGCTTTGCACCGAGAGTGCAAAATCCAACAGTGTTTTTTCGACGCGCTAGAATGTACTCTGTTATTGTTAAGTTGGATTCTCAACTCTCGGCTCAACAACGAGAGTTGAAAATCCAGTGCGCTATAAAATCTCGCCGCGATTTTATTACGCCCGTGCGAACGGGGGTTAAGAGCAGATTTTTCAATAGTCAGATAACTCTGAAGAATAAAATTTTTATAATTGTCATATTTAATATGACAGTTTGACATGTTTTCTATACAAAAGCTATTAAATTGAAATATTTATTCTTCAGATAATAATTATTTGACTGTTGAAAATTTAGCCCTTAAACTAATTAAATAAAAATAAATGAAACACTGGTCAAGATTGTTTTCTTTTATTCGATTACATAACAAATGATTTCCGCACACTTTGCTTTGTATCAGCCTATGTAATCAGACTCTCACATTGAGCACATTAGTGACACAAAAATCAGGTGTTTGCGAGTCATCTGAACGAACAGTAGTCAGTGCCATTAGTCATGATGCTCTGCATTCATGGTGGATGCGGTCACATTTAAACCTGTAAAAAACATTTTATTACAACTTGCAACAACATGGTAGCACACAGCAAACACGACTGTTACGCGTCGCTTCCTAGATTCGATCCCCGTGTCGAGCAATTGTGTGTTTCCATTTCGAAGTCTGGAGTCGACCCCGTTTAGACTGCCAATAACTTTAGCAAAATGTGGGTATTCTACCGCAGGAGATGACTAATGACAGATAGTATGGAAGAAGAGGACACTGCGCTGCACCCAGATATATCGGGATGAGGGCTGACGGTGGTCAGTATTATTGTCAATAATTATTGTAGAGAAAATAAATGATTACACTATTACATAATAAATAGTTGAAAAAACATACCGGTCTATCGAGACGCATTTACCGTAATCCGTAAACAAAGTCCAAGGCACAGCAGTAAAATAAATATAACTTTTTTTTTTTTCTTTTTTTTTTTGTTTTGGCAATTGAGCCGATGTCGACTATTCTGCCAGTGTCACGTTTGGACAGCATAAATATAACTTAACCACACCACCAACACATTTTAATATAAATCTGTCAGACAGATATCAGTGTCAGCCACAGATGTCAGTCAATAAAAAAAAATATATGGGACGAGGTTTTTTGACAAACAATAAATGAATCAAAAACTTTTCTTAAATGAAATAAGATCGGAACCCTGAAAATCACAGCCCTAAATGGATAACTTGAACTACAGGTGTGCTACACACTTACAGGTAGACTTACGCGACACAGCACGCGCGCGTTAGATGCGCGCGGCCGACGACCACACCGCTTCCATGGTACGCATCTAACGCTTCGGCCGCGACCCTCGGGAGTCTACCTTCATACATGACTATAGCCACACGCGCGCGACCATGCGCGGCATGCTTCGGCCGCGAGTCTCGGAAGTTTACCTGAAGTGTTCGGGTCGGCTGATTCGGCAAAAGCACAGCAAAGCACAGCCCAGCGGCAAAATCGAAAATATACATACATACACCTGCCCTCTTCCCATGGAGGTATGCAAAAACTACAGAACAGCACCTGCTACGATTCTAACCTACTCCTTTTGCTTCGTTTACGTTCATACATCTGGGACTATCCTATTATGTGAAAAAATTCATGGATCCATCATGGTTCCGTTGTGAAAAAAGGATGGTGTGAATGGTGGTGGTTGTGGTGGTGGATGGTGGTGGGGTGGTGGTGTGGTGGTGTGGTGGTGGTGGTAGTGGTAGTATATAGCTCCGTCTCTCTCAGACACTGGAACCATGATGGATCTATGATCTTCTTTCATGTCATAGTACGGCCCCTGCTCATACGCACGCCGCGGTTGCGAGTACTGCGCACCTGATGTTTCTGAAGAACAGCACCAATAACGCTATAATAGTTTATAGTGACGTTATTGGTGATGTTCTGTCCTCCTAGGGCGTTTCCACTCCATCTGCTTTGTAAATACCTTATGTTAAAGAAAAGCCACTCTGCTTAGTTGGAATTGTATCAACCTGAACAAGTGTGTACCGCCCCTTAACTATGACCTACAAGATCTTGAATAGTCAACCACGACAGAGGATTAAAATTTCAGTTTTTAAATCACAAATATTTTATATTAATCGAATAGAAAATAAAACGGTCAAGTGCGAGTCGTACCGCACACGAAGGTTTCCGTACCACTGTACAATATTTAACACTACATTTTTTTAAATACTTTAGTAAAAAAAACAAAAGAGGTGCAAGAAAACGCCGAAAAATACACGTTTTTTGTAAAGGGAGTAGGGACCCCGTTTAATTTTAACTTTATTTGTTGTTATAGCGGCCATAGCAGTACATGCTCTGTGATCAAGTGAAAGTACCTAAAAAAAGTCCCATGAAAATCCGACTACTATAAACTTCGGTCCACTTTTTTGTATTTTGTTAGTTTAATAGCACTTCACTAAGTACAGACATATACTGACACAAAAACATACTTACCTACATTCTGTTACTGTTGCTAACTGTTCCTCACAAAAACAATTGTTAGTGAAACAAATATCAACATTAAGCCTACCTTCGAATCGAAGCTATTACTAATGAACTGAGCATGTTAGACTGGGTAAAGTTTCTAATAACTAAAGGAAGAAGAACCCTGCATAAACATACCTCAATAAAGCGTGTGTCACGGTGAAAATGACCAAGAATAACACCATTATTGAGCTGCTTCATACATACTAAATATTTTGTTACACTGATAGCGAAATGAACATGACTACAGGTTCATACTACAGCTGATAACCTTAAACGATATCAAAACATTTTATTTTTTTACAAACTTCTAAAAAGTTAGTATACAGTGTATACCTACTATATTGTTTTTGTGTAAATAATTAAATAAATTACTGAAATAGCATATTATCGTAAAATAATAGGTACCTATAAAAACTTTATTTTATTTTATTTCTCTATATTTTGATAATTTGTAATTGTATGGATTTATTTTATCTGAAATAATAATAAAAACGATACAATACTAACACACAAATACTAGATCCGCTGTGTTATTACAAATAAAAAATACATACAAGGTGTAATTGAAATAAGTACCTGGCAAATACTTATTTATCTTTTCTGTACCCATCATTATGAACAACTTTACAATGGAAACAAATACCAACCCTGAAATCGCGAAAAATAAATGTATGGAGCAATAGATTTTTTTTTCGCGTTTTCCAGTTTTTTTTTCCATACTTTTTAACCAGTGTTAACAGGAATAATAAAAACGTTTGAAAATCCTTCTAGATTTGGCTGAAGACTTTGATGTGTGCCCATACTGTTGAAAAAATGTAGAATGTCAAGGTATTAGGGGATAGCATCAACAATTGATTGCAGACTACCTATCTAACAGAAAACAAGTCAATACTCGATTTCAGTAGACAACATTGAAGTTGGTGTACCGCAGGGCAGTATTGTTGGTCACACCCAGTTTCTTACACAGGTGATTTTTTTGAGCCACTTTAGGTATATTCATAACTATAGGTCTTAGAGAAAAACGTTAATAGGAACCAAAAGCAAAATATTAAAGAAAATAGATGAGAGATAAATACGGAGGAGCTCGTGGCTATGTAATAACAGCTGCACGGATCAGGCATCAGGTTAAGCTAAGTTTGCCGGGGTTGGTCAGTGGATGGGTGACCAGCTTTACATACCGAGACTCCTCCGTACCTCGGAAAGCACGTTAAGCCGTTGGTATCGGCTGTCATTCATGGATCTTTGACAATCGTTACGGGTCGTCAGAAGCCCGAAAGTCTGACAAACAGTCTTACCAAGGCGTATCGTATTACCCAATTACTAGGTTGTGGAGATCAGATAGGCAGTCGCTCCATGTAAAATACTGGTATTTAGCTGCATCCGGTAAGACTGGAAGCCGACCCCAACATAGTTGGGAAAAGGCTAGGCAGTGGTCATTGAATTTCAATGCTGTAGTACATGCGGAAGCCCGCCATTATTTAATAATGTAAAAGTGAAAATAATAAAATATAAAGACAGTATTTTAATGATGACTTACACGTCAAATTGTCCTCCATAGCTTGCATGATTAATAGATGGTTGCAACGGATCACTCATTGGCTTATATTTCTTGCACTCATTGGAATTCAAAGGCGGTATTTTGATGTTCAATCGCTTCTTTCCGTGGCCGTGGTGTCGCAACTGAAGGCTCGAATGAAACTGTGCAGTTAGTTGTATGTCCGCACACTCCGTACCACATGTCTTCCGATCCCAATTCAAATGCGAGAATCTCCTCACATGTGTCTTGTTAACCTTCTCACATGTAAACACTAAATATCTGTAAAAACTATTTGTCAATTTCAGCATAGCTTTCTATGGATAAGTCTTACATTTATAGTAATCATAGTGTAGCGGCATAACATATTTTAAATGTTCAAACTAGCCTAGCTACATAAGGTTTCATAAGAGCGTTCTGTACATGCATTACTAATATCCTTGACGCTCTATTGGTATGCTTAATATATTTTTTTATTATTGTTGACATGAAATTTGCTCTGTTGTTAGTTTTGCATCCTGAAACAAAATCATTATAAGTTGAAATATTTTAATATAAATGTTCCCCCAAATGTCATCTTACAGATTTTAAAAACTGACTTGATAATAATTACAAAAAATATTTATATGTTGCCAATTTATAGCTGTTTGACATGCAAAATATTAAATAAAAAATGATCGAATAAACCAGAAAGCAAACGAAAATCTGCCAACTAAGATATAGTTTTAACTCAACATGTAAATAAAAATCACTCGTAATAGACATAAGTACACAATTAAGTATGTATTTGAAAACTAACTTCATGCAACAAAGGTGTGTAATGAAGCAAGATAAATCTATAATGTTTGGTTTTTATTACTGCAAGGGTTATTCAAATGCTGTACTAGTTTTTATTCTAAAAATGTAAACTAACAATTTTTGCTGATTATTGACCTTTAAAAGTTTTTTTTTTTTTTATATCATTTGGTCGATCCAGAAACATAGTTTATACCTATAGAAACTTGTGACCTAGTAAACTATGAAAGGAACGAACTCTCATGAACATTAACTGTTTGCACGATAGTTATTTAAAACATTAAACGTTTTATTAACTTATTTAAAATAACGTGCAAAAAGAGTGACCGACAGAATTTTCGATCAGTTTCGGCCAAAAAACTGGTGTCGGGCGCAGTTTCGGTTTCGGCTAAGAAGTGGGCGAAAATTCGGCTCAGCCATAACTAAGTTTCTTGAGCTAACGGTACTGGTAGATTGCTAGACTGACTGTTTCGTTGGTCTACGTCTAGTTATAAACGGATTACGATTGTGACTAGTGCGTATTAAGGCTACGGCTACATTGTCGCGATAAAGCTAACTATATACACCTCGCGCGCTCTCTCTCGCACACCGCTCGACGTCTCATTGTACAACAGAGAGTTCGCTTTACAGCAGAAATGTAGCCCATACCCTTAGCATAAGTCACAGAGTACATTATAATATACAATATACTGAAAGCATAAGTGGAAACATATGGGATTTCTCAGTAGCTGTTCGGAGACAATATCAGGATCTAGTCTGTTGTTGTTATAGTAGTGGGACTTGAATATAATTGGCAATATAGTTAGTGCACCCAGCACTGGAATACATTTGTGATGTTAAATAAACATTTTAAAATATTTTTTATCCGTTTACACCGATTTCTACGCGATTTCTGTGACGTAAACGCATTTTTTTTTTCATGTGGTAGAAAAGGCCCACTCTGGTATAACTTTTTTTTTTCTTCAGTGAGTACTTTCTTAGTAAGAAAGAAACAATGAAAGAAAAACGTTTTGGACTCAGTTCGTGAAACACAATACACAAATAACAAAAAAAAAAACAATGTGAAAACAATGTTTTAACAACAGCCTGTGCCTCACGGCTGCGCTAAAAGGGTTCTTTCAAAATTAAAAAAAAAAGTTTTTCTTTCAAAGGTTCGTTTTGGTGAGTTGCTTGTCTGTCACAGGGCTGTATCTCATGAACCGTAATAGGTAGGCAGTTGAAATTTTCACAGACTGTGTGTTTCTCTTACACACAATAAGTAAAGTGCACTAAGTAATGTTAAAAATTAACCGTTTCATTTTGAAAAAAAAATCTTACCCAAACATGTGGGGTGTCATTGTCTAGAACTCATCGAGTAGAGTACATATTATATTTTTTTCTAATATGAAGAAATAGGGAGCCGTAATAGTTGTCAATTTTTAATACCATTTTTGTACGAGCTCTATTAAAAAAGTCAGGAATTTTAAACTTCTGTATATATTGTCTAAAACCGTATTTCATCAACAAACTTACTAAAAACGCCGATTCATAAGGTACTAGCTGTTGCCCGCGGCTTCGCCCGCGTGGATGTCGGAAAATATCCTTCGGGAATGTACTACCGGGATTAAAAGCACCCTAAGTGTTAGTCCAGATAAACACAATGTCATCTCGCACTGCTTACAGTGTCCGAGGAGCGGCGCGCCGATTGATATTGATTGCCGAAGGATAATAAATCCTAAAACCTAACAATAGTACGAAACGGAAAATTACCTTAACGGAATGCCTTTAAAGGCAACTTTAAAGTGAAAATATAAATCCTCTTTATTCCCTATCCCGTGGGAATTTAAAAAAAAAACTGGCCAAGTACATGTCGGACCACGCACAATGAAGGGTTCCTTAGTTGGGATGAATTTATTCCAATAACAAACTTAATATTGTAGTAGAAAAACATGTTCGCCCATACATTCCAACTGTAAATGTAAGTTTGTACTCACAATATAGAGAGATTTACCATGTTATTTTAAGACCACAGACTTATAGGTTTTCCTGTAATCTACAGGTAAAGATCAATTTTCTGTTTTTTTTTTTTTCAAAATTCTAGGCTCATTAGTTTCGGACATAAGGGTTTGCTCCGAATCTAATGGACCGATTAAGTTGAAATTTGGTGCACTTATGGAATATCTGTGACCCAAACACGGACGAGTAAAGTAAATAAATGAATTTTGAATATGGGGGCCACTTTTGGGGGGCAAATAAGAAAATTAAAAAAAAAAATTGCAAATAATACTGTGAAACAAATGAAAGGGCTTAAATATGACGTCTAAATAAATTGTTTTAATGTTATTTAAGAAAATAGACGAAAATTGACCATCCCCCCCCCCCCCCCCTTATCTCCGAAACTACTGAGCCTACAATTTTGACAGAAAATAGATCTTTACCTGTAGGCTAATGGAAAACCTATAAGAAGTCGGTGGTCTTAAAATAACATGTTAAATCTCTCAATATGAGAGAGTTCAGAGTTTGTGAGTACAAACTTACATTTACAGTTGGAATGTATGGGAGAACATGTGTTTCTACTACAATGTTAACCCCACAACAACGGAACCTTTCATTGTGCGTGGTCCGACATGCACTTGGCCGGTTTTCTTTTTTAAATTCCCACGGGATAGGGCATAAAGAGGATTTATATTTTCACTTTAAAGTTGCCTTTAAAGGCATTCCGTTAAGGTAATTTTCCGTTTCGTACTATTGTTAGGTTTTAGGATTCATTATCCTCCAGCAATCATATATCAATCCGCGCACCGCTCCTCGGACACTGTAAGCAGTGCGAGATGACATTGTGTTTATCTGGACTAACACTTAGGGTGCTTTTAATCCCGGTAGTACGTTCCCGAAGGATATTTTCCGACATCCACGCGGGCGAAGTGTGTTTATCTGGACATTTACAGTTCGAATGTTTGGAGAACATGTTTTTCAACTACAATGTTAAGTCTGTTCTTGGGATAAATTCATCGCAACTACGGAACCCTTCATTGTGCGTGGTCCGACACGCACTTGGCCGGTTTTTTGTATAACTACCTAGGTAAGTATCAGTTTCCGTTTCGATCAAAACTAGAAATAAAGCCAAGTATTCAGTTATTAATGTTACGATTTCGGTTTCGGCTGAAAAACGTGTTTCAGTCAGACCACAACTTCAATCAATCAAGTGTGGAATGTGACAAGTATGTAAGTAATCTTTTACATCACTGATGATGATGACGCCATTGAAAAAGAACATTAAATTAAATGTCTTATTTACATATCTCTTGACACAAAAAATACTAACTTATCCCAGTACTTTTCCAACTGACTGTTATAGATATATTGCTATTATTTTGGATCTAACAAATTGCTATTTTTGTTTTAGGATACTAAAACTAATCATACTGAAAAATTAAAACCCACAGTAAATCTGTAGGTAAACTTTAGAACAGAATAAAATAGCCTTCCAGGCTATAAGAATAGCCTAATAATAGAGTTTTGTGAAAGATGGAATGGCTAAGAAGAGGGATGACTATTAAAATGTTAGCTGATAGAAGTGTATGGAAGAAAATGACAAGCAGCGGCAACCACAAATAAAAATACATGATAGTATCAAGAGGATGATGATGATCATGGTCTAATAAAACAAGGATGTCTATTATAGTATAAGCAGCAAAGTTCGGCTAGAGCAGGAATCTATAACATTTCAAAAGTAAAGGTATTTTGTATTTTTAGGCATTTCATAAGTAAAGGTATTTTTTACTGGCTGTCTTTCTGTGAGGACCCCTAAATTTATCTAAGAAATGTTGAATTTAGTAACTAACATCTACTAGTGGACAGAATGAATAAGTTTTTTTTAATGAAAAAATTGTTTGTTAATTAAGTAAATGACAAATATTTGTTCTAAAGTTTAGTTATATTTCTGAATGAAAGAAGCTTTATTTACTTGCACCATAAAACATGAAAAAAATATCACTACTTGTTTTGTTGAATTTGCATTTGCACCATGACACTCGAGTTATTTTTTTGCTTGCTTTCAGGATTTTGTTTGTGGCTGCATTCGCCCTGACTAGATTCTTATTGAATAGACATGTTTATACATATAGGGATTTGTCAAGTTTTATATTCATGTTGTTGTTTGTTTAGTTCTTACAACTTGTCTTTAGCTTGTGTTTAGTGTTTTCCAAATAAGTTGTTAACATGACAAGACATAATGAATTGTTAAATAAGTTTTGGTGCAACAAGCTGTCTGAAAACTCAGTTTTCAACATGTTTTTATATAAATGATTTGTCAGTGTAAAATGCACAGTAACTGAACATGTTTTTTCCGCAATGTGATATAAATTGTAAAATCTTTATTTTTATTCAGAGCCCTCCTTTCAAAGCTGAGTGTCTGCATCATACAACAAGGAATAAAAATGTCTACCAGTTCTCGATATTGATAGATAAGAAAATAAGCTATAGCCCAACTGTGGTATATTAAACAAGCATCATAACAACACAAACATCTTTGTTTCTTAATAGATAACAAGCGAAAAAACGTAATTAAAACTATGACAAAATATATTCTGGTTTAAACTGAACTTTTTGGTTGGTAAGACAACACATTATGAATAAAACACAAGGTAAGCTTGAAAACATCGGTACACAGCCATTGTTCGAAACATAATGTATTCCTGACCAACCATCGTAAAATTTAAAATATTTTCATGTAGCCAACAGCGCATTTATCTATTATATAACTTTATTTCGTCAAATACAACACAAAAACAAATCGTTGGAAATGCGACAAAACATTGCAACAATGACAACATTATTTTAACGAGATTTTAACCTAGTCGGAATATTTTTAATGAGAACAAAAGTAACTTACATGCATACAAACAAAACCATAGCATATAGCCTTTAATGAAAAAGAGCAAAAACCATGACGGACATCTAAAATCTACTGTAAAAATACATTATTACTGACCCGTCGACCTTTCGTATCGTGTCTCTCAACTGTCAACTGGCTACTAGCGTCTGGCTGTCACTGTCATGTGACGTCATGTCATCAAGACAGCAGTCAAGCGATCAAGTTCGAGATTCTCTTTGGTTTGGATTAATATTTTGCCCGCGGCTTCGCCCGCGTGGATGTCGAAAAATATCCCACGGGAACATACTACCGGGATTAAAAGTACCCTGTGTGTTAATCCAGGTGAACATTGTAACAACTCCGTAATACATTGATTTCATAAGAGGAGTAACAAATCAAAGTGTACCGGTGTACCGCCACCTGTTCTGCGGTTAACCATTCTCGTCATTCCACACATCCATCTCAACATTCTCATCTTTGTGCATGCAATCTTTTTTCATCCGTCTTCTTCACTGCCCAGCATTCCGATCCATAAAGTACGACAGGGCTTATCACGGACTTGACATATGAAAAATAAACTTGGAAGGCAACTTTGGGACCAAAGTCCATCGAGGTTTTTCTTTCCGGGCAACTTTGGGACACTTATCGCGTGAGTGGCTATTTCACCGTAATGACCTTGTGAATAAATTAGTCCAAAAAATACAGCATATTTTAATATATTTGTAATCAACTCGTTTCCGGGAAGACAAGTAAGTATCGATATCGATTTATTTACTTCCCTATCAAAATCCGCCATTTTGTGCTCTCGGACAATGTAGGTGTACACTCCTACCAACTTATCTGTGAAATGGCGAAAATTGGAACTACGGTCGTCATGTTGAAATGTCTTCGATTGTGCCGACGCATATCATTCGATTATGTCGACGCATCGACAGTGGCGACCATGGAATAGATGAGAAAAAAAATCCCCACTTTAAGTGTACAGAAGGTACCCTAAAAAAAAAATTCGTGTGTACAGTATGGCTATGGCATAATAAGATGAATAATATGACTACGTGCACTGTCAGTAAGGACACTGTCTCCGTACGAATGCTCTCAGCTATTGACTTGTTTTATACAATACTAGCTTGTTCCCATGGCTTCGTCCGGTTGGATGTTGGAAAATATCCCACGGGAACAAAAATCCTTCCTTATTCCTTTGTCTACATTATAAAGGGCACCTCTGTGCAATCAGTATTACAGGTCCAAGGATTTGGACTGGGCTCAGGACTCTTCTTTTTATATATTGAGAAGATAGATCCCGCCCGCAACTTCATCCTCGTGAAATTTCTTGTCCACCCGACCCACCCCGTGCATCGCATTGCCTGCCCGCGCTATTACTTCGTTTTAGCTTAGCGTTCTTTCCGACTTTTTTTCTTTTTGCTCGACACCTAAGAGTCCTAGAGTGATGTTAATTATACCTATAGCCTTCCTTAAGAATTAAACTCCGACTGGTAATTCCAGAGATTAACGCGTTCAAACAAACAAAAAAGTGTGTGTGTCAGCTCCGACGCACAAATGGGAACTCCATTTGTGCGTCGGAGCTGACACACACTTCTGTTTTTTCAGCCATTCCGAGTTTCCTATTTTCTATTTTTTTGGTAATTCCTGTCGGGCTGGGTTTCATTACAGGAAAAATAAAACGATGTCTCTAAATAGCAAAGTTTTTGAGAAATCATCCATAAAAATTACATATAAATGATGGTACGGAACCCTCGGTGCGCGAATACGCCTCGCTCTTGACCGGTTTTGTTTTTAAGTTGTGATTATTAAAACAAAAAGCTTACTTTTGAAAAATTCGTAACTTTCTTCGGTTGACTAAAAAAATTAAAAAATGCCTAGGAACTATCTTTGCAGTGAGGTGAAAAATTTCAGCGAAATTGAAAGAGGTTACATACATATGTAGTTGAAACTTGAAAGTCACTGCTTTAAACAGTAGTTGTGACTACCATGAATATTTACTTAGTCAACCAGTGAATTTCATTGGTTGACTCAGTGAAGGTTCACTGGACAACCAGTGAGATCCACTGATAAATTTTAAGAGAGTACATCTCTATAGAATTAACAGTAACTAATCTTTTATATTTTAATTGTATGTTAATTATTTTCTTGGTCTAAAAATTTACGTGCGCGCGCCCCCTTGTAATCTTGCGCCCCTAGGCACGTGCCTAGTTTGCCTTAGGGATAATACGCCACTGCATTTGCCGCAAGAATATGTTCTTTAATTTGGTTCTGAGAGCCCACATACATATTTCATGTAAAGGGAACTAAGTCTGCTCTCAAGTACCTGAATGTCAGACTATATAATAAGGGGAGGGTTTAGAGAGGGGGGAGAGGGGGGAGAGGCGGAAGGGAGGAGTTGGTAAGGGTAGATGGGAGGGGATACTGGTGAAGGGGCTGTGAGAGGAGGAGGGGGAGGTTAGCGGGAAAGGGATGTGGTGAAGGGTTGACAGGTAGAGGGGGATGGGGAGGGTGAGAGGGGGTGGTGAAGGGGATGATAGGGGAGAGTGAGTGGGGTGGAAAGGGGAGTCAAACTCAAACTCAACATCCCTCTAGGACTCTTAGGTGCCGAGCAAAAAGAAAAAGTCAGAAAGAACGCTAAGCGAAAACGAAGTAATAGCGCGGGCAGGCAATGCGGTGCGACGGGGTGGGTCGGGGGAACAAGAAATTTCACACGGATGAAGTCGCGGGCGGGATCTATCTCAATATATAAAAAGAAAAGTCCTGACTGACTGACTCATCAACGCCCAGCCCAAACTCTTGTACCCTGTAAAGCTGAAATTTTGCACACGGTTCCCTTTATAATTGTGCATAGTGCCTGTAATAATGATGTTGAGTAGATTATGATTATAATGTTTCTGAACGAAATCTAGTTGGCAATATTGTCTGTTTGACAGCTTGACATGAAATTTGATTTTGAAGTTCAGTTCACCACAGATAGAAAAGCTGAAGTGCTGTGTTTGTTTTCCTTTCTTCTTATTAAATTTTATCAACGTATTACTCGAAATTGTACTTAAATTTCTGTGAAAGTAATTTTAAAACCAATAATTCAATAGCGTAAGCGTCTTCCTCCCGAAACTTTATGGCATTTAATAGGTAAGGCTTACCTACTAGTTTTATGAATTACTTCCGGCAGAGTTTGTTTTATTTATCCACGTACCACGGTGGTTTATGAAGTTCTGTTCATGTTTTCAATAGTTCTTTATAAGAACGACGATCTATGAAAACACTTAACTTTTTGTAACGTTAAGTTTTTCACCACAGTACCATTGGTTCTTAATGGAAACAGCTCTCTTTAGACTATTTGTTTTCTTTCAAATTTACTTTGTTTTGGGCCTTGGTGACGCAACAATAAAATAATAATAAATAAATATAATAATTTTAAATAAATAAACAACTAAGCGATGTGGGCAATTACAAAACAAAGGGGGAAATGAAAAGCTACAAAAAAAAGGTTAATATGCCACCTTAGACTGTGACCAATGAGGTGGACTTTAAACACAACTATGTCTTAGCTGATTGAGATCTTAAATATACTGTATTATCACGAGACTAAGGCCCATATTACAGAACCTCACTGAAGATGCATACATTATTTAAAACTAAATCAGTTGTAGGTTTAGTTGTATTTGTATCTATATTACTTTGTGTACATAAATAATAAAATTAAAGCCACTCCATTGGTTGAATCTAGTCTTAAGTAATGCTCGAGTCTTGCGGCAGGTTCTGTAATGGTTAGTGCCACCTAACGGTTGCCCATTACTTTACAAATATATCCAAAACTCTTATTATACTGATTAAGCTGGAAGCTCTCTACCTTGGTTCTGAATATTGATTTATACCTTTATACTAAGATAGGCAGCCCCTAGTGAGCGTACAGGTACACTTCATTTACCTCTCACTCATTATAGAATATATTTTTGTCACTTCAGTCATGGAACAGTTTAATGTCTGCCCTCTTTATAGTAGATTCTTGGTTACCATTTTAGCAAAAAGCAAAACTAAATACATTGAATCACAGTAAGGTTGGCCTTGACTGCTTCTATATAAAAAATCTTGCCTAATGCAACAATATATATATATATATACTGAAGTAAGGCATACTAAAACATCATAAGATTAATCTTATTTTTATTGTGAAGTATTTTGTTTATTATTGTTGTTACTATTTTTTCATAAGACACTTCATTGATTTATTTATACAAGCTAGTAAATAAAAAATTGAAAGGTTTTTCCATTTGAAATTGAAAATTACCAAGAGCAATTGTTGCTGAAAAAAAAAGTATATTCCAATAATATGAGCATACTTACGAAGGCCTTGTAACCTGGTGTTAATCTTTATCAAATAAAAATGATACTTAGGTTAATCATATAGTTCAGAACATTTTGTTCTTTGACACTACATCATTCAGTTTAGGAGTAGCGCAGGTTAGAAGTGTTTAATAGTCATGGGCACATCTGTGAAACAATGTCTACTTACTAAAATATTCACTCATTTCTATGTAATGCCAAGAATAGGCATAATTTGTACATGTTTTTATCAAAAAATGACTCATTTTTACAAGAGACATTGATTACAAACCATATGTTGATTACCTCATTATATTGATTGCACTTGTTTATTATCAGTTTCAGTAAAAAAACAACCCATGATGCAGAGTACAAAAGCTTAGCGGCTGCCTTGAAAGATGTTTAAAATAGAATCGTATGTAACACCTATCCTGCTGAGCTATGTGGACAAGTATGTGAGGGACTTCAAACCGGCTGATGCCCAGGTAATGATCTATTATAATTATAACAATACAAGCCGTGTGTCCGATGGTATTTCTCATCGGCTAAAATGGCCAACTTCCTTACAAACCTTCATCTCTGTACGAGCCAATATCGCTCGTACAGCGTTTTTACTTATACCTAAGTTTTATTACCCATATTTAGTCGGTAACTCAACAACACAGCGTATCATACGTCACGCGTGATTGTGAAACATAAATATACCTAAGTGCGATTCAATTAAATACCTTTTAACGGATATCGCTGGTTTTGGTGTTACTATAAACCTACTTGTTTACCACAATCTACAATCGAGGGTACTGCAGAATAAACCGGCAGAAATCCCCAACATCTTTTTTGGTCCTTCGAGCCGGATATAATATCGCTCGTACAATCTCCTATTTGAACCCTTTAGATAAGATAGTCTTTATTTGACTTAAACATGGTATAAAGTTGTTACAGTCTGGTTTAGATATAATGTAGCAGTGTGGTTTAGCTATACAGAATATTGTATCAATTGCATGAAAGGGGTAATCTTTTAAAAATTATTTGTTAGTGCTCACTTTCGCTATATAAGGAACTCTTGTGCGAATTTCATGCTTCTTGACCTGGGTCAAGAGAGTGAAGAAAACCGTTGGCGGTTTAGGCTGTCCATTGTCTGTCAGTGAAGGAATTTTAGATTTTTATTAAGTAGATAATATGGCACACACACAGAACTGGTCGAAGCGGCGGTGTTTGAGGCCTATGTCCAGCAGTGAATGTCTTTCAGCTGAAATGATAAGATAACTTTGCTATTTTATGTCTTCGTCGATAGTATACGCTTCGTCAACGCCGTCGTTGGCGAAGAATAGAATAGAATACTCTTTTATAAAAAACTAAAAACACATGGAAACAGAAATAGCCATTTATACTACTACTACTAGTATTAGTACTAGTATTAGTAGTAGTAGTATTTATACTACTAGTTGTTACCCGCGACTTCGTCTGAGATCTAGAATAAAAACTTACCTACACTCGGCGTCACAAAAATCGCATCTCTTTATGAATTCCCTTCAAAGTCATTTTAACCCTATTTGTCAATGGTAGCCATATGACTATAAGGTATCATTGGAAAGGTAATTTATTTAAATTTCAGAAGAAAGCATTAGATTAGGTTTTTATTTACCAGGGAATAAAAAAAAGCAAGCTAATGCAAATGATTAAAACGTGTCGTTTTATTTTAACAGCAAAAATTACAACAAAGTCCTTAAAAAATAACTTAAAACCAAGTGTTACCCCCCTAGCCCTGATGACTGCTTCCATGCGTTCTCTTATGGACCTAATTAATGTTACATCAGTCTCTTGAGGAATGTTGTCCCCTTCTGCAACGACGGCATCTTGGAGGTCTTGGAGAGTGGTTGGGACAGGATCACGTACCCTTACTCAATAGGATTCAGGTCTGAACTTCGCGCCGGCCAGCGCATAACAGGAATCCCAACTTCCTGCAGGTAGTATCTTACAATCAATGCGGTGTGACAGCGGGTGTTATCGTGCATTAACATGAACCCACTGCCAACAAAACCCGCATAAGGGACCACGTGCTCCTCTAAAATCTCTGTTCTGTACCGAGGAGCAGTGAGCGACCCTTGCTCGCAAGCAGTCCCAGTCCGAGAAACACACACAAGGTTCTTTTTGGCGTTGATTGACATGCCGCCCCAGAACATGCACGAGCCACCCCCGTATTCCACTGTCTTTTGAATACAGGCATGTGCGCATTGTTCCCCTTGCCTCCGATACACTCTTCTACGCCTACCACTGCAGAAAAGGCACTCCCTCGTCTCATCCGAGAAGAGCACAGCCCTCCATTGATCTGTTGTCCAATCCACATGGTCTCGGGCAAATTCCTACCGGTCTCTCCAATGCTGTGCAGTAAATTTTGCCCCTGTAGCGGCCCTGTGAGCTGCAATTTTCTTCTCTCGCAATCTTCTAATCGTGGAGACACTTGCAGAAGTTCTGCGAGCTGTTCGGAGTTGTTGGTGCAGCTCAACAGCATTGGAGAACCGATTACGTAAAGACGTCGAAACAATGAAGCGGTCGTTTCTTTCGGATGTGCAGCGTTGTCTTCCAGATCCACGTCTTCGGATATAGCCATCAGTCTCTTAGAAGCGTTGAATCACTCGTTGTACGGAAAAACGATTCAAGTTCAGTTGCCGAGCAACATCACAATGCCGCATCCCTGATTGCAATAGAGCAATGACTTGAGCGGCTTCATCTGCAGTTGTATCCATCTTCAGGAGTATTTTTCTTGCTATAGCTGTTCACGTGTGTTCTCTTCAATGGTTGGATAGCGAATGACTTACATTTGACCCGGGTCACCCGTTTCAAACCCTTGTAGGATGGTGCAATTAGTGGCCGTTGTAATGCGAATTTTGACAACATTTTTTTAAACATTACGTGTTAATGAGATTTGTTGTGTTTAGGAATTCTATAATTGATGTTAATTTGAAGGACGTTAAACATACTTTCAATTGATACCAATGGATTTGGTGACGCTTGGGGGATGCCTACTGTCTTTCAGCTGAAATGATGATGAAGCTTGGTCTAACTTGTACAATGTTCCGCAGGTGTCACTATGGGGCGGAGGCGTGGCGCTCCACAACCTGGTGCTCAAGGCGGATGTGCTACAGCAGGAGGTGGCGCTGCCCTTCACGCTGGTCTCCGGCCGCATCCACGAGCTTCTTATACAGGTGCCCTGGACCAAGATCATGTCCGAGCCGATCGTCGTCACCATCGATACTATAGGTAGGTATCCTTAGTAACGTGTTGGTCACTCCACTCTTGGACTTTGTTATATTGAACTAGTTACTTACTTATTTGTGAGTAGTAGTAGTATGAGTAGCTGCCTGCAGTCTGCTCCGAACGTATCAGAAAGTGTACACAAGCCCTGTTTGGGTTCAATTCTTTCGCAGGAATTTTTAATAATGCAGATTATTAATAAAGCAAATTATTAATAATGCAAATTATTAATAATGCAAATTATTAATAATGCAAATTATAAACACGCTCATCAGTATTAAGAACATTTCAACTTTATGTCTCACCACTTTTTCCAACAAATTATTATTGAATTGTAACAGCCAAATTATCCACGTAAATTGAGGTTGTAAAATTAACCTCAATAGTCAAATTAAAACATCTATAAGGTGATTTAAAATTAGAATTTTGGGTTAAAGTATTCAAATAATCAAATCAAAGCACTCAATTTTTTAAGTGGCGCAGCAACTTGGCATCCGTAGGTACGTTTTACGATCCATTTGTTTACTTTTGCATTATAAGATATAATATGACAAGGTGGTCCGACCGTGCGTACGCACGCTCATTTAGAAATGTGTTCACTTTCTATTTGTGGTTAGCTTACTAAACGTCCTGTTTATTGCAGAATGTGTCCTTAGCCTGAATTCACCTGCCTCACCCGATGACACCCCGCCGGCGTCGTCACCAAGGTAGATCAACCCTAATAACACTAAGAAGCTAAGTTTTTAAAGCTTCCTCTCTCCTATTATTTTACTGTGCCCGCAGGCTCCATAATGATCTCATAAAATGTTTAGTTACCACCTAAGTACCTACATATTGTGGAGTGCAATAAATGATTGAGTATTGGTAAAACACTCGCATAAAATAAACATATTTGATTTGATTTAGTTCAATGCTTGAGCAGCACGCAGTAAGTACGCTGATCAAATAATTATTTAGTTTCAACCGCACGTCCGTCAGTGGGAACATTCACTCAACCGCCCTTACTGCTACGACGCTTCAACCGCACGTCCGTCAGTGGGAACATTCACTCAACTGCCCTTACTGCTACGACATATATAGCCAACCAAATGAAAACATTTAGGGCCCATATGGCCGCTCGCGCTGTGACTTGCATGCGCAAACGGTTTGTACCTACAAAAGTTTAAGCAAACAACACGTGTGGCGTCCAGACGATAGCAAACAGTTTGCGCGGCATATTACTATGCCGTCTTGCCGTCTTAAACCATATTTACTTGCTGCATATTTCTTTCTTGTGGTATACAATAAAAAAGAAGCAGCAACTGGTTTGCTTCCTCTGAACACTACGGTCTAACTTTTATTGTTACTACAACTTATGGTATACCACAGGCAATTCAATTGCACCGTGAAAATTGGCCGTGCCTTTAGATTATGTTTTATTGGTATACAAGGGTTAGGCGTATTTATCGTTTCTTTTAAAAAACAGCCGCAATGGGCAAGTGGTGGAAGCGCCCCCCGGGTATATGCAGGCGCTGGTGCGGCGCATAGTCAGCAACATCGCGCTGAGAGTACATCACCTCATCGTCAAGTACGTGCAGGACGACATCGTGCTTTCGCTTAACGTCAAACATCTCGCCGTAGACAGCGCTGGAGCCAACTGGGAACCGACTTTTGCAGGTATGAAATGATACCACGGACCGGACAGATTTTTAAATTTTCCGGATATTATATTGTATTTTGCTTTCTATTCTTAAAATTACCCTTTTTATCGCAATAAAATCTAGTACCTAAATACTCACAATAACCAGCGAACATTTCAAGAATTTATTTTCCTATATGTATATAAAAAAAAAAATACTTAATCTTTATTTGGGATAAGCATCATCCATATATTGGTTAGTAAGCAAAAAGTAAAACAAAAAGAAATAAAAAGCACTTTTATTTTACAGTTTTAGTACGGAAACGAAATAATAATTTGTTACGAATATACGCAAAGTGCAATAAATAATTGGCAATTTCTTAAATCCTGGGACTTAATCGTCATGTTTATGATTCCGGGATTTTAGAGGAGGTAATTTATCCACTGCATGTTACTTACTTCCTCGAAGTTTAGCTAAATATACTCTGCCTATACCGAGCTCTGCTTATAAAGTACAATAAACACTATGCACCTTAAAAACAGTCAGCGTTCAACCGCTGCTGGTAAAAATGGATGGAATGAGAACTCTTTACTTACAATGTATATTAACACCTTCCTCGCTCGCACTATGCATGAGTTTTGCCTGTAGTTAGAAGAGGAAAAGGAATGGAGATTAGCTGATTAAATCTAACTAATCTCTGGGGGACATCGGAATACAATATTTATGTAGGAGATCAGGAATCAATCTTTATCATTTTAGGGTTCCGTACCTCAATAGGAAAAAAGGAACCCTTATAGGATCACTTCGTTGTCCGTCTATCTGTCAGTTTGTCAGTCTGTCAAGACCCATTTTGATACTTACCTATTCGCAAATAAATAAAAACCTAAGGGTACTTCCGGTTCACCTAGAATCATGAAGCAAGATCTCACAGCAAAAGTAAAGAAAAAAAAAATAGAAAGAAATCGTTAATTTGTAGTTTTATCACATAAAACATTATTTTGCTATTACAAACTTACATTTGCGGTTGGAGAATTGACCGTGACGTAGGTATATCGATATACGTCACGGTCAAATCTGTATGGGAGAACATGTTTTTCAACTACAATGCTGAGTTTGTTTTTGGGATAAATTCATCCCAACTACGGAACCCCTCATTGTGCATGGTCCGACACGCAATCGGTCGGTTTAAAAAAAAAGGTTATTTCATAATAAACAGGCCTAAAAAAATAAGTTATGGAGGCCTTCTTTTAAGTATGGAGAGAGTCCTGTAACAGAAGACCTCCGCATTATTATAAGGTTTAATTTAAAATTGTATTTGTGACGTCACACCAGGAGAGTAGGGTTCACACAAGTATGACTACCTGATGTGACAAGGACGGAGCTTCAAAAATCATGAAACTAGTGTGACGTTGTTAATGGATGGCTTCAAATCCGCATTCTAGACATCGACCAGATTCACCCGCTGATCAGAAGGCTGGTGCGCCTCGATGACCTGACGCTGTGTCTCGACAAGTCTGATGCTGACGGCAAGATACGGTTCTTTCAGGAACCTCTGCTGTACAGGTGCCAGCTTGATCTCAGGTACAACCAAAGATATTTGATTATACTTACAATAGACGGGACAAAGCGAATATCAGAATCTACTTGCAAGATCCAACTGAACGACCTTCACTCAGTGTAGTTGTATGTCTCGTGTTATGCGCCCAGTCGCCCACCCCACAAGAAGAATCAATGATGTTTGTTAAACATCATACAGTCGGCTTTTTCAAGTTTTTCACTACTTATAAGAAATCAGACGTTTTTCAAATGTTACAATTTGTAGTAATATTATAGTCACGTAGATAACCGTGTTGCAAAAAAATGGCTGAATAATGAAATAACGAGAACGAATAACTGAACCAAGGTGATCTTGGTTAAATTGACCTTGGTTCTATCTATAATCTAATATATTATTAGATTTCATAAAAAAATTGAGAGCTTAGCTAAACCTATGTTAAAGGCATCCAAACATGTTTAGCAAATTGTTCATAATCTTGGGGCCACTTGCATCATAAATCATTAAAAAAAACATAATTTTGTGTATACAAAAATACATTGATGTTGTGGAGACTGGAGCCTGCACTAGGAATACCTGTGTTACAGGACTCCAGGCCTCCAAACTACACGGACAAGTCACAGTAATACAAATTATTCATGAAAATGTTAAGATAAACACAATTTAAGACAAGGAATAAGGAATAACAAATAATTAATTAAACAGCTTTAGTAGGGTGTGTTGGTGTGGGGGTGTGTGTGTGTGTGTGAGAGGGTGTGTGTGGATGCATGTGAGGGTGTGTGCGTGTGTAGTGAGTGTGTGATATTTAAAACTGGTCTCCTAAAATAGCAAAATGTAGGACATGTCGAGCTGCATTTTATGAGATGACTTCTAAGAGTCTCTCTGTGGCTTCATAATCGTGAGATTGAAGCCAATTTCGGACTTTATTTTTAAATAACATTAAATAATAAACGTATTTTTAAATGCTAAACGAATTTAAAACATCGTTCTTCGTTCAAAGTATTGACAGAAACAGCACGATGTATTAAATACTTTTAACGCTAACTATAAGCATTTAGTGTTTTGTGTAACATGAAAGCCTTAAGGCCACGTGGCTCTAATTATATCCCTGTTACGTTTCCAGAGTACTGACTAGGCTGCTATCAGCCAACACTCGTCGCGCGATCAGCTTGGACGTCCAGCTGAGATCTGGCAAGCTAGCGTGGAGTGTGAGCAACGAGCAGCTGGTCTTACTGCTTAGACTGCTGAAGGAACGGCCGGTGACCAGCAAGGCGCCGGCTCCGCCCAGGCAGACCGTCTCACCGGCTCCTCTGCGTAAGTTACTAGTAGTTCTGCGAACAGTTAGACCTCGCGTAGAGCGTGCACAGGAGCGACATCTAGTAACCTTATTGTAAAACTAACATTAATGTTGGTTTTAAAGCCTCGTTTTACAGAATTCTAATAATTATTTTCAGAATTCTCTAGTTTTGTGATGAGAAGGTGGTCCCAGGTGCTCCATCAGTCCCTACCTAATAGTTAAAGGGCCGTTTCCGCTGGTATAAATCTAAAAGTGAGCAATTTACTGCATTTTGAAGAGCTATTTTGCTCATCACGCCGAAGATCAGATCTTCACCAAATTTTACGAGACCAACTTAAAGTTACTACCTTTCAAATAAAAAAAATAACCATCGAAATCGGATTTCATAAGGCGGAGATATCCAGTAGCTCCCTTTTTCCCCTTTTTGGAGGATGTACCCCCTCCAATCAAAAATCCACGAAGAAAAAATTAAAAAAAATTCGTAAAAACCTGTATACCAAGTTTCGTCCGACTTGTAAAGGAGTAACAACAAACTGACAAACGATAAGAATATTTTGCCAGACTGAAGCAGAAACGCTACGCTCGCTCGGTTAACTAGCAGCTGTTGTTAGATCGAGCAGTTTTCCACAAATAAACAGTCGATCAGTCTTGCGTTTGCACGAAAAACTGGGAAAATCAACGATCAACTGAATTGATTGTATCGTTGCGTCGAGTGTATATTGTGCGTACTCCAGTCTATATTGCTTGATTGTATAGCAGTTCTCCCAGTGGCAGTGCTTGGGGAAGCCTGTGTCCGGCAGTGGACGGTACAGGGGTGAGCTACACGATGAGTGATGCATGCATACTGTCTGTCGGGACAGGTCAAATCAAAGCTGCAATAGTTCTTTCTTGAAAAGACCCTTCCAGCAAGACATGGGCCTGCATTGTTAGACTCACATAATATCTTAATAATGTAATATTTGTACTTTAAAATAGACCACGACATCTGAGTTTGTTTCAGCATTTCTTCTCAGGAATCAATCAGGAAATGCCGGGACCATCTAGTTTTAAAATGAATCAGTTTGTCTAGTTCCAGTTCGGTTCGGCTCCAGTTCGGCTTCCAGTCTAACCGGATGCAGCTGAATACCACTATTTTAAATGGATAGACTGCCTATCTGACCTCCACAACCCAATTACTGGGTAACAAGATACCCTTTGATAAGACCGAAAGACAGAAGATTGTCAGAGTTTTGGTTTTCTGACTACCCGTAGCGATTGTCAAAAATCTACGAATAATAGCCGGGACCAACAGGTTAACGTGTTTTCCGATTAGGCATGGAGGGTCTCGATATGTATTGAATGGGGAATCCACAAATCAACCGCGGCAAACGTAGCTTAACGTAGCTTGCGGTTGTTATTATTTCATCACGAGCCCATTTCTAGTTTTAAAATATTGACCAAAAAATGTACGTATAAAAGTGTTTTGAAATATCTACTTACAGAAATACACATGATTTGATTTGATCGCAGACACGTTGTCAGCGAACTCAGCGGAACCGACGCGCTCGGAGAGCTGGACGGAGTGGGCGTGGTCTTGGCTGCCGTCGCTGGCAGACCGCGAGGTGGGCGCACAGGAGGCGCCCCCGCCCGCCACGCCGCTGCCCGTCTCGTTCAACGCCTACCTCGATGATGTGTCGCTGGTGTTTAAGGTAACATTCATAAAACACGTACAGTTAAACCAAAAAACTGCGTATTTTTGGTGTTATGAATTTAATGTAGGTATGAATGTAAACTTTTATTGTCTTGTTTTTAGAACAAAACCTGAGATAGTACTGACAAACAAAGCATGCGCGAAAGACGACGCGAAATGTTTGTACACAAACATGTCAAAACGTGTTTTAACACGTTTTGACATGTTTGTGTCTCTATAATTGAGACTGCAGCTCAATTACCTGTACAAGTGAGACAAATTAATCAGGTTTTAACCTGATTAATTTGTCTCACTTGTACAGGTAATTGAGCTGCAGTCTCAATTATAGAGGTAAACATCGAAAAAGTCTTAGAATTCAAATCTCATTTAACCTGGTTGAAAAAGTCCCATTAACAGAGGTAATTTAATGAAAAAGAACCGGGGCCTCATTGCAACTCTCAATAATAGAGGTTTCTCACTTATCCAGGTCCCACTTAACCAGGTTTCACTGTACTAGATCTAATATAGAGCTGTTACAAGTGTTACAACTATGAAAGTACTTGGCTTTTTTGTATTACCATGATTACTATACCTTTTTTTTAGCTTGTCTTGCAATCAGTTTCTAAAACTATGAGCGGATGAGGTGTAGGACGATCTGGCAGGGAAGAGTTAGTTAGTCCTCATCAGGAGCAACTCTCTTATTAGTCATACAGCTCTCTACAAGTTATCTAATTGTAGAATGTTGCGTCTTTTGAATCTGCTGACATAATCTGATATTGTGATTTGAGCGGCCAATTGGTTGGGGTGTCACTCCAGTCTGGAATTGTATTTTTGCGAACATGAACTTATTTCTTCCTTGACTGTTTTCGTGAACTTGTGCATAGTGTTCCTTATAAACCAAGGTGCATTTGATATCTGTTTTAAGATGTTATTCGAGTTCTCTGTATCGTGTATATATTGGAGTTACACGCGGATTACCATACATACCATAAGAAACTAGCCTGTCTGGTCTTGCTCTTTATCAAGTCAGGACACAAAATACCTTTTTATGCTACGGTACTAAGCAGACTATTGCATAACTATATTTAATTACTTGATAACAAAGATTAAATTAGCACACACCTTGGACTAATGTCGAGTCACATCAACTTAAAACCTTATTGGCCTGGCCATTTTATGAAACGTACAGTCAGTCAGTGTCCCATTTTTAATTCGGTTTGACATGTAAGGAAAATGGCTGAATGCCATTCTGCGGTATTGATATTACGACGCAATATACAATGCTGTGTCGGTAATGCAGGTTCTATCGTGAAAGTGCCGACAAAAATAACCCTTAAGGTAACGAACATGTTTTGGCTGTGACACATCATCAACATCTTCATTCTCCTGCCCTTACCCCAATCTGTTTGTGGTCGGCGCAACATGCCTTTTACTTCCATACTTCTCTATCAGTCGTCATCAGAAAGGGGGTGACTACCGACACCCCCTTTCTAGCCATGTCATCTTTCACACAATCCATCCATCGTTTCTTTGATCTTCCCCTACTCTTATAGCCATCGATTTCAAACTAGAAATTTCCTCACGACATTTTCCTCACTCCTCCGCATCACATGCCCATACCATGACAACCGATTTCCGCACAACTTTTCATTCTCATCAGCTGCATGCAATTGCCTTCCTTTATTCCTTTCATTTCTTTTTATCATATTTTGGCTGTGACTGTTCTTAGCATGATAACTGTCCAGGTAATGGAGTTCAAAGGCGTCAACCGCAAGCGTCCGCGCCCTGTACTCGAGGTGTGCGCGGCGTACGCGGCGCTCAAGTCGTCCGTTTGCAGCCCCACCTTGCAGCGCGTGCGCTTGGGCGCCAGAGAGCTTATTGTGCGCTCGCAAGGGAAGTGCGTCTGTGGCTATGCTAACTATAAGTCGGTGAGTAACGAAGTAAAAGGAATTTGTAAGGATCGTAATAGGTGGCATTCTATAGTTACTGCCTACCTCTATGGGAAAAGGCGTGAGTTTATGTATGTATGTAAGTTATTTTATTGTAACAATATTCATATAAATTACATTTTTATTTGGTTGAATAAGAAAAAAGCCCGCCTACAAAAACACATTATTTAAAAGAGAAAAACAAGCATTGTTATTTATTGAACTTGGGTTTTTGTAAGGTATCGCAGGCCAAACAAAAGTTACACCATATTTCATGCAGGTTATTGGTTTGTGTATATTTGTGTTATGTGTATATTACGAGTATATATATTCTTGAAAAATATTACCCTCCTTCTGGGGCAGTCGGGTAAAACGCTTATTATTATTACTATTCACTATATACTATTATTATTATTCACTAGATTTTGCCCGCGTCTTTGGCCGCGTGGTTGTCGGAAATTATCCCACAGGAACGTACTACCAGGATGAAAAGTATCCTATGTCCTAATGCAAGTCATGGTCTACCCATGTGCCAAGTTTCATCCAAATCCGTTCTGCCGTTTTAGCCTGAAAGCGTAGCAAACAAACAAACTCATTTTTGGCGTTTATAATATTAGTTAGAAGTTAGGATTAATGTTACGATTATATATCTTCTCCTCATCAATTACATCCTACTAATATTATAAATGTGAAAGTTTGTATGTTTGGATGTTTGTTACTCAATCACACATAAACGGCTGAACGGATTTGGATGAAATTTGGTATACAGATAGTTTATAACCTGGATTAAGACATAGGATACTTTTCATCCCGGTAGAAGGTTCCCGTGGGATAATTTCCGACATACACGCGGGCGAAGCCGCGGGCAACTGCTAGTTTTTAAATATTTCATAAAATAAAAACATTTAAAAATCAAAAAATCTGCCTAGCCTTTTCCCAACTATGTTGGGGTCGGCTTCCAGTCTAACCGGATGCAGCTGAATACTAGTATTTTACACGGAGCGACTGCCTATCTGACCTCCACAACCCAGCGACTGGATAATACGATACCCCTTGGTAAGACTGGTTGTCAGACTTTCGAGGTTCTGACGACCCGTAACGACTGTCAAAGATCCATGAAATGACAGCCGGGACCAACGGCTTAACGTGCTTTCCGGGCACGGAGGAGTCTCGGTATGTAAAGAATGGTCACCCGACCGACTCGTGCGGCTATTAAAAACATTTAAAAATATTTAAGAATAAAATTGATCCGACGGTATCGGGAGCAGGGTCCAAGCTACCGGTGATTAGGGCTGCAGAGACAGGAACCTTCTCACAATACGAGCCGTATCAAGGAGTACTGCCTTCTGAATCAGGCCCTTGATCCAACCGCCTAACGAGAGCCTCGAGAGATGTTGATCGAGCCATCAGGCCATCAGGCCATTGGCCGTTACTACAATCGGCACAATGACAGCCGAACTCACATTCCACATGTCAAAAAGCTCGTTTACTAAGTTGAGATATTTTATTTGTTTCTCTTTTTCAGCTTTCACGAGGAGGAGTACTGTTTCACTGCAGGCGACTAAGAACTACTTAATAATCAAACTACATGTTTCCTTCACAGTCCATGTCCCTGCCGACTGTGTTCCTGCAAAAGGTTCCGGCTTCTGAAACGGAGACATCCAAAGAAGCGCCGTGGTCGTGGCCCGAAGAACTGCTCAGTGAGAAGGTGGTCGAGACAGGGGTAGCCGTGGACGAGGATTACTCGGCCACGCCAACAGTTCAGACGCCCGGGCAGTCTATGGTGAGAGCACAATGTGGATTCCAAAAGTGTCAAATGAAAGTGTTAACGAAACGTTGTTCGGGTGTAATGAGGGTTTTCATGAACATTCACGCCAGCAGTTGGCGTCACTTCGATAAGAGGTCTTCCATTTCGACAATTAATATAAAATACAAGCTTTTGCCCACGGCTTCGCCCGCGTGGATTTCGGAAAATATCCCACGGGAACGTACTACCGGGAAATCCTTCCTTATTCCTTGTCTACATTATAAAGGGAACCTCTAAGCAAAATTTCAACTTTCTAGATTCAAGGGTTTGGGCTGGGCGTTGAGACTCATTCAGTCAGTCAGTCAGGACTTTTCTTTTTATTTATATAGATATGATAACGTTCATCATTCGTTTCATTCATTCATTCGTTCATGATTTAGTCACGTCTAAAGAAAATAATAGGCACTTTGACACTTTAGACAGGTGCCCGAACCCATCGTCTCAGTGCTGTCACCTAGTGAACGTCATTTCAGAAAACCCTCATTCTTTCGCAATCACTAAGTGGAATTAGTAACACATTCATAATATGTATTTCATTTTAGTAAGTTTCAATTTTATATGCTAGCTTTATTTTTTTTCTTTATGCGAAACGTTTAGTGCAAATAAATGTATCTTTCTTAGACACAATCAGGTAGTCATCTCGTCTGTCATCAAAAACTAGCTCCCAAATATAAGATCATCCAAGATACAAACACTCTTTACTACAAGTACGCGCCACAAACGAAAAAAATCCACTATACGCTCTTCTACGACCGCGCCGTACTCCATCACATCCACAGCCCGACTTCACTACAGCTGGGCATAGGCCTCTCTATTCTTATGCCAATCCCCACGCTCCTGTGCCAGCCTGATCTTGGTTTTGCCCGCGATGTCAACAATGTCGCGCCCTACTCACCGACAGGAAAATTCTTTTGTAATAATATCGGATAAGATAAAATAAATAAAGTTACCTACTCGATAGACATCACTGTTCCCAACACACAGAACATGCAAAAGACAACGTCTGAAAAAAAAAAAATACGCAGAATTCAGACAAATATACTAGAATATGGCTACAAGAAAAAGTGAGCATAGTCCTCTCCTAAATTGACGCTATCCCAAATAATCTTCTACATTGGACAAATTATTAGACCTCAAAGAAACCCTCTATCTACGTAACTCCACTGAAACCTGCGATCTTGAATACATTATATAGAATTGTCAGGAAGTTCATGCAAGAAGAGAGCGAAGTAGGACCTCATCACAACATGAATATTTACAAAATGTACACACAATACGCTGCTTGTACTTGGCTTTGGCCTGTCAATGTAACCAGCCAAGCAGCTGAGAGAAAAGCATTTACCCGAAATTGAAAATAATGAATTTTATCCAAATGAAGATTCTTGCGTTTCCTTAAAACGAATACCAATAAAGTACTCCTAAACTGTTGTTGCATAAGGTAACATCATTTTAACTTGTGTTAATTAACTACATTATGGTATTGATAGGAACGCATTTAACTAGGGACAGTGTGAACTAACACCGTTACCTAATTTCTGACCATTCCCGAGATTTCCCTGTGCAAAAATTAAATTATTTAACTTTTTAGCTAATTGACACTAGTGAGTGGAACCAACTACGCTCATAAGCCAGCAGCGCTCGTTCGTTTTAAGAATGTGCTTATGTGTTGCACTTATGTGTCTCGTGTGGGTTCGCTTGGCTCGCTCGTCATGAAACTGTGCTCGCTACAGTAGGCTGAGTAAGGGAATCAAATTCAAACTCATGTGTTGCGTGAGGTGTGGACGTGTGCGTGCGTGATTATCCGAGTTGGTGAAAAACCAACTATTTATACTAGTTTAGTGGATATGGAATAGCTATAGAAAAAATGCCACTCAAACCATAAAACTACTAAAAACGCTCAGAATTAACTGTAATCTCCTTACTACATTCATAATTTTATCAATAAAATGTATACCGGAATAAACGTTAGTTCATCTAAATAAATAAAAACGAATGGCTAAACGTGTTGCTAAGTTCAAAACTCGAGAACGACTGGACCAATTCGGCTAATTCTTTTTTTCGAATATTCGTTGAATTCCGAGGAAGGTTGTTATGAACAGAAAATTTTGATAAATTACCGGGAAAATTGGAAAATTCAGAAAACTGATAGTGGAAACTGGAAGACAGCGAAACTATAAGGGTTCCTTGTTGACTACGGAACCCTTAAACCATTCAATAATTAAATTAAATTAAAATAAGCCGTGGCAGCTAAGATATGACCAGTCCCAACTGACACCATTCAACTCAACCATTTAAGAACTATTTATGAAAGGAGCCAAATGATCCAACACATGCGCCACCATCAGCGAGATAATAGAGTAAGCATGACATAGGTACTCCCAGCCGCCAGGGCACATTCAAGTCAATGAAAGACTTACCCAGTAAGCGTAGGTAGCTTTATAGTAGGTACAGTACTCACACATGTGCAATAATGCAAGAGATTGAATTTATACAACGCAAATATAGTTTTTAAAATCTTCAGCAGCTCCAATAGAATTTTCAAATGCTAATCAATTAGTTTGTGCCCCCTTGTGGAGCAGGACCAGCGTTTAGCCAAGCATTTTTATCAGCGATGTAATCCCCAAATAGAATGTTTGGCTGCATAGTGTGTGTTTTAGACAAGATTTAAATTTCGTTTTATTCTGTTGAAGTATGTGGGGAGAAATTTTATAACATTTTTGTTTCAGTAGATCTTACAATTACTACTTATGACATTTGATAAGCAAAATCTTATGAGCTTAGTTTTTCCCATTTAATACTAAATTAGCAGTGAATAAATTTTGGACCTACAGTAGGACGTTATTTACGTTATCAAGGTTTGAGGCACGTCTATTAATTTAAAAAAAAAATAAGGTAGTATCGTCAGCAAATTACACCATTTGTTTGTTTGTTTGGGTTTTTAACAAATGGGGTAGATCTTTAATATATGTATACTAAAAAGAGAAAGGACCCAATATTGAGCCTTGTGGTGAATTGACACCATTTATGTTAACTTGCCGTTGTCTATCATTTAAATAAGATTTTACTAAACTGAGCGCAAGTTTTCCAAGTCCGTAATGCTCAAGTTTCTAGGGTAAGGTTTCGTGGATGACGCAATCAAATGCCTTGGAGAGATTCCTATGGTGTCTTGGGCCTCTGCCATGTAATAATCTCATCGTTAAGTCGTCTTAGCTTGATGTGAATTTGCCCACCTCTCATTCGTTGGGATAGAGCAAGCTTGGCCTGATAGTGGCTGACAAAGCGCTAGCTGGTCTCACAAGGGACCTCATCTCACTAGGTTAGGTTACATTATAGCTGTGACGAAACGTTTTTACGACAACAAATGGCGCGGTATCGAACTGTGCCTACTTAATTTATTTATTTCATAGTATTTTCGAGAAATACTATAAAATACATATTTATTTTTGAGGTCGATAAAATTAATACTTTGCATTCCGACTACGGGACCCTTCACTGTGCGTGGTCTGACACGCACATGGCCAATTTTTAAAAAATATTTTTGCTACTTGGTCTTGGACCCAAGAACTAATTAGTAACGACTAATAACTAACACTAATAATATTTCAGCGGCTTATTGTAGAAATAATACCACGGATAGATTATTGAACAGTATATTGTTGCTAATAGCACACAAGAGATTCAAGTACAACAAACAAATATGACGGAGTGAACAGTGAACGCGAAATTGTTAGGTTGGCTAAAGACCAAGGTGATGTTTATATTCATCCAACACTTAATCCTTCGTATGGCCGGAACGTATATGGGTGGCTGGTAATTATTAGTGACCGATACTTAAACACATGATTGTACTCATAATAATAACAACATTTACTAAGGGAGCAAACCTGAAATCGCGAAATAGAATCAGCTGTTCCCTACATTTTGACGTGTTATGCGAACATAAAAGTTAGAGAACATCTGATTTTTTTTTCGCGATTTCAGGTTTGGTCCCATAGTAAAAATTGTTGTTATCATGAGCACGATCATGTGTTTAAGTGTCGGTCTCTAATTACCAGTCACCCTATATATCGGCGAGACTCGATAGCTTTTTATTTTTTCTGTAATTACGGCATACACTAGTGAACTTACGTTTCCACCCCATCAGGTTTCCGAAGGTGACGCTGGACAGTCTACAGCAGAAAAAACAAGCTCTGAGAAACTGAAACCAGACAACCCGGATCGAGACGAGGTCGATGAATTTTGGGCCAACATGGCGCCGCTTGTGTACGTAGACTACACGCACGAACGATCGGCGCCTAATCCGATGACCAACCCCTATGACAACCCGCCTAAGGACTTCGAGTATAGGTGAGCAAATGTATTGTGCCTCGCATTTATTGGAAAAATGTTTCAAAATCAAAATATTTTCGTAATTACTTGTTTCACATAAACCTACATGGGCACTTATGAAGCAATTACCAGCAGGGCGAGCATGGGCGTACCCATGACGTTTGTGACAAAACATGATAATAATAATAATATGTCATGTCTTAGAATTTGTCTTAAATGCTAGCACGGGTCAACCATGTGACATAATCTAGAGGCACAACATGCCTTTCTTGTTGCTAAATAATTCATAGTGTGACATAGTAAATTGAAAAAATTAAAATGTCTAAGACTGTCTAAATATGCGACCAAATAATTTTTTTTTTTTGCTTTTATCTCGAAAACGGTGTGTCCTATCGCAAAAATAATGAAAATTTGGCCCCCTTTATAAAACACGTAAACCACTAAAACTCAACATGTAGGTACCAAAAAAAAAAAAATATAATTATTTATTTATTATTATTTTTCTTTTGTTTTTTGTTGGTTTCCACGCGCATGTTATTAATATTTCTAAATATTGTACCCATTTTTTATAAATACATTTAAAAATATGTTTTTTATGTTTACATAAATTATTTATTTTTATTTTTTGTTGCGCTTGCCAACGAACATCATTTCATTTTTATTATATAGATTAGCTTCTGCCCGCGACTTCGTCCGCGTAATATTTCTTGTTTTAGCATAAAATATATCCTAGGGCTGTGCCCCTCCGTTACTAATACTTCGATTTCGCTTAGCGTTCTTTCTGATTAGTTTCTTTTTGCTCGGTTCCTAAGGGTCATAGCGTGATGTTAAATAGCCTATACTTTCCTCAAGAATTGGGCTATCAAATGCGAAAAGACTTTTCAAATCCGACTGGTAGTTCCAGAGATTAGCACATTCAAACAAAAAAACGAACTCGGCAGATTTATTATATTAGCCTAGCTTCTGCTCTCGACTTCGTCCGCGAGAAATTTCTTGTTCCGCTGACCCACAGGGTCGCATACATGGCCCGCCCGCGCTATTCCTTCTTTTTTCTCTTTTTGCAACAAACAGTTTACCATCCTATTTCCTATCCTATCCTACTAATATTATAAACGCGAAAGTTTGTGAGGATGGATGGATGGATGGATGGGTGTTTGTTACTCTTTCACGCAAAAGCTACTGAACAGATTTTGATGTAATTCGGCACGCAGATAGTTTATAACCTGGATTAACACATAAGATACTTTTTATCCCGATATTCCTACGGGTTCGAGACTTACGCGGGTGAAACCGCGGGGCGCTGCTAGTAATATTATAAATGCGAAAATGTGTTTGTTTGCAACACTTTCACGCTAAAACGGCAGAACGGATTTGGAAAAAATTTGAGACCTGAGTAGACCATGACCTGGATTAGGACAAAGGATACTTTTTATCCCGGGAATAAATCCCGTACTAGGTAGTACGTTCCCGTGGGATAATTCCCGACCCACACGCAGGCGAAGCCGCGGGCAAAAGCTAGTTTTATACATATAGATAAATCTTTATTTTGTCATTTTATTTTCTTAGTCTGTCAGTGTCTCATATTTTATTCGGTCAGACATGTAAAGATGATGGCTGAATGTCATTCTGCGGTATTGACATTACGACGCAATACACAAATAATGCTGAGTAAATAAAGCTGATTGTATAGTACAGATAAGAATAGCTTTTAAGGTGAATATGTTTTGGATGTGACTGTACAAATTGAAAGATCGTGTAACATTGTTTATTTGGGCGCAGTGACTGGGTAGAAGAGTGCACCATGTCGATAGTGGTGGAGCCGGTGAATCTGAGGGTGTGCATGGGCCTGATACACCGGCTGATGGCTCTGAGGAACATCTACAAGGAGGAAGCGCCACAAGCACCAGGTAACACTTGCATACGTACACACACGTTATACAGAACGTAATTTAATAGGACCCAGGGACCCACGAGGTCACCGTGCGTCTCACATAACCTTCATTCTTCCCAAGAAGAATGAAGGATAGGGAAGATTGAAGATAGAATCCCAAGATGGAAGTTCCGTTTTATTCCACATGGTCTGGTGTGTGGATTCGAGTAACCGGCGATAGAATTGTGGCGGTATCTGAAGTATTACATGCGAACTACGCGTCAAAAACTAGACGTCACACAATCCTACATCGTGCAAGCAAAGTTTTCCGCGCGATTGTCGTCCCGATATCAACCGTCGCCGTCCCACAGTAGCGCAGCTGACACAACAGTCCTCTGGTCGGAGGATTCTATGGAGGATGAGGAACTTTCCACCCTGTTCCTTTTATCTCTATAGAATATAAATTATGTGAGCTTATAAAATGTATCAATTTTTTGCACAGACCTACCCAAGCGTACACTGACGGTGGAAGAAAACGAGTCTTTAAACGAGAACCTGCCACAGAGGCGGATAAAGCTGGAAGTGAGATTGTTGCGCGTGCGCCTGAGCCCGTGGGACCACTTGCTGTCGGAGCGGGCCAGGCCGGAAGTGGTGGTGCTGGAGGTAGAACTGCAGAACAGTAGTGCTATTGTTACGTTACCCATGTACCCTCACAGGTGAGTTTATTTGGTCTTAGTAACCAACTCATAGGGGGCTCGTGGCTAAATGATAACAGCCGCATGGGTCAATCGAAGGTTAAGCTACGATTGCCGCGGTCGGTTCGTGGATGGGTGACTATCCGTTACATACCGAGACCCCTCCGTGCCTCGGAAAGCACGTTAAGCTGCATCATTCAGCTGCATCCGCCTAGATTGGAAAGCGACACCTACATACACGCATCAACACTGTCTAGGGATATTTCACGTTTATTAACATAACTTCAAAAGGTTTAAACGTTAATTAGTTCCTGGTCTTGGTACATTTATTTCCTGTATTCTAATTTCGAATTAAAAAATTATGACGGAGGCGGCAAAAATGAGTTAACTTTACAACGATACATTTTCTTCCCTGTGAGGTAAAGATTGCTTAACTACGTAACATACGCAAAATGTATGTTGGTGGTTTTGTCTGTTCATGGAACGCCGACATTTAACCAGAGAAGAGATGTTTATAGCAATAGGCATGCTGTATGCGTCATGTATAAAGATTGTGGTCTCGCTACCGGGACACTGGCGAGGTAGCTGAGCGGCACACTAAGAATATTCGGGTAACCACCAAATGATAGCGAGAAGATAACCTAACGTTGCGGCTAGGCAAATGGTTTTGAAGTTACAGTCGGAAGACCCGGTCCTTGCTTGTGCTTGTGTCCGGACTCTGCACGAAGTCAATCTTCGTGCTCATAGACCACTTCGGATTCCAGTAGTGCGACGTGGCAATCGCGGACGAAGATTAGAATAGGCAAATGAACATGGCTTGGAATGATAGTGAAAGCTTTACGGTGGATGAATCCCGGTTCGGCTTACATCCAGATACACGAAGAATACGAGTTTGGCGGACTCCTGGACGTGAGAGCCACCTGCGAACTCCCCAGGAAGTTATTTTATTTCCTGTTAGGTTATAAATAAAAAACGACGCATTTTGATATAAGGAAGCTTTAAGAAATTCTTTGTAGTTTAGTTTCAATCCATGAATAATTAAAATATCCTTAGATCGTGTTGATGTGTGTAGTGGGGAAATGGCTAGGCAGGATGTAGTATCCAAATCATAATGTTTTCATATTTTCGTCTGCTGTATTTTATAAGTTTTTTTGCTGTTATTAATTTGTATACTTTGGTACCCATTTTGCATTTCATTTTGTTTTCCTGTGTATAATTTTCGTGTAATGTATTTTTGTTTAGTTAATATTTTCGTCTGTCTCAGTTATTGTACCTAGATTATAACTTATAACTCTTATAAGTGAACGATGTCATTGTGGTCTCCTATAACTTGGAAGCGCACACTAGTATTTGTTTCTATTCTTGTATACTTACATGTAGCCGCTGATGGAGATTAAATAAATTAGCCTACACTCGCGACAATCTAATAAGTCCTATTTGACATTTCTCATTATACATGCCGCGATAACTTTGTATGAACGTCTAGTTAGAAATCGAAAAATCAAAATCCTAATCCTAATTAAGTGCTATGTTATCCATACACTATAACATTGCACCAAGTTTCACTTTATATTGGAAAAATGCACTCAAAAAAACTTTTTCCAAAAAAAAAAAAAAACAACCGACTCCCAACAAGAAAAACACTATAAAGTGAAAAATAACTTTAATTTCGGAAGTCGGTGTCTTTGGTTTTTAACCGACTTCGAAAAAGGTTCTCAGTTCGGTTGTATGTTTTTGTATTTTCGTTTTTTGTCACCGACTTTCGAAATTAAAGTTGGTTTTCACTATATAGTATTTTTTTGGGAGTCGGTTGTTTTTTTTTTGCAAAAAGTTTTTATTTTTTAACCGACTTCAAAAAAAGGAGGAGGTTCTCAATTCAGTTGTAAGTTTTTTTTTTTTTAATGTTTGTTACCTCAAAACTCCGCCATTTATAAACCGATTTGGAAAATTATTTTTTTATTTGAAAGGATATACGTCCAGATTGGTCCCATTTTTATCAAAATCCAGTTCTGATGATGGGATCCATGAGGAATTGAAGGAACTCCTCAAAAATTATTGGCATACATATAGCGATTTTGGTATTTTCATCAACAAATCAAGCATTTGCATTCAAAAAGTAGCATCTGACGAAGTGGAACTGATGAAGAATACCACAGATGGCCACGGGAACTTCTCAACGATAATCAGTATTTCACGGGTGGCGATAAGATATCTCGATTAAGATAGTTAAGCGACTATGACGAAGCTTTAAATAAATGGTTCTGATGAAAATGGTACCATTGAACCGATCTGATGAAGAAGCCGGAAGGTAGGCACTGGAACTCAGTAATAAAACAATGTATTCTAGCCGTGTTTGGGCTTATTGGAATTGTCATGAGGTCATGAGGTGGCTATAAATGATTTTAATGGTAATTATATGCCGCTTCAAATTGCGCTACTTGAGTTGTATATTATGTGTGGCCTTGACTGTCAGAAGATTTCGTAGTCTCCTTATCTCCGTCAACATAAAACTACGCCTTCCAAACTTCTGACACGGCTTAGCGCGACGTATATTTGCCTTTTTATAAAGTTTTTATTTGAAATGGATTACTCCTGAGATGGTCGCATATAAATTATTTGCCTTTTTGCAAAGCTTTTAATTGAGATAGTCACATATAAATATCTTCAAGTTCTGATGAGTGGCTTTTGAGTTAGCTTCAATAATTGAATACTTATTTTTCCCACATAGTCTATGTAAATGATGTTCTAATTTATTTTGCAGAGTGGTATTCGAATTTGTGTAGGTTATGCACCACTCAAAAGTGAAAAATAAAAAAAAAAGTAAAAAAAAAAAAGAAAACAACCTACTCAAAAAAAAAAAACACTACAAAGCGAAAAATAATTTTAATGTCGGAAGTCAGTGGCAAAAAACGAAACTAATAAACCAAAGACACCGACTTCCGAAAATAAAGTTATTTTTCGCTTTGTGGTGGTTTTTTTGGGAGTCGGTTGTTTTTTTTTTTTTTTGTAAAAAGTTTTTTTAGTGGTACCTATTCCACACAAATTCGAATACAACTTTCAAAATAAAAGAGTATCATTCACATAGACTATGTGGGAAATATATGTATTAAATTATTGAAGCTAACTCTAAAGCCACTCATCAGAACTTGAAAATTTTTATATGCTACCATCTCAGGAGTATACCATTTCAAATAAAAACTTTGCAAAAAGGCAAATATATGGCGCGCTAAGTCGTGTCAGAAGGCCTAGTTTTATGTTGACGGAGATGACGAGGCTACGAAATCTGCCTTCTGACAATCAAGGCCACATATAACATACCAACTCAAGTAGCGCAAATTGAAGCGGTATATAATTACCCCATTAAAATCATTTATAGCCAAAGTGCACCTCATGACAATTCCAACAAGCTGAAACACGGCTAGGATACATTGTTTTATTTCTGAGTGCCGGTGCGTTGTTTTATTTCTGAGTGCCGCACAGTGGTTCCGCGCTCTAAGTAAAGCGGCCAAAAGTGCCGATGTCGTATAAATTTGAACTGTTGATTATTATATCTAACCAAATCGACTAAAAATGGTATTAACAAGTAATCAAAGACCATATTTTACAGTAAAAATATTTATTATTGCAAAAAAACAGTAAAAAAATAATTAATTTAATTTAACACAATCCTATGATCATACAAAAACAATTCTCAAAATTAAAAAGTTACAGTATCATAATATCTTACTAATTACAATTTAAAATAACTTAAATTATAGCTTATGTACCTTAACTAAACACAATTAGATATCATTAATTAGGTAGTTATTATGAACTTAGAGTAGGCTAAGTATTACATGATAATACTTGAGCTAATGATGATCTACAAATGAAACAACTAATAATCTACAAATTAGATAACTAATCTAATAAACTAATTACAAGCTCAGAAAGGACAGTCTTTTTTTTCCTAGGTAATTTTCTGAGGCCCGTTATAAATGGATCCGAATGTAAAAGCAAACGATTTAATAAATCTGTGTTTGTCACAACTCGTGAATGTTTCCGGGTATTATTTAGTCTGAATGCCTTTAAATTTTTATTGCTAGACTCTGCTGCTTCTTCAGATAGCTCTCCCACAGACAACATCATCTGCTCCATCACTTCGGAGCCATGAATCAGGATTTTGTGCACTGAAGGTGGCATATTAAACCATGGATATTGTTGAATCAGCAGTCGAGCTGTGTCTAAAGCATACACTTTGAATTTTTGGCAGTTTATTGCATATCCAGACGAAAGGCAATTCAAAATTGTTGCAAACCTGTCAATGACGTCCTTATTGACTCCGGTTACTTCGGCCGAGATGGCAGAGTTTGCAAAAAACTTGCGCGCCGTATTTCCATCGTTGGAGGTTCCGCTACCTCCGCTGCGTGGCTTGTCGACAATTAGCCCTAACTTCTGCCTTAGCTCTCTCTGGATTCGTAGTTTTCTCTGGGCTACCGATTCCTGGTCCTCAGGCAGTCTGACTTGCCACTTTTTTACGTCTAGGCGATATGAAATGTGGATCAAACATTCAAAAAATCTAATCCACGAGTGTAGTGGAGACAACCCGAACTCTATCTTCGTTACGTCGATCTCTTTTTGTAAGCATAAATCAACAGAATTCATTTCGGCGGATCGAGCTCCACATAAATAGCATCTGGATGTGTGTAGGTCACTTAAAGAACTGCAAACTTTGCCATCCACCATGGTGAAATGCAACATGTGATTCACTTCCACTTCGTCATTACTGTTATTTAGTCTATACGACGTGGGAACCAAGGCATCAATTTTTTCTTTGATGTACGTTTCCTCCAGTTTTGACAGGTCTTTTGTTTCTTTAGCGAACTGGAATCGAACAGGTCGACAGTACCTCGTAGAGGAAGGTCGAGGATTTTTCCACACAATAGTCTCCTCACCTGTAGTCTCCACTAAAGACACAAGACGCAAAGGCACGTACGACGTCACGAACAAACTTCCATCTGTCAGGTCTGGATCATCATTGGAGAAGTTCTGCTTATACTCACTGTGCCCTGAGCTTCCATCAAAACCCCATTTTCCAATCAAAATTAAACTACCTATAGACGCATAATCCATACTTGCTAAAATTTCCTTTTGCGACTCCAGTATGCGTGTGGCTGTGTGGTCCAGTAAACTTTGTAGTTCGACTTCCGCCACCTTTTCAGATATTTTCACGGTGTCTGGGTAACAATATTTTTTGGCGTCTAACACTTTTTGATAAGATGGCAAAATCGGTGACTTATGTGAGTTGATAAACTCCCTTATCAACAAGTATTGATGCTTGGTGAGTTTTGCCTCCGTGATAAGGGACAGAACTTCATTTGAGCTAACTTCTCTGTGATCAGTATCAGATTGGCTGGACGTGTTCATTAACGTCGTAACAGCAGTCTCATCAACCTTTGAAAGTTCTGCCAATCTTCTACGTTTAGTACGTTTGCTGCAATTTGCGAAATCTGTTCTTGGCCGACCCGTTTTCAAAGAAACACAGCTACTTGATTTCGGCGCCTCACATGCAGACGATGATGCTTCTGTCTTTTTCATATTGACGGTCTCTTGACTATTTAACCATTCCGAATGCAGCTTCGTTAGCTTATCGACACCTCTGTTTGCTTTTTTCCAAAATTCCGAAAGCTTCTTGCTAATATAGCAAATGCGTTTATACAGGTCTTCAGTATCAACTTTATCAGAATCTGGTACCATCTCGAGCACTTTGCTCCGGACAAAACCAGCCCTTTCTGTGTCTGACCCGCTGGCCTTGTGCCAGAGATGAAAAATATCCATTCTTGAATAGGTGCATTGGTAAAAAGTACCTAAAACAAGAAACAAAATAATTTGTAGCAAAATTAACCATTTCGTAGCAGTTGCCTACGAACACGTAGCCCCCTCATAAATAAAAAAGGAGCAAAAATGAGCAATAGAAGGTTATAGTGTAGTATACTAGAATAATTTAGCTTTACTTTGATATATAAATTATACGAGGGAGATTGAGGGGCCATAGTTAAAAGTCTCAGTGAATGCAGAGGATAATGCTTATGTTTACTTAATTCGTAGCACTCAAGTAAATCCAAAAAACTAAATCTTAATCATTCTAAAATCAGAATTAAAAAAGAAAACATACCTTTGTCTTCGACGTCCATCTCTCAATGGAACAGGTTGCAAACAAACAATTCCAAGAATTTTGAGTTCACTAATGACTCACTAATTACACTACTGATAACGCGGCGTACAATGTGTTCACTTTCGAGGTCTCAAAAGTAATGAAAATATTTAATTATTGTCTAACTATTTATACTTTTGTGTGGTGCGGCAACAAGTTAACTAATTAGTAAGTGTTAAAAGTACCTAGCTTGAGGACCAAATTTAATACTTATGGCCTACGGTGGAACCACTGTGTGCCGGTGCGTACCTTCCGGCTTCTTCATCAGATCGGTTCGATGGTACCATTTTCATCAGAACCATTTATTTAAAGCTTCGTCATAGTCGCTTAACTTTTTTAATCGAGATATCTTACCGCCACCCGTGAAATACTTATTATCGTTGAGGAGTTCCCGTGGCCATCTGTGGTCTGCTTCATCAGTTCCACTTCCTCAGATGATGCTTTCTGAATGCAAATGCTTGATCTGTTGATGAAAATACCAAAATCACTATATATATAATACCTATAATATTTGAGGAGTTCCCGCTGCATCCGGTTATACTGGAAGCCGACCCCAACATAGTTGGGAAAGAGAGGCTAGGCAGATTGATTGATTTGAGGAGTTCCCTCAATTCCACATGAAAGAAAAAAGAAAGAAAACTTGTTTGTTCTGGACAAATAAAACGCACATTAAAAAAAATAAATAAATTACAAAACACACTCAAAAGCAATGTGAGCAAAAGCCTCATATTATTCAAATTTGATTGATATGAGACCAAAGACAATTTCTAGATTACACCTCCACATTGCTTCTGCTCTGTTGTGTCATGGATCCCCTCATCAGAACTGGATTTTGATAAAAATGGGACCAATCTGGAAGTATATCCTTTCAAATAAAAAAATGATTTTCCAAATCTGTTTATAAATGACGGAGTACTGAGGGAACAAAGATAAAAAAAAAAAACAACCGAATTGAGAACCTCCGCCTTTTTTTTTGAAGTCTGTTAAAGACAATAATTAATCATTGATTAATATCCTGACAGAACGTTATTACAATGTTGTCTTTGGTTCGTTGCCGTAGGGTTGTGACCGCTTTAAGCTGTTTTTTGACAGAAATCGATGATCTGAAAAATCAATAATTTTACAAACATTAGGTAGGTACTTATTACCTACATTTAGAAAAGAGAAACTACTGTACTGTATTATTAAATGTTTAAACATATAAAAACAAAATCTGATCACATATATCATTTTAGCTTTATTTTGATATTCAATATGTCTATATAGGAAATGGTGCATAATATACAATGTATTATTAAACATACACCTTCCGTAAGAAATCAGTGTATCGGGTTTTAGTTTATGTCTTGGCTTATGCTTGCTTTCAGACTCGCCCAAATTGAAACTTAGTTGGGATTTATGTTATAATATGTTAAATATTACAAACTCGTACGTATAATAAAACGATATGCCTGGGGAATAGATAAATTGTCGATTACAAACTCTAAGTATGATAAATCGATGTCTCGAGAATCTGTTTTCAAAGCAACCGACTCTTTTCCCCATTACTACACAAAGTATTTTATAGTTGTCAAATCGGACTTTGTAGATTGCCGCAGGTTTAGCTTCTGCTCGTAACTTTGTCGGCGTGGAACAAGCATAATATCTTGTGGCACAGACAATAGGCACAGTAAAAATAACTAATAGGGTAGCTTTATATCCGTGAAATAAATGTCGTTATAGGATCTGTGCTTCCAGAGATTACTTACCTGTAAACTGTGTTTCTAAGTAGCAAAAAGGAATAAAGTTAAAAGCATACTTTTCTTTGGCAATCTGCATAAGCCTGTTCATCATCGTACAGGGTATGTTCCGCCGCTTGTCAGCTGCCGTCCGACTCCGGCTCGCTATGGGAGTGCGCGCGGCGCCACATCTCTGTCAAAAGCAAAGCTCTGCAAGTCCGCCTCGCCAATAGTGACGGCACCAAGAGCCGCCCGTGCGCCCGGGCAGACATCAATCTCGTCACGCACGAGCTTCTCCATAAGGACTTCTTCAAGAATAGGAACTCGGTTGAGTTCGCTTATCATTTCAAGATTAGTAAGTTGAAGCCACTTTCTCTATGATTCCGTAGCCTTATGACAAATACGGAAACGTTATAATTTCGTCACGTCCGTCTGTCCATCTGTCCATTTTACTGGGAGAGTAATGTGGTACCATATCGATCAAAATTCGGCAGAAGGTATTTTTTATGCACCGCTAACAATGTAATTTTTTTGGCTTTGTTATTGAAGTCTAGTTTTTTTAGGTATGGGATATTTTCATTAACAAACGCAGAATTAGTGGATGTTTTTTTTTTTTGAGAAATACTAACTTGTTTAATCTAATATATTTTCCTATGAGAACTAGGAGTGTTATATTTTAATTTGGATAATAATAATTGAATTGTGGTTATATTAATATTTAAATAATTTTATTAGCTGAATAATTTTAGTAACCAATTAATAATTTACCTGATAATTGGGAATAATTTCTAAAATCACGCCTCAGATGTGAGCCAGACATATTTTCTCTCCAAACCTACCCATAACCCACCCATAATTATTATTCTTCTTTAAAAATGTAAAGTAGCTCTGCAAATACTTTATCACGAAATTATAACCCCAAACTTATTTAAATCAAAAGTAAGTTTAAAAACTAAAACCCGACTACAGAAAAATCACGCTCTAAAAAGTATGAAACAGGAAAATAGTCTCATCTAAAATTAGAAAAAGACAGACAAATTAAAAATCCGGAGTCACACATCATGTTAGCCCATGAATCAAACGAATTACTTGTGACTCCGGATTTTTAATTTGTCTGTCTTTTTCTAATTTCAGATGAGACTATTTTCTTGTTTCATACATTTTAGAGCGTGATTTATCAGTAGTCGGGTTTTATTTTTTAAACTTACTTTTTTTACTACTACTTACAATATGCGCCACGAAAGATGAGACTTGACACACCACGTAATTTGACTTGCGCAGTAGACGATTTAAGGTCTCTTTAGTGGTATGAGTTCTGAGGCGCGGGAAGGGACCGGGCGCCATCGGGGCGGCGGAAAGAGCGCGGGAGGCGCGGCAAAGTCTCATCTTTCGTAGAGCGTGTTGTAATACTACTACTACTACTTTTTACAACATTTATGCCCGGTTTCTGACTGCTGCTGTTTTTATGTTTATTCATTCGATAGGTATTATCGGTACGTTATCGTGTTTCTGAACACTTCGTTCAGGCAGAATTTAGCTTGAAAGTCGAGTGGATTCCTGTCGAGGGTTTCTCTGAAGACTTCAAAAACCGAGCATAAGGAAGGGATTCGCTTAAATAGAAAATTTTGTCGAATCAATAGCTATTAAATAGATTAAGGGGCTTATTCATAAAAAAAACTAAAACGCTCTATAAACCTATTTAGTTTTAGAAGTGTTTTGTCAATTTCTTTCAAACTCATTTGGTAAGAGGGTAAGAGTTTAAGCTCCGTTTAAGAATTCTTCAGAAACTGGGCATTAGTCTCTAACCCGCCCGTCATGCGTCATGCGTCATGCGTCATGCGTCGTGCCCGTCATGTTGTAAAAAGTACCGACAATTGGTGGGTTTGCCAAAAAATTACTGAATTAATAAGGTGTTAATAGTCGACTGGTATTGTGTTCAGAGGAAATGAGTATATGCGGGTCGTCGGCGCGGTTGCAGGCGGCCCTCGAAGTGCCGGTAACGTTGCTCACCCAGCGGCGCTCCCTCCCGCTACAACACACCACGCTACCCCAGGACGCGCTCAACGATGAGGGTAAGTCTAGCGACACATCTGCCCGAATTATTATTTTAAACATATATAAATTGCGCATACTATCGGCGAAAATTCCGCGTGCACACCTTTATGGCGATAATCGCATTACACTGTTCACGGCTTGATCGCCCGACCAAACCCGTATACCCGTACCCGTCGCCCGCCCGTTATTTGGTATTTTACCAAATAATTAGGTAAAATACTTCTTTCTGATTTTCAGATTCAGTAGCCATAGACATATCCCTGGAAGACTACGGCATGCGTGGCTACGTCACCGACAATGTGAACACGCACTTCGCTTCGATTCGCTCGGCTAAGGTCACCGCGCTACACGAACCGAGTAAGTTACCGTCATCAACGTAGATATACTCAAATACAGGGTGTAAGGACACCCATTTCCTATGTATTGGTTAGCTGCCTTGTTACCTACGCATTCTGTACATCAAACTAAGTAACATTGAGCAAAAATTATTGCTGGGGAACGACTTTTATTTTTCGTGAGAAAATCGCTGTTTACAGCAGCGAGCAATGTAATACACGCATAAGATTGTGCTCATAGTGCATTCAATGGTACAAGAGTTGTAGGGGTATGTAAAATTGTTATAACATTTAAAATTTGATTTCGTGGTAAAAAAAAGTTGGTACCTTATTATCGCCTATGGGGCCAGCGCGGCAGGGGCCCGATGCTGAGGAAGGTAGTGAGCGTAGTGTTCATTTTACTGCGAAGGAAGTGCGTGCGGTGATCAAGGGTATGGTGAGGGGTAAATCCCCGGGTCACAATAGCCTCAACATCGAGCACCTGCAGCACGCAGGTGTACACCTACCCAGAGTGCTTGCTATGTTTTTTACCCTGTGCCACTCCCATCTGCCCGAAAATCTAATGCGTACTATAGTTGTACCAATCATCAAAAATAAAACTGGTGATACATCGGATGTAAACAACTATAGACCGATCTCACTAGCCACAGTGGTCGCCAAAGTGCTGGACAGTCTGCTTGGTCAGCACCTGGATAAACACGTCTCGCTAAACGACGCGCAATTCGGTTTCAGGCCAGGGCTTTCCACCGAGAGTGCTATCCTGTGCCTCAAGCAGACTGTACAGTATTACACGAGTAGAAAGACCCCAGTCTATGCATGCTACCTCGATTTATCGAAAGCGTTCGATCTTGTATCGTACGATATTCTATGGGGTAAATTAAGGGATGAAACTAGTCTACCTAGGGAAATTGTGCTATTATTTATGCATTGGTATAACAACCAAAAGAATTTTGTAAGATGGGCAGGCTCTCTTTCGGGGGAGTATGGGCTGGAATGCGGGGTGAGGCAGGGGGGGCTGACCTCCCCCACGCTTTTCAGCCTGTACGTCAACCGGCTGATCGATGAGCTCAGCAGCACCGGCATAGGGTGCCATATAGATGGAGTGTGCGTGAATAACATCAGCTACGCAGACGATATGGTGCTGCTGAGCCCGTCGATTGGTCAAATCAAATCAAATCAAAATATTTATTTGCTAGAATACGGTACATAAGGTGTTAATTTGTTTAGTTCAGCGTATCCTGCCATAACATGGCGTGCAAATGTATTTAAAAATCATGCGATGTCAAAATTAATCTTAGTTACAAATTACAGAGTCTATTAACTTGTCTTCTAAATAGTCCTTAATGGTGTAATATCGTTTAAATAGTAAAAATTTGAAAAGCATTTTTTTAAACATTGTCAGCGGTAAATCTTGAATACTATTTGGTAAATGATTGTAGATAATAATCGACATGCAGTATACATTTTTCATAAATAATTTTAGTTTTATTTGTGGCAGCCGAAGTCTGTCTTTATGCCTTGTTCGGCTATTTGGCCTTTCAGTGCTAATTTCAAATAAATCGTAATTTCTTTTAACAAAAATACAAATTTCAAAAATATATAAACACGGCAAAGGTAGAATTTTAAGTTTTTGAAATAGTGGCTTACAGCTGTCTAAAAAGTGAGCTCCACAAATTGCTCGAATACATTTTTTTTGAGCTTTAAAAACTCTGTCAAAATCTACTGAGTTACCCCATATTACAATGCCGTATCTAAGCACGGACGATACATAACCATGGTAAGCCAGCGTTGCAGTATCACAGTTTACTGTTTGCCTAATTCGTTTCAAGACATAAATAAAACGATCTATTTTTACCAGGATTTTATCTATGTGCGTTTTCCAGTTGCAATTTTTGTCGATCGTTATACCTAAGAATACACAATTATCGACAGTAGTCAATTGAGAATCTTTATAATTAATGTCTAGTTTATTTATGTTTGCATTGTATGTATGAAATTGTATTATGTTTGTTTTAGTCATATTTATTTTTAAATTATTTTTTTCTAGCCAATCAATTGCATTATCCAGAGCTTGGACGATTTCTTTTTCTAAATTTTTGTTACTGTCACTCTTAATCATTATTGTAGTGTCATCCGCGAACAGTATGCAATCTTTACCTATGGCCTCTGGAATGTCGTTGATGTAAACTAGAAAGAGTAGCGGGGATAAGATTCCTCCCTGTGGCGTGCCATAGTTATTTTGTTTGTATTCCGACCTATAGGTTTTTTGTTCATTTTGACACGTTTTTGTTATTTCCACGCATTGTACTCTTTCAGAAAGATAACTTTTGACCCAGTCGTTGGCCTTACCCCGGATTCCATAATGCTCAAGCTTTGAGAGTAGTGTTTTATGGCAAACAAAATCAAAGGCTTTTGTCATGTCTAGAAACACTATGTGCCTTACGAAAGCTCTTGAATTTTTGTGAGTCTTACGCGGTGGCGCATGGGCTCAGATACAATGCGAAAAAGAGTGAGATAATGATTTTCCGGCCAGACAACAAGCGATACACATTCGTTCCGAATTTCACTCTAAGTGGTATAACTCTAAACAAAGTCGAGCAATTTAAGTATTTAGGCCACTGGGTCACCGAGGACCTTAAGGTCAGTGTGGATATCGAAAGGGAGCGTAGAGCGCTGTCTGTCCGATGCAACATGTTGGCCCGCAGGTTTTCACGGTGCACGGGAACTGTCAATGTTGCGCTTTTTAAAGCGTACTGTCAGTCCTTTTACACCTGTAGCCTGTGGGTTAACTATATACAGCGGACATACAGCGATCTGCGCGTTCAATACAATAACGCGTTCCGGGTGCTGATGGGGCTGCCGCGCCATTGCTGCGCCTCCGCGATGTTCGCGGCGGCTTTGCAGCCATCATGCGCAAACGGTGCGCATCTATCATGCGCCGCACGCGCGATAGTCCCAACACCATCCTGCGCGCGCTGGTGGACCGGTGGGACTCTCCGATCCTGGCGCGCTGGATACGGCTGCACACAGTCGTTTAGTGATTTGCCGCCAGCATCGGGAAATCCACCCGGATCTGCCACTTTATTTTTATTATAATTATTACTAACACTAGTTTTGTAAGCTAGCAATTGTACTAACAAATATGGATGTAATCTACGGATGAATCTGAAATAAATGATTTATTATCTTTGACATATCTCGGGATCCTGGGGTTCCGGACCTTTGGAAGGTGTACGAGGAGCCGAAGCCAACTCGCAGAGGCCCCTTAGACAATTTTAAACGAAAAGAAGGCTCCAGCCGACGATTATCCCTGTATGCACTATGCAATTGCACCCAAGGACAACCCCCGGTTGGTGCAGAACTATTGCAGGACATGGAAACAAAACATATTGAGCCTATGGGTTTGGGTGGCTATAGTGGATTGGGTACCTTGAACTATGGAAGAACTATGTCCCCTGCCTGACCAATGTTATATAATATACACAGATAAATTGGCAGGGGGTGACTTGCACACTCAATAATGGGCCCCCGGAAACGGTCGCTAGCACATAGTGACGAAGCGACAAGGGGCAACATGTCCTGAGGTGCTTGAGGAGTGGAGAGGTATTCCACGGCTCTCAGAACAATCCCAGAGTTCCTTCCTCCGAGCACGTTTGCTCTTGCGAATCTCCACTCAAGCCGGCTAATAAAGGCAAGAATGAGGTGAGAGCTCTGTTCCCATCAGTGTTCACTCCAGCCGGCCAATAAAGACAAGCCAGAGGTGAAGAACAAGATTTCTCCCGGGAAATAGGGTCCGTGGGGTCGCTACTGCCCAACAGCTCGCCACATGCTGCCCTGCAGGTTCACGTATCTCTCTTGGTCTGGCTCCTCACCCTAGACCTGTTTCGGCAAAGTAAACTCCATCGGCACAGACCCAGAGTTCGGAGCGCGCAAGCCCCACCACGACGTCAACGTAGAGATACGGCGGTGGGGATTATTATTATTATTTTTTGTCTTTGGCTTATCTCGGGATTCTGGGGTCCCGGAACTTTGGAAGGCGTACGAGGGGTCGAAGCCAACTCGCAGAGGACCCCTTAGACAATTTTAAACGACGAGGAGGCACCAGCCGACGGTTATCCCTGTATGCACTATGCAAGTGCACCCAAGGACAACCCCCGGTTGGTGCAGGACTATTGCAGAACATGGAAACAAAACACATTGGGCCTATGGAACTATGGAAGAACTATGTCCCCTGTTATTATTATTATTTTTATATATCTTTGCAACCAGAACGTCCCCAGACATGGTCCAGTAAATAAAATTGATCACTATGACATGGAGTACAAGTTACTCTCGGCTTCGTTATGCGTCTTTTTACACCCGTTGTAATGGTCTACTAGAGAGGTCTGTGCAGGTGTGCCTGCGCCAATGTATTAGAATTACAGAGCACGGAATAGCTGCGCCGCCGCCGACAGCGTTTAGAGACGGCAGTTTAGTTTAGTATAGATTTCGTGGCGCTGAAAGTGTGTTGAGCGCACAACTTCTGTTGCGGACGCCATTCAAAGCCATCAGTTTGGGTGACGCGCTTGGCTTGTACGGAAATTGTTGAAAATGCCGCCTCTGTGCTATGTAATTGGTGATTGGAATAGGCCTGTGCGGGTCTTGGAACATACGACGTGTGGTTAACCAACGCAGGCACAACTGCTCAGGTAAACCTCTCCTGTGGACCATAGTGTATAAGAATTAAGCCATGTCTCTACAAATGCCTCGCGATGCAGAGACATTGCGCCCGACTTCGCACGACATGACTGTCGGCATTGTAAACTACGAAAGTTATGTCGCCAGAAATGTCGTGCGAAGTCGTGTAACGTCGTGATGTGTGTCTGGAGACACACGTGGCTCTGTGTTGTGGGAAGTTTGTAAAGACATGGCTTTAACTATCATTTCTTATGTTGTCAGCTTACTGTAACACCACGTGTATTGAGAAAACTAAAATTAATTACAGAGTATGGTGAAATTAGACAGGCGTGGCTGTTGTCAGCTCCTGACGAGCCTACAACAAAGTAAGTAGCAAATAACAACATCAAATTACAAAATTACACCTTAATATAAATTTTTGCGAAATATGAAAAGGGAAGGAAGATGATGAAGCAATCTTTCGTAAAAAAATGTATATGTATAGATTACGAAATATAATGTTAATCGGTTGAAGAACACTGAACGAGACACAAAAGAAGTTCAACTGATATTATTTAGTATCCTTGAAAGTGTTAGTTGTATAGCCGGCCGTAAATAGTGCACATTGACTTTTAGAAAACCGTTTGGTTTTGTAGAGTGTCGTCGTCTCTGTGACCCATACTCGTGGGACAGTTTCTTAAGCGCTTTCGTTATATTATATCAAGAGGGTGCAATCAGAAAGTTGCCAATGTCGCCAATAGCTGTTGATTAATTCATCAATGTTACGTAATTAATTTATTTGTTGCGCCGATCCCAAATAAATTGAAATAAGGGCAGGAGAATGGTGACTTAATGAATTTATGAAAGTGCACTAAAACTTGGATAAGATTAATCAATATCATAACACTGAATATTTAATTTTAGGTGAAAAACAAGTGTTTTAAACGTTTCCAAATGCTTTTTTTACACCTAAAACCAAATATTCGACTTGTTTTATGTCAATGGATGTAATGCGTAATGTGTCACATTTTTGACGTCCCTTTTTGCATCGTATTATGTGACAAGGTTCTACAACGGTGCGCAGTCGCCACAATCGGAACTAACGTCGCCATCATGTATCTGCAATACAATTTCTGTGACAACTTCACAAATGTTTACCAACAGCACCCCATGTTAATGTCACTTAGGCGCCAAAAGAGCCTTGTAGCACTAAGACAAGTAGTAGGTTAGGGTTTTAATAAGTCGAGCTCAAACTTCCAGCCCCTACTTCCGCATGGCGGTCCAATGGTGCACAGAACCGATAGAGACCTCGTTCGACTACTGCGGCCTCTGGGCCGAGCCGCTGGCTATGTCTGTGGACCCGCTGCTCATATCCTGGCTCGCCTACAAGCCTACTTTGAAGCCGGGTGAGTGTTTACAGAAGACCAAGTCTTCAGGTACGACGGCTTTAATCAACGCAATCTAAGAAGTCCGTTTGGACGTTTCTCATTATACATGCCGCGATAACTTTGAATGGACGTCTACGATAGAAATCGAAAAATCTAATTCATAATCCTAATTAATTACTACGAGATGTTATCCATACACTGTAACAATGAGTATCATTCGTAAGCACCAAGTTTTACTTTATATTGGAAAAATGCACTCAAAAAGACGAATTAATCATTGATTAATATTCCGACAGGACGTCATTACAATGTCATGTCTTCGGGTTCGTTGCCATAGAGTTGGACAGTTCTAAGCCGTTTTTTGACCGAATAAAATCGATGTTCTAAAAAATCTATATTTTTACTAACGTTAATTTAGAAAAGAGAAAAACGTATAATTACTGGATTATTACATGTTTAAACATTTAAAAACAATATCTGATCAAATATATTTTTAGCTTTATTTTGATATTTAATAATTACTAGGTACGCCACTGGTGCATAATATACAATGTATTATTCATGAACGAATTAACCACTGGACCCGACATATAAGCGTACGTACCTTTAACGGTCTTGTCAGTAACCAGGAAATTCTAGCCTTGGTCGTTTGTTTTTGTTCATTCTCAAACACTTACTTGTAACAAAACATCTCCCAAAAATTACTAAATGTTCAGTTAAATGGTGTAAAAACTATAGCGGCGGAACAGCACCATTTTTTTTCACTTATTTTCACATTATTTTATTATATTTATTTTTATTTATCACAAAATTCAATCAAATGTAAAATAAAACGTCGTATTATCCAACTACTCGTATGTTAAATATAGTCGGTATTTCTATGTATTGTTGACATCTGACAACCATCATAAAATGGCTGGATTATACCATTCAGAACGAATGACAAAACTATCGAGTGAGTCAATTTGACATCGACTAGTGCTTGGCAATGTCGAAAAATATATCGATATTTGACGATATGACTGAATGAATGATGATGTGATTTGTACAATACAATAACACTTAAAATACTTATATTACATTACATTTATAGTAATATTTTTTATAATTAAATAAAAATATTATAAATGCAAAAATTATAATTAGTACTTTTTTATTTTATACAATATTTATACAACGTGTCGTTTTTCATCCTCGTCAAACTTCAGGGAGTGATACAGAACATCAAACCGAACAACTTTCTCCATGGGACCAACATCATAATCGCGAAAAAATTTTCAACTGACCCATAGAAAACTTTAATACCTACTCGACGCAAAAATGTATGGGACAGCTGATTATTTTTTCGCGATTACGATGTTGTAGCCATGGAAAAATTTGTTCGGTTTGATTGTCTATACCACACCCTTAAATTTGACGAGGATGCAAAACGACACGTTTACTTTGGAATATTATTCCACTGACACTGTAATAATAATAAACGATTCTTTTATTTTAACACTTAAATTACACGAAATTTTAGATTTTCTAGTGACCCTTCTCGGAAGAGAAAGTGGGTAGAAGCAGTTCGTAGAGAGGAAACCTGGATTTCAACGAAATTATCGTACATTGTGTGTTACGCTCCACTTCGTTGAACGAGTTTTCATACATTTGTATTTTATGTCAGGTCCAGTGGTTAATTCGTTCATGGTATTATTATACATCAGAATAAATCAATATATCGGATTTTAGTTTACGTCTTGCTTTTGGCTTTGAAACTCGCCCAAATTGTAATTTAGTTGGGATTTATGTAATAACTGTTTAATATTACAAACTCGTACGTGTAATAAAACGATATGCCTCGAGAATAGTTAAGCAATGTTTCTTCTTCTTCAACTTCACTAGCTCGATACAAAACATAACATACGGATGTCCACAAGGCTCAATTATTAGCTCATTACTATTCCTAATTTACATTAATAACATTGATAAAATAGGGCTGACAGGTCAAAGGAAAAAAGGCAGATGGCACCTGCCTTTTTTCCTTTGACAAATCTTTGCAAAACATAATAACTGATGCTCAAAAAGACCTTGACCTACTCAATGAATGGTTAAAATACAACTTGTTGACTATAAATACCTCAAAAACGTCATTTATGATTTCCTCTGCGAAAAATAAACCGATACCGGAGTTCTCACCACTTACGATCAACGGAGAAATAATTAAACGGTCTAGTCACGAAAAATATCTCGGCCTACCCTAAACCTAATGTTGCTGAATTGTCGATTACAAACTCTAAGTATGATAAATCGATGTGTCGAGAATCGGTTTCTAGAGCAACCGATTTTTTTCCCATTTTTTTTTTTCATCATTTTTTTCCAGTATTTTGACAGCTGGCCAAACGGAATTCTTAGATTGCGTTGATTATAGGTAATAAAGTATTTGACAACTATCAAAAATATATGAATTCAAGTGTGATGAGAGAAGAGACCTTTGCCCAGCAGTGGGACAGTAATAGGTTGCTATTATTATTTCACTACTTATGTTGAAAGTGGTGGTTAACTAATACTAGACGTCACAGAAAAATCACCACTTGTGAGAAATAAAATAGTAATAATTATGGAGAAGTTACACACTTTAGAAGGTATACTTCTATTATTGAGTTTGAGTCTGCACGAGCTGCGGACATCAACTAAGTACATCATGATATTATGTATGTCTTGTATATATTGTATTGCTCTTCCACAGGCTCGTATCATCTGTCTGTGTTATCGACACGCGTATCGCAAACGCCCTTCCAACGCCGCTCCACACCACCGGTCAGTTCACTGTTTCTTTTACTACAATTTAGCATCAGCACTCTCATACAGTGTGACGATTTACGTCACAAATACACCTTCAAAGTATTATTTTAAACCTAGAATCGTAGACTAGCGTTGCAATTCTCGACCATTCGATACGCTTCCGTGCCGAATCGAACTTCATTCAATGTTATCGAAAGAGTCTCCTTCCACCAACAAAACCAAAACCCACAGATTCCACCTATAAGGCCTAAAGCCGTTTGAGGAGTGGTTGGAGAGGCGCCACGGCGTCCTCACCTTCCGCCTGACGCAGGTCCTCACCGGACACGGTTGTTTCGGGAGGTTCCTGTTTCGGATAAGGCGGGAGGAAACGCCCGGGTGTCACCATTGTGTGGATCGCCCGGAGGACAGGATGACACGATGACACATACTGTGGAGGTCTGCTCCGCTTGGGCGGAGCACCGCCGTTTTCTCGCGGAGGCGATCGGCGGTGGCGATCTCTCGCGTCCAAACCTGGTCCAGGTCATGGTGCGGAGCGAGAGTGCATGGGAGGCCGTCACCTCCTTCGGCGAAGCAGTAATGCTCTCGAAGGAGGAGGCGGAACGCGTTAGGGAGAGGCAACAGTCGCGCCCTGTCGCCCCTAACCGCCGCAGGAGACGCCCTGGGCGGCGGGAATCTATCGCCGATTCCCGGCCATCGTAGGCGCGGGCCTGCGGACGACGACTAATGGGCAGCTCGCCGTCCGGTAAGGACCAGGCCCGGGTCAACGGCGCGTTGTGTTCCACGCGCGCCTCAAAGAGATATCAGCAGCGACACGGGGTCCAATAGGGCCGATGCCGCCGGGGTCGCGGATAGTTTGAAAGAGATACCGTGGCCCTGGCACGGGCAACTGAAGGAACACGGGTGGGTTTTAGTCAGTAAAAGTCTGACACGCCCTCCCGCTCCGCCCAGAGCGGGAGAAGTCATTTGACGATTTCCCATCCACAAAAAGTAGTCTCCTTAACGATGTTCACAAATCTGAAACCCGAAAGTTTTGTCAGTTTATATCAAATAGACTTCAGTTATTTGCTCTCGCGAGAAAAGTAAATCATGTGGTGGGGACCAACACATCTACGCCCTACCTACTGAAAAATAAAAAAATTAAGTTTTTTTTGTAAACAGCTTTAAAGGACGCTGTTACAAAGGGGTAGTCAAATCATTACTTTTTTATACAAAAGTATGTTTATTAAATAAAATGCTTTACATTCATAAAATGTTTTTTGGCCAAATTGTTGATAGATATGCATGATACGATTCTGAATTATAAATATAATTTTAGATAGGTACAGTTTTTCAATAAATGTACCGGACTGAAAATGTTTACTTCGGTACATTTATTGAGAAACTGTACCTATCTAAAATTATATTTATAGTTCAGAATCGTATCATGCACATCTACCAACAATTTGGCCAAAAAACATTTTAAAAATGTAAAGCATTTTATTTAATAAACATACTTTTGTATAAAAAAGTAATGATTTGACTACCAATTTGTAACAGCGTCCTTAATGTCATTGTCTATACATATAAGAGTGCTTTCCCAGTCGTCGAGCGGACGCGGCGGCAGTCGCACGTCTGGTGCGGGCGCCGAGCTCGTGCACTTACGCTCGCGCAGCATCGGTTCCAGCAGCGAGCCCAGCGAGAAGAAGGAGGTCAAAATACATCCCTTGCCTAAGGTACCTCTACTGGGGCAAATTAAATTAGCTACGAGTAGATACACCGTAGACGTGAATTATTATTATGTATAATAATACCAGCCTGTTGCTGCTCCACTGCAGGGCAACGTATCCCTCGTCTCATACAGAGTAGGCATCATGAGCATTGATCACCGCGCTTCAAGTCGGGTTCAAAACAAATAAACTCATTTCAAATAACTTATTACGGGGCTAACGGTCGCTGGTAGTTCACTTACTTGAAATTATGAGTTTAGAATAGTACATTTTGATACAAGTGGATAATGTTTGTTATTGCATTCGAGGCGGAATTAACACCGGAGCCGTAGGCGAGGTTGTTTTTGAGCCGAGAACTGCAATAACAAAAGTCCACGTGTATCAAACGACGTTTTTTAATACACTTTTGATGAAATAAAATAAAATAACGAAAAATATTTTTGCCATGAATTATTAGGAAACTATGTATGAATTATTTTTTTTTCCGCGTTTTGCTTTCGCCAGGTTGAAGGAGAAGAAAGGTATAAAGCCGATAAACAGCCTAATATGAAAAAAAAAAATATATTTTTGAGTTTAGAACACAAATAAATGCTAATTTGTTCATAAACGTTTTTTTAATTGTAATAATCATGGTTTTTGATGATATTCTATTTATAAACATTATTTAAATATTTAAAAAAATATTGACGCCGTAAAGACGCATATCTCTTTGCCGAGATTTAAAAAAAAAATCAGCTACGAATACGGAGGACCGTCTCGCGCCAGTTTCATTTTGGCACTTGGCACCGGCCTTTTGGTATTTCTTATCAAGTGATTAAATATAATTTTCTAAGCAAAAGTCTGCTCGGTGCCGTAGCTTCAGAAGGTATAATGTGTCTTGATTTGATAAAGGAAAGAATTTAAAACTGACGAAGATAAAATCATAATCAAAATATTTTATTTCACATAAACCTACATGGGCACTTATGAAATGTCAGAAGCTAGGTGCACGGTTCCAAATTAGTCGTTTCTTATGGAGAAGAGCCGGCAAGAAACTCCATGGTTATTCTTTTAAAAATAATTGGCTTTTAAAATATTTTCAAATAACAGTGTTAATAGTTAATACAATGTAGGCCTTTCAACAACTACCAGGTACTTGACGAAATAGAAAATAGTCAACAAATCTACAGTCTACTAGGCCTGCAACGTTCTCACATTCACAAAATAGAAAATAATCTATTTAGATGATTAATAAAATAAAACCCTATGACATGACACAAATGAAATGATTGTCATGACAACTATAGTAAGAAATCTGAATAAACATCATGTTCACAAAAGCCTAACACAGAGTTAAAATTGGAATTGTAGTTATATAATGTCAAATAATGAGATGAAGGAAGAGTGTAAAAAATATTATAAAAAAATAAGCATCGTAATTTGGGAGCAGTTAATAGATACTTAAGTTTATAATTATGGCATTAATGAGGTAAAGATAAAAGAGACTTGAGGAGAATATCCTACTGGATATTAGTGCTTGGCTAATGGCAATAAGCTCGCACATTTGGCCAGCTATGTTACAAGTTTGATAGAAGATAATGGAGACCAGGGTGCCTACTATGACAAGTTACAGAGATGGAGATCTTCAAGACTCTCGGATATCTTTAACACGGCATAGTACTGCCCCACCTTGAATATGGGTGTAACTCGGGGTATTTTGGTTGAGATGATGATAGAAGTACAATTCCGATTGCAGCCCGTATAATTCAAAATTTCTTACTTTTTTTGAAATTGCTGTGCTGTTTTACGCTTTATAATTAAATAATTAATTTTAAATAATTAACAATTATTATTAATTAAAACAATAATTTAAAAAAAAAATAGCTCTCGAAATTATACAAATGCAAACTGCAAATATATATACAAATACAAAATATATATCTGTCTCTTAAGATACAGGCCTCCTAGTTTAAGAGACAGGGTTTATAATTTTTGTTTATATAGATTTTTGTAGCCTTTTAATTTTAGTAACTATCACTGTGCTTAACCTATGTCTTTGGAAAATAAAACATTATTATTATTATTATATATACAAATATAATTATATTTGCATAATTGCATATTGCATAATTATGCAAATACAAAATACAAACTGCAAATCGTCATATTTTCAGGAAATAGCCTATTTTGACGAATCTCCCATAAAAGTGATGCGCTAAGGTAGCATCATCAATACAACTCAAGGTAGAATCAGCGTGAAATGTTAAGATTTCATGAAATAGTCATTCAATAGGGTAATTTGAATTTTGAGAGTTGCATTGATGATTTTACATACTTATCATAATTCTATAACTACATAATATTTATACAGGGTTACTGGTAGTTCGACGTATATCCGTCAGGGGCTGATAAGGGGGCCAAAATGCAACAAATTGAACCCCCCATATGTATGGCCGAAATTCAATAGTTTTCGCGATATTTGAATTTTAAGAGTTTTTCGATATTTACCCAAAATTTGACATTTAATTCCAAATAAAAAAAAAATACATATTTGAATGGGTACCATTAAAAATGATGTTGTAGCTGGCACTTCAATTAAGCTATGGACATAAAACTACTTAATTTAACAAAATAATTAAAATAATGAGCGATATAAGAATAATATCTTAGCAATATTTTCATTATTTGTATTTTTATGAAATAAAATGTATTTAAAAATTTACGTCAAATTTTATAAAAAATTTTACACATCTTGTTCAAAATGAGCCCCTCGATTACGAATGCAGGCTCGAATTCTCTTCCTAACTTCGGTTTTCGTCACTCTTGATGTGAACGTTGTTCTCATCTGTTGCGCCGCGTTTATTATTCGCTGTCGAAGTTGTTCGACTGAATTTATTTACATAAACTAATTCCTTCATATGACCCCAAACGTAAAAATCAAGTGGTGTGATATCAGGGCTTCGTGCTGGCCACGGAATTGGCCCTCCCCTCCCAATCCATCGGTTTGGATATCTCTCGTCTAGCCACTGTCGGACAGTAATCCGGTAATGTGCTGGGCAACCATCATGTTGAAACATGAGGTTGTTTTTTATTTCTTCGGGAACATCCGCCAACAAATCGTCTAGGTTATTTCTTAAAAACTCCTCGTAATTTTCGCCGTTCAAATTTTGGGGCAAGAAATGAGGGCCCAGCAAATAATTATCAAGGACACCCACCCATACGTTCAGGGAAAAACTCATTTGCGACGCAGTTTCTTTTAGTTTTTTTGGATTCCTGCCTACTTTAGATGCCCAAAAATGTAAGTTATGGTAATTCGTTATACCATCCCGGTCAAAATTTGACTCGTCAGTCCACAAAATATTTCTTAGGAAGTATTCCTGGTCAGCGTCAGCGTTTAACATAAACCGAGAAAATTCGAGTCGCCTGGCAGGTTCTCTCTCGTGCAATGTTTGAACAGGTTGATAATGGTATGGGTGTCTACCTGATAGATGTACTACTGACCACACTTTCCACTGGGACATACCAAGCTATCTTGCAACAATGTTCGTTGAGATGTTTGGGTCATCAATAAAACACTGAAGAATGGTGTCCTCTTCGTTAGCCGTGTACCGTCGAGGTCTGCCAGCGTTGACTTGTGCTCTCTGAACACTGCCAGTTTCAGACAATCGTCGATAGGTGCTCCCGAAAACAGTAACGTGGGGAAATCGACGATCGGGAAAGCGGCGTTGGTATTCTCGCCGAGCCGCAGCCGCGTTTCCATCGGCAAAACAATAACAAAACATTATGTCTGCGTATTCGTTATTAGAATACGAAGCCATGTTATCCGAAATAACAATGACAACAAAAAGAATAACAAGAGAAACAAGAATTAACAATAATGATCGATAACAAATTAACGCGATGAGTGATTGGTTAATAGCAAGATAACAACACACGTGCTTACGCGGCGTAGAGTCGAAACTTACTAAGGAAAGCGACGCGAGCGCAGCAGATGCCGTGTACTCCCTCGCCCGCACACCCCGCCCCATCACGAAGAATTTCGCCAGTAAAATCGGTTGTTTTAGCGAGGATCATAAACTAAAAACACAGGTAATTTCTCTCCCCGCACCGCGCGCCGCCGCGCCGGTTCAAACACATGCCATGCCACGAATTATGTATTTTAAAATTGACTTTTATACCTTTTTGGAAAGCTTACAGAATAGGCAAGTTGTTTTAGTTATTTGTACGATTAATGCCATAGTAATTTTTGTGACGAGACAACATTTTTGAAGCGTAAAATGAAAATATAAATAAGATATTATTCATAAATCGCTCATTATTTTAATTATTATGTTAAATTAAGTAGTTTTAATTATGTAAATAGCTTAATTAAAGTGCCAGCTACAACATCATTTTTAATGGTACCCATTCAAATGTGTATTTTTTTTTATTCGGAATTAAATGTCAAATTTTGGGTAAATATCGAAAGTTTCTTAAAATTCAAATATCTCGTTAACTATTGAATTTCGGCCATACATATGGGGGGTCCAATTTGTTGCATTTTGCCTCCTTTCGGATATTTGTCGAATTACCAGTAACCCTGTATATGTGACGATCGCGAAAAAATAATAATCGGTCGGTCGGTAATTTTGATCATCATACAACGTAAAACAGCGCCGCAATTGCTAAGAACGTAAGAAATGTTGAATTTCGCGGGCTGCCTGGCGCTTTCGCCTTAAAATTAATTAATGAGTTAAAATCATCAACAGCAAGAAAATACGCGGGACACTTGGCTGTCTGCCGAGCGGCTGACTGCGCTGCACCACCGGCTGCGCAGTATGCTGCTCAACGTGGAGCTGGGCCAGGCGCTGCTGTACGTGACCATGAGCTCGGCGAGCGCCATCGATTGCGCCACGTTGCGCGACGCCATGGAGCGCCACGCAGCCGGCTCGCACAGCGTGCTGGCCATCTGGTACGAACCACACTTAATCACGCACGTGACATGTACACGCGATCTTTGCCTGTTGCGTCGTACTAACAATATCGTCGTGACGGGCAGTCGTTTATTCCAAAGCTAATGACCAAAATTGGTACCTTTTTCTTGGCGCAACTTTAAAAATTAGGTACAAAATAACATAAACGAAATTGTGTACGGTTATAAAGCTTAATAATCAGTCTGAGCTGAGTTCTTATATTTATAGTTACTTAGCAGTTTAAGCTAATTTTATTAAAATTATTTATTAAATAGTAGGCTAGATTGTAACGTGCATAAAGTATCACTGACTTCGATACTTATTAAAGGTGATAATAAATGTACCTAATTTATAAAGTTTCATTAATGGCCACCAAAAAAAAAGCACCATTGCTCGATACATTTTACAGTCTAAAGGCAACGACCAAAATGTATTGGAGCAAGGGTGACGTTTTTTTAAACGTGCGTTGAACGAACTTTGAACATTGTTCAGCCGTTTTACTTAATGGAGCTGTTTTCTAAAACAGCTAACGGTTATGTAAATCGAATCTCGTAACTTTGCCGCTCGTGCCGCCATATTGAAAAAAGCAGTTTTTTGACAATATTTTCTTTCCGACTTCTTTTACGATAAAACATTATTGTTCTAAATTAAACTAGAGAAAATTTCCTACAATTTATGTCATCACAAATTTTTTGTAAAATCAATACTTTTGGCGTACGAGCGCCGCAAACTATTTCTTTTCTTTCATCTATACCAACAAGTGTTTTTAGGTATTTGCGCTAGTGGCGCTCGTACGCAAAAACTATCGATTTTACAAAAAAAAATTGTGACCACATAAATTGAAGGAAATTTTCTCTAGTTTAATTTCGTACATTCATGTTTTATCGTAAAATGAGTCGGAAAGGAGATATTGTCAAAAAACTGCTATTGGAAAAATTAGTATTTTTCCATTATGGCGGCGCGAGCGGCAAAGTTACGAGGTGGCAAAGTGAAAATTCGAAGAGATTCGTCGAACTCGATAAAATCACCAATTTTCAAAACCCCCGGAAAACTTTCCAGGTAAACCCATTTTTGAGCACCAAATGACTGTACTGTACAGGTCGTATTTTACAACCGCTCGGGCGTAACTTGGTATACAGGTTTTACGACTTTAGACTATTTTTGTCGTTGGGGATTTTCATTGGATTTTCATTGGGGTACTTACTCCAAAAAGGGGCTAAAAGGGGGCTACTGGATATCTCCGCCTTATGAGACTTGATTTCGATAGTTCTTTTTTAATTACCCGACTGCCAAGGAAGGGTTATGTTTTTTTTGAAAGGTAGTAGGTAACTTTTAAGTTGCTCTTATAAAATTTGGTGAAGATCTGATGAGGATCTTCGGCGTGACGATCAGAATAGCTCCTCAAAAAAAGTTTGGGCTCGCGAGGTCTACTGTTCGCAGAACTACTAATAATATGAGTTTTAAATTTTCTTTCGTCGATTTGCTTAGCAATTAATTTCCCTGACTGATATTAAGGCAGGTTTACACGAGCCAGCGCTGGCCGCCAGTTATACTGGCAGCCAGTGCTGGCTTAGTATTGGCCCCGTGTAAACAATTTTTCTTGCCAAGCCAGCACCGGCAGTGACCTCCGCCCGCGTCACGCCAGTCGATCCTGTTTCTTATAAGGACCGAAAAACTACCGGACCAACTGGTTTCAGTACTGGAAAAGTCAGAAATCTCAAAAAAATAATTCCATACATTTAGTAGGAAATAAGATTCCCAACTTACTTAAAGCGGGGTGACTACTAATGTACAGAAGTTGCACTCCTGTCTTTGGTCTTGAAGAAAGCTGCTTTTATAATAGCCTACAAAATCACTTCCCCCCCACGCGTAAGTTAAATTGCACTTTATCGCCGCGCTTGAGAGTTGCTATTACTTTGTGTCATTACTCGCCCGTAACATACCTACGCCGCTTAGCCGAGTACTAGGGCTGACCGGAAAGAGAATTAAAATATGGTATATAAATTTTTATATTTTTATTGTATTTACGAGTAGTCTATCTAGAGTTGTTTCACTTTAATCTAATGTCTTATGATTTTTTTTCCTTCTCTGAAGTACCTGTTATTAAATATAATATTGCGAAAACGCGGCAATTATCGAGTGGCACATGCCCCGCCGAGAACAAAAGTGTACCTTTATGATTCTCAACATTACTGCATTACACCTGTACGAGTTGTAGTAGTTAACTCCGTACACCGATTTGACGTGAAGGTTTGAAAGTTCAGTAGCTCAATAGCATAGAGAAACACGTTCCACTAAGATGCAGTAGTTAAGTTTATTTAAGTTTTTTTAAGAAAAACAGTACTAGAGTGGTAGGCGATTATTTCTCTCAGTTGTTGATAGCTACACAGTTATAAGTTCACTATATTTTTTTTATTTCCTTTTTTATACGTTAGTCATGTTATTTTATAATGGTAAATTGTGACGCGCATCGTTAGCCTAAAGTAGATTACAGAGTAAGCAGAAAATGTGCGGCGATGAGACCGTACAACACCAATGACGAAGTACATAGACAAATAAGACTGGCAGAGAGTGACAAAATATAGCTTTAGCGCGCGAAAAATGTCTATAGGTTTGTGCGATCGTACGATCGCGAGTAGGTACAGTTGCTTGAGCTCTGATTCTTAATTACTTTAAGCGATTTTGGACCTTACTCCTGAAACAATACGACGCGCACACAAACCCCCACCACTCCGCCGCGCCGAGAGCTCAAGTTAAACGCAACTATAGTAGGTGGTGGTGGTGGTGGTGGGTAGATAAAAAAAAAGGTAGCAATACGACTCGACATTTCTTTATAGATTTTCGTCATTAAAAAAGTAACTATATCAGTCATTTATATAAAGTATAGTGATAATATGAATAATATACTTAAATTTAAAATCTAAGATTAAATTTTTTCATGATTGTCATTGTAACATAATTGTAACGTCTAGATTATTATACCTACATTATTTTACTCATGCCACACACAAACTCCCTGCTTACATTACCCATGTACGATTGTGTTTTATGATGATATTATAATAATGTACTGTAGGTACCTACATACAGTACAATACATAATGTATATAGCATAATACACAATCGTAACTAATTATGGAATGGTTAACTTACTTTTCATAATCGCTTGGTAACTTAAAAAAAGATAACTTTGAGTTCTTCTGTTTAACACAATGATCTATATTAAATAATATAATATCATTGGTTTAATACAACAACTGTTAGTGTTACGATTTAATTTTGATGCCATAACGAAGGGTGCACAAAACCAAAAATAAAATAAAAACGACGGTCGGCGACGCGCGGGGCGGCCGGTCGCGTGATCGCGTCGTACGTGTCTCGCTCGCTGTGCGCGTAATACACCCTGACTGACTTGTAACCCACGGTTGCCGCGAGCTGTAGGTACTTATCTCGAGCGGAATGTACCAGTGCAAGAGGCCTGCTACCGAGATGACGTCTTGCCCTTACTCCAAATAAATTTTTATATGGACAAGAATATGATGATGTAGCGAAAGTGAATCCGTAAACTGATCATAATATTTTCCACGGTTTGTAATTAAACTTGTGCTTTTCAGCCTCGGTCGCCTGTCCATGCAGTCGAACTTAGTGACAAAGCAGCTGTGGGAGGTGCTGCGACACGACGGACCCACATTCGTAAAACAGAGTGAGTTATAAACAATTTCTTTCTTCTAAGATAGTAACAGAACGCCTTCGTCATGCATCTGACGATTGGACTAAACGAAATTATTGATTGAAAAGATTCCAAAGTATTATCACATTTATAAATAGAATTTTGAAATCTTGTACAAAAGATTTCAACATTTCCAAGAAGAAAATCCATAATAGATATTATGTATATGTTCATTTTGGTATTTTCTGATATTTATATGACGACCAATGACATTCAACCTTAGGGTGTTCAAGCAACCGCAAGGTTGACTATACAGTGTGCAGAAAACCCATCGCATACCTGTTATCTACGCATTTGTATATGAAACTAAGTAACATTGAACAAAACTATTGCTGGGAAACGACCTTTATTATTGGTGTGAAAACTCGCCGCGCAATGTAGCGCTCGCAAAACTCGCCGCGCAATGTAACGCGCGTGTTAGATTAGATATAATATAACTATAAGCGTATATATAGCAACTACGCAAATAGCAACCCTTAAATGTCAGAATGGTTATTGGTTATTTATTATGAAGAAAAGCACAGAAAGACAAGGCTAGATATTTATTATTTCAATTATACTTGTCAATAATTATTCATCTCTAATGAGAAAGCTATTGTCCGTTCGCAAAACTAGGTCTTCATGGAGAAGAAGGACAAGAAACTCCATGGAAACAGTATTATAGTATTCTATCAACACATACACACATACATACATACATAATAGGTTGGGGAAAAAGTTTCTTCGCATTTTTTAAGAAAATTCAAAACATTTTTTAATATACATTATTTACATTTATCTAAAGTATGTAGGTACCATTTTGTTCGATAACTTTTTGCCATCTTGTAGGTAGGGACATGATCCCATTGCTATAGAAATTTTGGGACTTCTGATCAAAATACCGCGACAAGTGGTTTTGGCAGTCCTCTCGTGATGTTAACCTGACACTGCCTAAAGAATTCTGAAGAGACCGAAACAGGTGGAAATCTGAAGGTCAGGATTATACGGCGGATGCATTAACACCTCCTAGCCAAACTATCTTAATTTTTACTGAGTGGTTAAAGATGTGTGAGGTCTAGTGTTATCATGATGAAAAACCACACGCCTTCTGTTGATTAATTCCGGCTGCTTTCTCTCAACTTCTTGCTTTAATCTCATCAGTTGTTCGCAGTAGAGTTCAGAATCGATGGTCCTGCCTGGTGGTAACAGCTCATAATGAATAATGCCATTCCAACCCCACCACACACACAGCATCACCTTGTTGCGAGTTAACCCGGGTTTCGCCACAGTCTGTGAAGGCTGACCGGCCTTTGACCACGACCTTTTTCGCACGTTCTTGTCGTACGTGATCCACTTTTCATCACCAGTTATCAGCTTCTTCAAAAATGGTTCGATTTCATTACGTCGTAATAAAGAATCACAAATGAGTACACGGTAAATTAGGTTACTTTCAGTGAGCTCTTGAGGTACCCAAATATCGAGCTTTTTTGAGTACCCAGTTTTTTTCAAATGCGCCAAAACTGTTTTGTGGTCAATTCCCAGTTCTTCAGCTACGTCGTAACTACTGATATGCCGATCTTGCTCCACTTTTTCAAAAATGGCATCCATTTTATTCGTAATAGGGCGACCAGAGCGACGTGCATATTTGACATCAAAATTTCCGGATTGAAAACGCTTAAACCAAATTTGCGCTACTCTCACAGATACTGCACTGGGTCCATAAACAGTGCAAATTTTTTTCGCGGCTTGCGTTGCATTTTTACCTTTTTGTAGTAAAATTTTAAAATGCATCGAATTTCTTCATTAGATTTACTTATCTTGACAGTACGAAAAACAAATTAAAATCACACATTTTCCTAATTTGAATTTGGAATTATGTTCTTTAAAATGTAAACTTTCAATGATACTAAAACCAGCCAGATACAAATAGTAGCCAAAGAGATTTTATTTTAAGTTCATACATACTATAATGAGAAAAGACTTTTTCCCCAACCTAATAGTTATCTCAAACAGTTAACTCAGAATAAAAGCAACATAATAACAATATTTAAGGTATAATATCAAATTACGTAACTTACATGACACCTGGTAGATATATTTCACATCACAACGGAAGTAGCACTAGCCACTTGAACATCCACTGAGCAACTGACTCGAGAATTAGTTAGTTAGTTAGTTTTGTATGGCATCTCGCAGTTGACCACTGAGGGTCGAGACTGCTCAACCGGGCGTTTCCTGTGGGTGCTTTAAGCGAACTTAAAGCCTCCGGCCAGGCTTAAAACTAAGGTAAAATATTAGTCGACTGAGCTTCGCTAATAATAGGACAGCCAGACGGGGCAGGCTGGATCATAATGGTATATGACTCGAGAATGTCATTACAATCCTTTTTATATCCTACCACCCTCCCTTTCCATCAACTGACAGTATTGTACCAATCGTTTCAAACAACCTATTATATTAAAATAGCTATATAAATTCTAAGACATACTACAGGTACTATTAAATATTATTTAATTATTTATAGTAATAACATCTGTACGATTTTTATAAGTTAAGAGTGGTATATTTTGTAAACACAATAACTAATCAAATTAGATACTTCTACATTGGTCTCAAGCTTCGTAAATGTGACAGATAAAAACATCTAAAGGTGGTTTTACAATGATTCGATGATTTTAATCACAACCGAACCAACTTCCGGAATCAAGGTAATCTCAAGTATTTATTTTTTAATATTAGACACATAATAATTACATTAATATATCATGCGCAAAACATAGTGCTTTTGGGTGCATGCAACGGTACAGGAGTAGTGGGGGTATATAAGTTATAAATTAAAAACTTGTTTTCGTTTAAATAAAAGTTCCCAGAGGGTTCCGTAATTGAAAAGAATTTATCCCAATAAAAAAGTAAATACCGACTTCAAAAACCAAAAAAGCGGCCAAGTACGAGTCAGACTCGCCCATGAAGGGTTCCGTAGCAGCAAGTAACATAATATAAAAGTTCTTGTAGTTCGTTTGAATGAATGAAAGCTACGAGTAAGTTGCGGTTTACGATTTATGACGTATTAAAAAAAAAAACTACTTACTAGATCTCGTTCAAACCAATTTTCGGTGGAAGTTTACATGGTAATTGTAAATCATATAGTTTTTTTAGTTTTATTATTCTCTTATTTTAGAAGTTACAGGGACACACACACACACATTTTAACACTTTGGAAGTGTCTCTCGTGCAAACTATTCAGTTTAGAAAAAAATGGTATTAGAAACCTCAATATCATTTTTGAAGACCTATCCAAGTCTTCCCCACACGTATGGGTTTGATGAAAAAAAAAAAATTAAGTTTCAGTTCTGAGGAACCCCCAAAATTTATTGTTTTTTTTCTATTTTCGTGTGAAAATCTTAATGCGGTTCACAGAATACATCTACTTACCAAGTTTCAACAGTATAGTTCTTATAGTTTCGGATAAAAGTGGCTGTGACATACGGACGGATGGACAGGCAGACAGGCAGACATGACGAATCCATAAGGGTTCCGTTTTTTGCCATTTGGCTACGGAACCCTAAAAATGATAAAATAAAAAAACTTAACAGCTTCTGAAGTCGGTACCAAGCTAAGGTGCATTGAAGAACTGAAGACACCGACTTCAGAAGCTGTTAAGATTTTTTTTCCAAACTTAACGATGGATCCCGAAAAAAAATTTTTATGTCATAAATCTACAAATTAACAATTTTCGGACTTTTTCCTTTTTCTAGGTCAACGGGAAGTACCCTATAGGTTTTGATTTACTTGCGACAGTTGCGAGTATCAAAACGTGTCCCAAAATGGCCGTATTTTTTATTGCGTTGACTTAGAAGCTTGATTTTTTTAGAACTCTAAGGGACCATAGACTTACGTATTCGATATTAATTTCAACTTGATATCTCCACGCGTCCCTGAGAAAAAGGGGCATGACAGACTGACAGATTTGATTTTTTTTTATATGATAGAATTACAAATTAACAATTTTCGGACTTTTTCCTTTGCTTGTGCTGAGAGACCTTGCTTCTTGCCAAATTTTATGATTCTAGGACAACGGGAAGTACCCTATAGGTTTTGATTTACTTGCGAGTATCAAAAATGTCGCATAAATGGCCGTATGTTTTTATTGCGTTGACTTAGAAGCTTGAGATTTTTAGGACTCCAACGGTCTTATTACAAAACGAGGTTTTTCTTCGTCATGGTTTAAACCATCGAGCCAGTTTTTGTAATATGAACCTAGCTATGATAGAAATACAGTTCTTTATACAAAACTGACAACTTAGTTCGGTACTAAGTTGTCAGTTTTGTAAAACTGACATCTTAATGAGTCAGAATAAAGTTCGAAATTCAAAAAAGGGTCCGTAGTTTAAACCTGGGTTTGAAGATGAACCTTGTTTTGTAATAAGACGGCAAGAGACCATAGACTTACGTATTTTCTATTAATTTCAACTTGATACCTCCACGTGTTCTTGAGAAAAAGGGTCTTGACAGACTGACAGACAGACAGACAGACGGACCACGAAGTAATCCTATAAGGGTTCCGTTTTTCCTTTTGAGGTACGGAACCCTAAAAAGTATCAAACGGCGAAGTACGAGTGACGCTCGGCTTCGTTCAGCGTCTTTTTACAGCCGTTATAATGATCCCGTGCCGAGTTCAGCTACGGTGACGTATTTCTGTTTCCACGACTATTGGTATTATTGGTACAATTGGCATATTGGTTACGAGCATGTGCTCTGATGTGCCTAAGGAAACCTACCTTGGCTGCGAAGTACGTGCGCACTGCGAACACGAGGTAATACCATCATGGTTCGGTATTGCACACCCGCTGCTGTACAAAGCTGTCGAAAACGTTGGATTTACAGTTGTAATGAAAATCCTGTCATTTGGTTTAAATAGGTTTTCTTTTTTTATAGATTCTTTTCTATTTTGTGAATGTGACAACGTTGTACGCCTTGTAGACTCATACATGTATCGATTTGTTAATCATTTTCTATTCTGTTAAATACCCACTACTTGTTGACAGGTCAATGTTAATAGGTATGGGAGGAATACCTATTAGCAGTGTAATTTGAAAACACTGTACAAGCGGATTATTTCTAAAGAGTAACGGTGCAGTTTCTTGCCGGCTCTACTCCATAGGAAACGACCAATTGGAACCGTACACCTAGCTTCTGACATTTCATAAGTGCCCATGTAGGTTTATGTGAAATAAAATATTTTGACATTGAATTTGATTGTCGTAATTTCAGAGCTGACAGAGGACTCGTTTCCGTGGAAGATCAGGCTGGCGGACGTGTCGTGCTACACACTGGAGGTGCGCGCAGCCTTCGTGCCTGGCGTGAGTCACTTGCTGGAGACGGAGCAGTCGGGCGCGTCCGCCAGGCTCAAGTCCAAGCTCAGCATGCCCAAGGTAGGGGCTTTGTGTCTATTTATAATTAAATTAACACATTATAAACTCAAACTCAAAGCATTTATTTCAAACACACACGCGCGCGCGTCACTTTCACGTGAATAAACAGTTTTTCTTTCTGTCTTTTCTTTCTTAGATAAACCATATACAGGCACTTTTGAATTGTCAACAGTCAGAAAGATGAAGCTAGATGCCCATTCCAAAGCGTAATAGGTACACACGGCTACACATCAAGCTATACATTTCCAGTTTATACTGATCTCTCATTGTGAGGAAATCCTTTAGAATGCGAGATCAGCTTATACTGGAAATGTATAGCTTGATCTGTAGCCGTGCGTACCAATGGAGAAGAACGGGCAAGAAACTCAACGGACACTCTTTTAAAACAAAATATTTTTATAAAAAATTGGTTACATCGTTCATGTTGAAAATATACATGTGAAAACAATGTAGAAAGACGTGCACGTTAAAAGCGTCCGTAATAAAAAGATAAAAACTACTAAATTAAACATTAATAATAAGCCGTGGCAGCTAAGAGACGACCAGTCCCAACTGACGACGCCCTTCACGAACATGACGCATGGATCAGCAACTATTAGCTCAACCATTTTGAAGGGAACTGAATGATCCAACACACATGCCACCACCAGCTAGACATTTGAGTGAGCATGACATACTCTCATCCGCCAGGGCACATTCAAGTCAGTGAAAGACGTACCCAGTAAAAGGTAGCTTAATAGTAGGTTCTTAGTGCTCACACATGTGCTATGCAATTTATACAATACTAAGAGATTGAATTTAAACAATGCAAAGAAAGTTTTCGCTCTTCAGCAGCTCCAACAATATTTTCGAACGCTTATCAATTAGTTTAAGCGTCCTTGTGGAGCAGGACCAGCATTTAGCCAAACATTTTTGTCAGCGATGTAATCTCCCAACTTATATTGTAACTTATAATGTGTGCGTTTTGTACAATATTTAAATTTCGTTTCATTCAGCTGGAGTATGTGGGGAGGTATTTTATTATAACATTTTAAATAGTACCCCATGAAGGATGAGCCTACTTTAGTCAGTCTGAAACCTGGTTGAACTAATTGGTCCCTATTTCTGGTCCTATACTTGTGTCTTTCACCTCTTTTACTGGATACCTCCACGCGTTCCTGGGAAAAAGAAGAGAAGTGATCCTATAAGGGTTCCTTTTTTTCCTTGTGAGGTGCGAAACCCTAAAAAGCGTAAAACTTTCATTATGATGATCTCTATTTATTGGTTTGTATTATTTCGACATTTCAATAAGGTTGCTGTTGGGTAGCTGGCACTGTCATGTCTGTCAAAATCACATTGATCTTTAATCTCGTTACTATAAGGTTGCTGTTGGTTTGCTGCCACTAACAAATTTGTCAAAATCACATTGATCTTTAATCTCGTTACTATAAGGTTGCTGTTGGTTTGCTGCCACTAACAAATTTGTCAAAATCACATTGATCTTTAATCTCGTTACTATAAGGTTGCTGTTGGTTTGCTGCCACTAACAAATTTGTCAAAATCACATTGATCTTTAATCTCGTTATTATAAGGTTGCTGTTGGTTTGATGCCACTAACAAATTTGTCAAAATCACATTGATCTTTAATCTCGTTACTATAAGGTTGCTGTTGGTTTGCTGCCACTAACAAATTTGTCAAAATCATATTGATCTTTAATCTCGTTACTATAAGGTTGCTGTTGGTTTGCTGCCACTAACAAATTTGTCAAAATCACATTGATCTTTAATCTCGTTTTTATAAGGTTGCTGTTGGTTTGATGCCACTAACAAATTTGTCAAAATCACATTTATCTTTAATCTCGTTACTATAAGGTTGCTGTTGGCTTGCTGCCACTGACATGTCTATCAAAATCATAGTGATCTTTATTCGCATCACTATAAGATTGCTGTTAGTTGCTGGCACTGACATGTCTGTCAAAATCACAGTGATCTTTAATCTCGTTACTATAAGGTTGCTGTCGGGTAGCTGGCACTGTCATGTCTGTCAAAATCACAGTGATCTTTAATCTCGTTACTATAAGGTTGCTGTCGGGTAGCTGGCACTGTCATGTCTGTCAAAATCACATTGATCTTTAATCTCGTTACTATAAGGTTGCTGTTGGTTTGCTGCCACTAACAAATTTGTCAAAATCACATTGATCTTTAATCTTGTTACTGTAAGGTTGCTGTTGGTTTGCTGCCACTAACAAATTTGTCAAAATCACATTGATCTTTAATCTCGTTACTAAAAGGTTGCTGTTGGTTTGCTGCCACTAACAAATTTGTCAAAATCACATTGATCTTTAATCTCGTTACTATAAGGTTGCTGTTGGTTTGCTGCCACTAACAAATTTGTCAAAATCACATTGATCTTTAATCTCGTTTTTATAAGGTTGCTGTTGGTTTGATGCCACTAACAAATTTGTCAAAATCACATTTATCTTTAATCTCGTTACTATAAGGTTGCTGTTGGCTTGCTGCCACTGACATGTCTATCAAAATCATAGTGATCTTTATTCGCATCACTATAAGATTGCTGTTAGTTGCTGGCACTGACATGTCTGTCAAATCACAGTGATCTTTAATCTCGTTACTATAAGGTTGCTGTTGGGTTGCTGCCACTGACATGTCTGTCAAAATCATAGTGATTTTTTGTGTACAAGCCGTGTGTAAGTGGCTAGGCGCCCCGTCGCGCGCCGACAAAAAGTCTCATATTTCTCAAGGACAATCCTAATGTCGTCACGCGGGGGAGCCGGGCGCGTTAGTGGTTATAGTCTATCCAACATGTCGACAGATCCTTTTGGGAACGACGAACCTGTTGGCTAATGGTCATATCGATGAGGAGCAGCTCCTTAGTACCGCAGGACCCATTCCTACATTCATTTTGAGAGGCAGACATGATGGAGTTGGTGTTAAATGTTATGTTAATTGTTATGTTTGTTAATTTTAGCTCTCAGAATGGATGCAAGAACTTTATAGACCGTCGGTACACAAGTGATCGGTCTATAATTTTATAATTATACTAATTTCTTGTTCCCCCGACCCACTCCGTCGGATCGCATTGCCTGCCCGCGCTATTACTTCGTTTTCGCTCAGTGTTCTGTCTGACTTTTTTTTCTTTAAGGGTCCTAGAGTGATGTTAAATATGCCTATAGCTTTCCTTAAGATTCGGGCTATCAAATGCTAAAATATTTTTTAAAGTCCGACTGAAGCGCGTTCGTTCACCGCATCCCCTTCCCGCTAACCTGTCCCTCCCCGTCTCACCCTCTCACACCCCCTTCACCACTTCCCTTTCCCCCTCTCCCCCTCACCAACCCATCCCCTAACCCGCTCCCCTCACCACCCTTTCCTCCTCTCCTCAGAAAACCCTCCCCCTCCTCACCACCCCTCCGCACACTCCCCCTCACCCACAGATTTTTCATATAAACTGTATCCCTGTGATCATGCACACAGGGGTGGAATTTAAAAAAATCGTTTGGGATGTTTACATAACTTGACTGAAAGATTATTTACACCAATTTTCGAGTTAATCAAGCCCCGCAGTAAAATCCTCCCCTGAAAAATTTACTACCCCTTTTCACCCCCTTAAGGGGTAGATCTTCGAAAAACCCTGACACACGTTTTCTTTATTTTTGGTCTCAATCATAAATATTGAGTTTTGAGTTAATCGGACCACGCGTTAAAATTCCTCCATATAAACTTTGACACCCCCCAATTTTCCTTTAGGGGGTAGCTTAGGAAAACAAAAATGACAAAAATCATAATTTACTTAGATAAATATTCGTACCAAGTTTCAAGCTTATTAACTCAAGAAATAATTTCATACAAACCTCCACCCCCCATTTCACCCATTCACGGGGTGAGTTTTCTAAAATCCTTTCTTATCTGACGTTTCCTACTCATAATCTACCTCTGTGCTAAATTTCATCTGCGTAGGTGCAGTAGTTTTTGAAATTTCGTGTTTAACAGTGAGTGAATGAATGAATGTATAGATGAGTGACCTTTCGCTTTTTTAAATATAGATTTTATTTATTTTATAGTTTTATTATTATTTTAAAGCATTTTTGTTTGTTTTACTTCAAGGTCGCCACGCCGAGGATTGTGCTCGAGCTGGTCACCACCACCATCACGGTGTCCGTGCTCACCAAGACGCTGCAGTACAAGGCAATCGCCAGGAAAGAACCCGTGGCGAAGAAAGACAGAGTACCCGCTCAAGATAAGGTTGGTTTTAGTACTTTCTCTAGTAACGTAACATGAAGTGTAATACAAATGAGCCGTCCTAATTTAACACTAATTAATACATTTATTTGTAATGCAACACGGTACGGGCCGCACCGCAACTTATTTTCATCAGAAAAGTACGAAGGCCCGCCTGTACTGTGCGTTGGTTTATAAATAAATGAACGACAATCATGAAGGAGGATGTTTACAATGCGTTGCGGTGCGGCGCGGCCCACCTCTGTCTGCGCTAGCCTTTACAGAAAAACTAGGTGAATTTGTTTCAATCTGTGTTATATTTCACCAATCTGTACACGGCATGACGGTGCAACTTAATTGCAGTCGTTTGATGCCATCGACGACCGTACAGATTGATCCCGTGGTACATGGTAGCCAGATTACATTCGGCGGTCGACCATCGGTTGTGTTTTGAAGCGATCAATAATGACTGGTTTATCGACCGTAATCTAGTTGCATCTTTAGAATGGCTGATTCTTGCAAACTAATGTTTTTATCATTCTTTGCCTTTTAAGTTAGAACTTTGCCTTTTAAGTTAGAACTGTATTTTGTGCTCGTTCCGTTTCGATGACAGTACTTTTAATAATTTGAGAGCAGTCTTGGCCTAGTGGTAACGGTTCCGACTTAAGAGTTGTAGGCCGTGGGTTCGAACCCAAGCAGGCACTTTACTTTGTATTTCATATCATCACCATTGCTCTCAAAAAACGCCGAACGAAAACATCATGAGGAAACCAGCACATCTAGAACAAAAAAAAATAAGACACGTGTTCACCTACTGGCCTCGCTTGATGAGTGCCACTCACAGACATGAGGCCTGAGTCCCAACAGAGGGAATGGTTATGAAAGAGAAGGCATTTTTACCAAATGTTGATTTGATTGATTCTGCAGCCAGGATCGTTTCCACACGAGGTAACTCTTTAACAGTTCGGGCATCATTTTGATATTTGGTGTGTAAAAATGTTTTTTTAAGAAGCTTATAAAGAAGCCTAACCAACGCTCTTCAATCTTTATATAAACGCACTCATCGAGGGGCTGAGCAGCACGCATGTCGGATGTCATGTTGGTGGAGTTTGTGTAAATAACATTAGCTATGCGGACGACATGGTGCTGCTGAGCGCCTCGGTCTGTGGCCTGTCTAAGCTGCTCGGCATTTGTGAGAAATATGCTCTCAGTCATGGCCTGCTCTATAACACTAAGAAAAGTGAGTGTTTGGTTTTCCGGGCCAGGGGTAAATGTCCGGATAGTATCCCTAGCATTAAGTTAAATAATGTACCGCTAAATAGGGTTGACACCTTCAAATACCTTGGGCATCTGGTGACCTCTGACCTGAAAGACGATTCAGACATAGAGCGGGAACGTAGGGCGTTGTCTGTTAGAGCGAACATGATAGCCCGCAGGTTTGCACGATGCTCGAAGGAAGTAAAAATCACTCTTTTCAGAGCTTATTGCACTTGTTTTTATTCGAGCGCCCTGTGGGCTAACTATACTCAAAAACAGTACAGCGCCCTACGAGTTCAATTCAACAATGCCTACAGGATGTTGTTGGGGCTGCCTCGGTACTGCAGTGCGTCGGGGATGTTCGCTGAGTCGCGCATTGACTGCTTCTATGCGACGATGCGGAAACGGTGCACATCCTTGGTGCGTAGGGTCCGCGCCAGCTCCAACACCATCTTGAGGATGATGGCTGAGAGGTTCGACTGTCACTACATTAACCATTGCTGTATGCTTAATGTAGTGACAATAACAATAAAATGATTTGTGTGTTGTGTGATGTCTTATTTTTTATTTTTGTTGTTTATCTATATAATGTATTTAAAATTTTCTTATGATCCAATGATGATTGAAATAAATGAATTGAATTGAATAATAATATGTCCAATTTAAGGGATTTATTAAAACGAGCTGTACCGTGTTTTAAAATGTTAATAATGCTATGTCTTTCAACAGAAAACGAAATACTTCACGTCTGGAAAGGACTTCAAACCGACAACATTAACGGAATTTGTACGCGGTCCGTCTGCAAGGTAATCATTGTTCATTGTATTGACAATATTAAGCGGAATAAAATATGTGGACACATATTTAGATTTAATTTTAACCGTAAGAGAACTTTAAAGAGGTAAAATTGTTTGTTTGTTCTTAAGGGGTACTCTCTGGAAGTACTTTTAAAAAATAAAAAAAACTTTATTCAGTTCAGAAAAGAAAACACGGTACAATATTAAAAAAAAAAAACTAGTGTCAGAGAGCCTTAGGTGTTAGATTGACCGACTGATCGATCGGATTACAAAATTTCTTTCACTGCACTGTTGCCGAGTGCCGTAGGATGTGTTTTATACTGTTGACACGCGGATGGAAGTCGCGGGCAGACGCTATTTATTAATAAATTTATACTGTTGACACGCGGATGGAAGTCGCGGGCAGACGCTATTTATTAATAAATTTATACTGTTGACACGCGGATGGAAGTCGCGGGCAGACGCTATTTATTAATAAATTTATACTGTTGACACGCGGATGGAAGTCGCGGGCAGACGCTATTTATACTGTTGACACGCGGATGGAAGTCGCGGGCAGACGCTATTTATACTGTTGACACGCGGATGGAAGTCGCGGGCAGACGCTATTTATACTGTTGACACGCGGATGGAAGTCGCGGGCAGACGCTATTTATACTGTTGACACGCGGATGGAAGTCGCGGGCAGACGCTATTTATACTGTTGACACGCGGATGGAAGTCGCGGGCAGACGCTATTTATACTGTTGACACGCGGATGGAAGTCGCGGGCAGACGCTATTTATACTGTTGACACGCGGATGGAAGTCGCGGGCAGACGCTATTTATTAATAAATTTAATATTTTCTGTTTCAGAATAAATGAATCCCCTGACGTAAGTATTTTAACCTAACTATTACGAATCGTGTTGATTTATTTATTAAACACTTGACCGTTATTCGAAGCATAATTAAACTATTGAGATAGGCTGAACCATGTTTCCTGTGCCTTTTTTCCTTACGTTTCTAGCGATATAGCTCTGTCTCGCTCTCATGACGTCACCAGGTCAGAGAGGGGAGCGCATTTTTGAGCTCGCGCGCTCGGTCTTGTTCATTGGCGTTCTTTTCCTTGCCGGAGACGGTTGCTGCTTAGCAGGTGAGTTATCTATATTTCTTTTTCACAACCGTCTATATTTTTCCTTTCGACGAAAGTTGGCATACTTACCAATTTACAATTTTTATTAAAACTGTTTCTAGTGAATGATTTGATAATACAGTGAATCAACGTTGATATTTTCAGAATTTAACGGTTTTCCGTTCGCGTGTTGTTTATTCTTTTTCTTTTCCAGTGTGTGTAATTCAATTGTTTTCAGTATAATACCGAATATGTAATGGATAAAGAAATAACGTTGATTTCGCAAGATAAACCGGTCGCAGGTCCTTCGAATACCGCTAATAATAGAGAATCTAGTGCCAAACGGATGCGTTCACATCCGAACAGCAGCAGTAGTAGTAGCTCTGATAGTAGCGATTCTAGTTCCAGTTCATCTAGTTCTTCTGACCATAAGTCTAAACATGCGCGTCGCCGTCACCGTAAGGAGGGGCAAGCACAAGCATCGCCGCTCGGAGCGTAAAGTGAAACATAATATAAATAATAGTATACCGCTGCCCGACGACGCCCTTTCCCTTTTCACGGAGGATGATTTAGAACTGGAGGGTAGTAGTCTTATAAATAATTTAGATGTTGAAACTAAGCTTAAGGAACCGGCTGTTCCAAAGACAGACGAGCGTTACTTGAATATTTTAAGAGAAATTCAGTTTTAAATCGTATAACCATAGCCCGGGTTTCGTCGAACTCGAGGCAAACGAGATCAGACCACGGTATTTTAAAACAAAAGGAGAAGGAACTTTGTGCATTTTTGACATGGATCCGAGACCAGAGAGAATTAACTTCGAGGCTATAAAAAAGTTGAATGACATTTTCACTTCTGGTGAGTTCAGCAAGGTTTCGGCAGACCTATTGCAAATGATTTGCGGCCATAGTGCTGAATCTATACAGATGCGCAGAGACAGCATAACTAATGCAGTTCGCGATCCCTTAATAAAAGCGGCAATAAAGAAAATACCTCCATCTGAGGTTAGCTTATTCAATTCTTAGCAGTTAGTTGTTGCATTAGAAAAAGCTGGCGGTATCAAAAAAGCCTTCTGGCCTGCTTCTAGATCGGCTGGTACATCTACAAAATCGGCTTATGGTAATACCTCAACTTCGCAAGTTGGAAAATGGCTCAAACGTCCCTCGCATGGGCAATATTCAGTTCCACCCTCACAGGGTAAGAACTATAACTCAAGCATGCCTTCACAAGGCTGTAAGAACTGTAACGTCCCCTCGCAGGGTGGCTTTTTGCAGCATAATATACAGTGTCCATCGCAAGGACCAGCACATGCGTATATACGTCCCTCGCAGGGGCAATATTCAGTTCCACCCTCGCAGGGTATAGAACTATAACTCAAGCATGCCTTCACAAGGCTGTCAGAACTGTAACGTCCCCTCGCAGGGTGGCTTTTTGCAGCATAATATACGGTGTCCTTCGCAAGGACCAGCACATGCGTATATACGTCCCTCGCAGGGGCAATATTCAGTTCCACCCTCGCAGGGTATAGAACTATAACTCAAGCATGCCTTCACAAGGCTGTCAGAACTGTAACGTCCCCTCGCAGGGTGGCTTTTTGCAGCATAATATACAGTGTCCTTCGCAAGGACCAGCACATGCGTATATACGTCCCTTGCAGGGGCAATATTCAGTTCCACCCACGCAGGGTAAGAACTATATAACTCAAGCATGACTTCACAAGGCTGTCAGAACTGTAACGTCCCCTCGCAGGGTGGCTTTTTGCAGAATAATATACAGTGTCCTTCGCAAGGACCAGCACATGCGTATTGCAACTATCCTCAACAGGGTAGTGGCGTAATGGATAGAGGTTCCTTTCGCTCCCGCGGGGCAAAACAAACCCAAAGATACGACGCTCATAAACGTGGCGGAAATAAGCGAAGGTCATCACCTTCAGGCTTAAATGCCAAGAGAAGTAAATATTGACATGAAAATATTTCAAGCCGGTCATTTATCGAATTTCGTCGATCATTGGAAGGAAATGCAAGCACCAGATTTTCACCAAAAACTTTTGCCAGTTTGACAAATTGGATTGCCCAAATTATGAGAAGCCAAGGTGTGAGAATATTAGTATTTCTCGACGATTTTCTTTTGGCTCACCGAGACCCAGCAGTTCTCGCAGGCCATGTAAGTCTTCTCGTAAAAACATTAAAATATCTGGGTTGGCAAATAAATTTCGAAAAATCTATCCTAACACCAAAGAAATCCCTGGTTTACCTAGGAGTACTGTGGGATCCTTGGCTAAACCTCGAACGTCTGCCAAGGGAAAAAGTAACCTCATTACTAGCGAAGATTCGCGAAATCGTAGATTTGCGGAAGACAAACCTAAAGAAGTTGCAAAGAGTAATAGGAGCACTAAACTTTGCGAGTTTTGTTGTCCAAAGAGGGAGATTGCACTATCGAGCTCTATTGAAATTCCTAAACACACTACAATTGGACAATTCTGTCAAGGTATACACTGTACCTGCAGATGCAATAGGCGACCTACAATGGTGGAGCCACAATTTGCAACATCCGTCAATTCTACACCACGCACCAGCTACTAAAACGGACGCCTCCGACTTAGGCTGGGGGGCCCAGATGGACAACCAGTCTCTATGGGGAACGTGGTCCCAGAACGAGAAGAATTGTCACTGCAACGTAAAAGAAATGTTGGCAATATTGAAGGTTTTTCAAAGTCATCCAGTGTATCTGAGTTGATCTACGGTCACCATACAATGCGACAATCGCACGGTAGTAGCGTATCTCCGTCACGCAGGGGTAACCAAATCCTCGCGATTGATGGACATAACATACGACCTGTTTTGTTTGATAGATCAGTACCAAATTCATATCAATGTGTAAGTCATTCCGGGGAGGTACAACAACCATGCCGATAACCTATCGCGGTTTCGCCAGGTCCCCGAATGGCATCTGATACCCGAGATTACCAAGATAATATTTTTAAAATGGGGAATTCCCCAAGTGGACCTGTTTGCTTCCAGCAACGGTCACGTAGTCCCTCATTACGTGTCGAAAGATCAGAACGACAAACAAGCTGTAGCCCACGATGCATTCTCGATTGCTTGGAAATTCGATCTGGCATGGGTGTTCGCACCCCCGTTCCTGATTCCCAGGGTTTTTGAGCTACCTCAATCGGGCATCAGGAATTTACTTGATAGTAGCACCGCGATGGGAGAAAGTCTTTTGGCGCGGAGGTCTCAAAGCCTGGGCTCTGGCCCCACCGTTCACAATATAGAACCTGAACAAAGTATTGATCGATGTGACAACGGGACTGCCACCTCCTCGCGTCCAGGATCTAGTGTTGGAAGTTTGGAAATGTGGGGGTGGACACATCATTTAGGTAAGTGGAATAATTCTCAGATAGATCTTTTGAAAAGTTCTTGGCGCGATTCTACCCTAAGAACTTGCAAACCTGCATGAAACCGCTGGGTTTCGTGGTGTAGAGTCATATTAGCCCTAAGAATCCCTCAGGATCTGACCTAGCTCGTTTTCTGGCTGATCTGCATATAAAACATAAACTGTCTTATAATACAATATTGTTACACAAGTCTATGGTCTCCACCCTTTGTAATGTAATAATGTAAATGATTCAGGTGTTCTAAGTAATCGTGCTTTGGTGTAACATATTTTGAAATCGATTTCAATCAAAAACCAATTGTTTCTAAGTTACCCGTGTGGAATATTGACGATTTTGTATGTTATCTTGGCGTTAGAACAATAAATCATGACTACATTTTTGATGTTTCGAGTCAAGCCGCTGCCCTCTTAGTACTCTGTTCTGGTAGGCGTATTCATGACTTGACACTCCTAATGACCGATAACGATAATTTGGACCCCGTATACTGGGTTGAACAAACTGTATCACTGCTTTCCACTAGACGTCAGGAAGCTAAATGTCCTAACTTGTTTGTCACCACGGCTCGTGCGGCCTCACGAACTATTATTGCAGGCTGGATTAAAGCTCTGATGCGTCAGGCAGGTATTGTTGCTAGTCCTGAGTGTCCCTTCCGCTGTTGCTTCCAAGAATTGGTTGGACAACTTCCCCATGGAAGATATTATGGCTCGGGGAAATTGGAGGTCCTCAAACACTTTTAATCGATTTTATAAACGACAGGTTTCGGGCTCTTCTAGGAGTGACAGCATTACTGCTCTATTTAAACCTGTCTCATAGTGAATTATGTTGATTTATTGATATTTTGTTGAATATTTTCAAACACATCTTTTTCTTTTTTCTTGATCTTTCCCTACACATTGGCGTTCGTCATGAGCGTCACCAGGCGATAACAGACAATATCTCAATAGTTTAATTATGCTTCGAATAACGGTCAAGTGTTTAATATCGGCGTTTTACCTGAAATAAAACGCTTATTAAACTACTTACCTTATTCGAAGCATAATATTAATTTCTGCCAGGTGACATAGTCAATCATCCAATGAACAAGACCGAGCGCGCGAGCTCAAAAATGCGCTCCCCTCTCTGACCTGGTGACGTCATGAGAGCGAGACAGAGCTATATCGCTAGAAACGTAAGGAAAAAAGGCACAGGAAACATGGTTCAGCCTATCTCAATAGTTTAATTATGCTTCGAATAAGGTAAGTAGTTTAATAAGCGTTTTATTTCAGGTAAAACGCCGATATTTATTTCATAAGGCAACTACAAATGATTCCTAATATTACTTTTATAAATATTTTAAAATTATTTATAATATTACTTTGGCCTAGCTGTTGGACTGAATACATAAATATAGGGTAATAATATTGGTATATAAAAAGCTCAAATTATATAATAAGTACGACCAAGCGAATAGCGAAAACGAATTTTCCCAGATATGAAACCTAGCTAGATCGATTTTTCTCCCCCGTAAACACTTATATTGCAACTTTCATCGAAATCGCTGTTTTCGAGAACGTGATTACTAATAAATATATATACAAATATTGCTCATTTAATAGTTTAGGATAATACATGGGTATATTACCCACATAATAAATTATTATATAATACAAATCCTCAAAATTATGGTACCTATTAAAATGTGTCTTCGAGAGGCCATCCGGCCACGGTACAAGCCTTGTTTTGTAGTTTACACAAAATTAAAGTTTAATCCAAGAATCATAAAGTGTTTATTTGAACAAAATCGAGAAATTAAAAAAAATCTGTATGTGCCTACCTTCTACCTTATAATCTTGTACGACGAAGGAGACTAGTCTCCACGGCACAGGGCATCCTAGTGTGGCGGCTAGTGTTGATTGAATTTGCAATGCTCTCTTGAACAATAAACTTATAATTATTTAAAATTATACAACTCAAAGTTTGATATCAGTTATATATAATGTGTGTACAGAAGCCTCCTAGTCCGCCGCCGCCGCAGCAAACAGCCGAGGAGGTCATCATCAAGAACGGACCCATGGTGTCGCTAGGCATCCACCTCCACGCTGACACCCCACCGATCGTGCTGCGTCTCGAACAGGATCAGGTACTGTACCTTACCTAACAAGGAAATATGACTATTTCATGAAAACATCAGAAGGGCCATTCTCGTGTTTTTAAGAACGTTCGCGTTCTAATGTCAGTCTCAATCTGTCAAAAATACTTCTATAATCTTTCTCTCTTCTCTCTTCTTTCTTTTCTTTCTTCTCTTTTTCTCTTCTTTCTTTTTTCTTTTTTTTCTCTTCTTTTTCTTTTTTCTTTTTCTTTCTTTTCTTTCTTTCTTTTTTTCTTTTTCTTTCTTTTTTTTTCTTTTTCTTTTTTTTTCTTTTCTTTTATCTTTCTAGATGTAAGTGTACTACTGAATAAATAAATAAATAATAAATAACCATTTATTTTACTTTAACGGCCCTGAAGTATTGCATTTTTTCGTCTATGGTTGGTTTAATTATGGCACTTTATAGAAGCGCTTATGTCAAAAGTAAAATATATGGTCGGACAGAGTGTAATGCAAGTTGTTGACAATTGACTACCGGCGAAGTGAGACTGCGACTCAATGTTGAACCTGTTGGCCTCGTGGTGAAAAAAAGTTTAAAGCTTAGTAAAAATAGCTTTTACAAATAGAACATTTTGATTAATAATTTTTAATCATTACTACCGAGTATTACGTTGTAATCAACAAATTACGACCTAATACAAAACAGCATTTGCAAAAAAACAAGAAAATTTTAATTTCGTGGGCTACCTTATCGAGTCCCCTTTAATATGGAACTAGATGACGGTCGATAAACAGTGAATATTGATGGCCTCAAAACATTATCGATGGCCGATCGATAAACGTAGTCAGGCTGCCATGCACAGACATCCGAACCTAGTGCTGTAACTCCAGTCCTAAGTCTTACAATAATAAGACTTGAGTTCTCTTTGAAGACTCAGTTGGTTTTGAAGACTCGAGTCTGATAAAGCATATTCAGAGCTCAACTCCATGTGAATTTTAAGTCTTTTATAGGAAGATTTTATAGGAAACGAGTCTTGTCTAAAAGAACTCTAGACTGAGTCTTTTCAAAAGAACTCGGGACTGAACTCATCTGAGTCGTCTGAGTGAGTGACTGAAAAAAACAAATTTATTGACATATAATTATATGTGATTATGTACATAATATTGATCTGATTTTATAATTGTATTCCTTAAATTGATAAAATAATATACCAACTTTTGAGTTCATGACTCAGTCAGCCCAAAGAACTCATAGGACTCAAAAGACTCAAAAAGACTGAAAATACTCAATGAACTCGTGACTCGTGAGACTATTAGTCCCAAGTCTTTAAAATCTACTTCAGTCTCGAAATGAAGACCGAGAGACTCAAATCTTTTACAACACAAGTTTAGGAATAATAATTCCTAACGCAAGCGTTGCTCGTTGTTGAACTTTGTCGCGAGGATCTGTTGGCGCCTGAATGACATTGACAGGAAGCGTTGTTGATAAACATTTGTGAAATCTCACAGAAATTGTATTGAAAAAATAAGATGACGGTGATAGTTCCGATTTTGGGCACGCGCTGACACATTCTTGTACTGTTGTAGGTGTTCATCACTTGCGTGTGTCTAACATCGTTGACGCGTCACTGTTTAAAATCTCCACTCACGTCGCGTAATATTAGGTCTTTACCTATGAAATTGCCGTTCTGCAGTACTGGCCATTTCAAATCAAAATAATTTTTGTTTGGCTAAGAATTCTAATTTCAAATTAATTTTATTTTAAAAACATGGATTTTTTTTTTCAAAAGTAGTCATTTGTTTATTGATTAGTATTACATTTTCATCGCATTTTAATCTTTTTCGTCATCATGGATACGTTAAAAATTCGAGTAATTATGGAATATGAGTACCGTCGTGGCAGCAACGCGGCACAAGTGGCACGCAACATCAACGACGTTTACGGAGCTAACACTACAAACCAACGCACCACTTGTTATTGGTTTGCTCGCTTCCGTTCTGGAAATTTCGACCTGAAAAATTAACCTCGCGGTCGTCCGAAGACTTTGGTCGACAATGACGAATTAAAGGCGATTGTGGAAGCTGATGATACACAATCTACGGCTGAATTAGCAGCAGCTTTCGACGTTAGCGTCAAAACAATATTGGTCCATTTGCGTCAAATTGGCAAGGTAAAAAAGTTTGACAAATGGGTGCCCCACGAACTCAATGATCGCCAGCGCGAAGTACGCGTCGAGACATGCCTTGCACTGCTCAACAGACACACAAATGAAGGAATTTTGAACCGCATTGTTACCTGCGATGAAAAATGGATTCTTTTTGATAACCGCAAGCGCTCAGCAAGTTGGTTGGATCCTAGTTCAGCACCTAAACAATGCCCTAAACGAAAACTTACCCCTAGAAAAGTGATGGTCACTGTTTGGTGGTCTAGCGCCGGTGTGATTCATCACAGCTTCTTACCAAACGGGGTGAGCATTACTTCAGATGTGTACTGTGAAGAACTGAACACAGTGATGGAGAAGCTGGCACATCTCCAACCAGCATTAGTCAATCGCTCGTCTCCGCTGCTCCTGCACGACAACGCGCGACCTCATACTGCATAGCAGACGGTCTCCAAGATGCAAGAACTGGGGTTGGAAGCTCTCCGTCATCCGCCCTACTCACCAGACCTTGCGCCTACAGACTACTACTTTTTCCAGAATTTGGACAACTTCTTGGCGGGAAAAAAATTCAATACCCGAGAGGCAGTACAAAATGCCTTTGAAGAATTTGTTGCCTCCCGTCCAGCTGATTTCTTTAAGAAGGGCATCAATAAACTGCCACTGCGTTGGCAAAGATGCATTGATTGCATGGGTGATTACTTCGATTAATACAAATAAAAAATGCATGAAAAAAGTTGTTTTAAATTTTTTCATACAAAACGGCAATTTCATAGGTAAAGACCTATTATAACAAGGTTCTAAGTACCTACATACAAGGTTTTCATAGGCCCTTATACGTCGCTCGTCTCATTAGATTATGTCGTTAAAAGAGTTTTATTGTCATTCAAATGATAAATGATTTTATATCTGTAAGTAGGTTTTTAGGTACAAACACTTTTACACGTCAATCATATTTTAAAAACTTGATGAGGTCGGCATTTCCTATCTGACTTCTCTGAGAAGAAAGGCCGAAACAAACTCAGAGGTCACACTCTCTTTTAAAGTCCAGACATAATCTTGGTCAGATCATGTGAAGACCATGTCGATTGGTGTCTGAAATGGTCTTTTGAGGAAAGAACCACGCAGATTGAGTAGACCTGTCCAGTCAGTGCACGCATTTGTCAGTTATCGTGCAGATCAACTCATAACTTACGGAGCTCAAAGATTCGACGAACAATACCAAAGAAAGGACATTTGGGTAGGCCGCATAAAGTCCTCAAACTGCCAGACCATCACTAAAACTAACTGAGAGAAAAAAAAAAACAATGGCCACATAGTCAAAGATGATGATGATATTGACAGGGAGCGGAGGGCGCTGTGTGTGAGAGCTAACATGATTGGCGTGCCTTTAAAGAGGTCAAGCGCACTATATTTAGTGCTTACTGTACGTCTTTTACTCTTGCAGTCTGTGGGCTCATTATACTCAGAAATCATACAGCGCCCTTCGCGTTCAGTACAATAACGCATTCAGGGCGCTGATTGAGTTGCCTCGATACTGCAACGCAGCAGGAATGTTTGCTGAAGCTCGCGTTGACTGCTTCTACACTGTGATGCGGAAGCGGTGCGCATCCCCGGTTAATAGGATGCGGGGCGGCACCAACAGCGTCCTGTCTATGGTAGCCAGCAGGCTAGATTGTGCGTTTGTGAACCACTGCTGCAAGGTATCGGCTGGGCCTGTCACCTTGCAGCAGTGACGTCACAACTTATTTCTGTGTTAATGTTTTTACTAACATAGTTTGTAAGTATATTGTTACTAACACTGTGAGTCTTGTTAATTGTAGATTAAATTAAATTAATTATAGTCCTCACATTCTCAATAATTTTAAAAAATAAATAATACTTAAGGACGTTGTTACAAATGGGTAGTCAAATCATTACTTTTTTACACAAAAGCATGTTTATTAAATAAAATGCTTTACATTCTTAAAATGTTTTTTGGCCAAATTGTTGATAGATGTGCATGGTACGATTCTGAACTACAAATATAATTTTAAATAGGTACAGTTTCTCAATAAAAGTACCGGACTGAAAATTTTTACTTCGGTACATTTATTGAGAAAATGTACCTATTTAAAATTGATTAAAAAAAATTGAAAAATAAAAAAAAAATTTGAAAAATTGATTGATTTTTTTTTTTTTTTAAGATTTGATTAAGTCTTATTTCTTGAATGTGGCTAGAAAGTTTATTATAAACCGTATACATTGGCATCTGGATCAAGATGCAGATTACCTATACACATAGCAGAAGTCAGCATGTTCGTCTCATTAGTTTCTCCATCAATCAGTTTGAATAGTATAAACAGGTTCTGACAACACCACATTAGCATATTGTGATCTCAAGTCTAAAATATATCTTCCTCAGAGCAGACCTTTTATGTATGTATATCGTTATTTAAGCTGTTATGAAGGCTGTCATAAAAATGGTGACAGTGGCAAAGATTCAAATCGTTAGATTCGCCCCACCGTGTCAAAAGATAGTCGCATTTCTGATTCATTTTGACACAAAATAACGCAGTGACTACACTTGATTGTCATGGAAACGCTATTTAATAATTTGTGAGCTCACTCTTCTCAGTATGGACACTTTTTCTTGTGAGTAAGTACGGTGAGGGCAAATTTAGTTGTTTAAATCTTTGGGCAGCGGATTTGATTTAATGCCAAATACTGGTGAAAATGACACATTTTCATGGCGGCCGTTATATGATGGAACCGCTTTCCTAGGAAGCCAAAGCTTTACTAACTAAAATTACACGAAATTCCTCCAATTAACTTCGGCTGGGGGCTGGAGTGCTCGGGCAATCTTGCTTACCCCCGCACGTAGTTATTTTGCTCTAAATTTTTCTTTTTGAAACAAGGATAAATATGTCATCAAGACCGGCGCTACTGAGATCCCAATGCAAAGGTCTATTACATATAGGTAGTTTTAAAACAGCATTATTAAGTTAGAATATATATATGGGACCAGTTATTTATAATAAAATACCTACTTAACGAGATTAAAAATGAAGCAACACATTTTTTCAAGAAGAAATTAACTAAACTACTAATCGAAAAATGCTATTACGCGGCAATGAATTTATAAATTATCCCTTTGACATTGCAAAATATTATTTCAATTTATTAATTATGTTTAATCTTATTTTATGATGATACATGATTATTGTTGTTCCAATGACTTTGAATTTTTAATGTATGAATTTTAAAATTTTTGATTACTTATGACTATTATTATGTTTATTTGTATGTTGCATGTCATACGGTAGAATGTACTAGATCCAATTATTTTACGCCAACCTTTTTGTTACCTACATTCTATACAAATAAGTAAATGATTTCTGATTTCTTGCTTTGGCAGTAATATGTTAAAAAAAAAAAAAATTGCCTAACTTTTCTCTAAGTCTCAAAATTCACCTTAATAATAAAAAAAAAAAAACTAATAAAATTACTTTCATTCATTTAATTTTTTATTTTATTCGTTTTTGGTTTTTGAAGTCGGTTTTTACATTTTTTAAAGTAAATTTATTTTTTCGTTTTTAGTTGAATATACAATTACATAAGTAAGCCCAAGACGAACGAAAAGATGAATCATCAAAATGGATCCATTAGTTTTTGAGAAAATCGCGGACAAACAAACATATATACGAGGGGGGATCAAAAAGTAGTGAGAATGAGATAGATTATAATGATTATTGATAACTTAATAATTTATTTTTCTACATACTCTCCGGGTCTCTCTACACACAGAGTCCAGCGCTTTTCCAAGACTTCAATCCCTTTCAAAAAAAAAGTTTTGTCTTGGTCCTGCAAAAAGCTCTCCACGGCATCCATCACCTCGTTATCGTCTTCGTACCTGTTTCCCCTTAAGTATTCTTTCAATTTGGGGAACAGATAAAAATCGCTAGGCGCCAGATCTGGTGAATAAGGGGGGTGGTCAACCAATTCGAAGCCAGCTTGCTGAATGGCAGCCATCGCAACTGCCGACCTGTGCGCGGGTGCGTTGTCGTGATGAAACAGCACGCCCCTTCGAAATTTCCCTCTCCTTTTCTCTTTGATGGCATTCCTCAACTTAGGAATTAAAGCTGCATAATATTGGCCTGTAATAGTGGTTCCACGCTCCAGGTAATCAATCAACAATATCCCTTCTGAGTCCCAAAATAAAACAAATAAAAAATATTACAAATATGTATCTGAGCTATGCCTGCCAGTATTTATTTTTTTTCTTACCAAGGAGTATGTCGTTCTCACTACTTTTTGATCCCCCGTCGTACATACATACGGGTCGAATACAGAACGTCCTTTTTTGAAGTCGGTTAAAAAATAATAATAAAACGTTTATTTCGATCAACAAAGGATCTATACACAAAAACTGCAAAACAAAAAAATAAAAGCACAAACAAAACAACCACATAACCAACATACAGACTTCGATTGCTTATTTGCTTAGTATGTGAACCATACAGCAATGGTTCAGGTACTGACAATCGAACCTCTTCGCGAACGCCCGCAGGATGCCGCTGGAGCCAGCCCGAACCCTGCACACCAGAGACGTGCATCGTTTTCGCATAGTAGAATAAAAACAGTCTACTTGCGACTCAGTGAACATCCCTGATAGTTTACCATTAAATGTCTGAAGGTTTACCATATTTGGTTAGCAGAAAAGAAGGCAAGTGGTAATGTGTGTATTTCGTTTGCAGTTGGCAAGTGCGCCTGCGAGCAGCCCGCTTATTATCAATCTCACTTTCGCTCTAGACTAGTCTTCCTTCCGGAACGCTTGAGCAGTGAGTGACCGATATCATTCGAGGTACTCCGACGATTATAATGCAATTACTAATCATTCAGTTTTCCCGAATGTGGCATATTCTAATGCATCTCTCGTTTGATTGTCCGCAGGCGTATGGTATTCTGCGAAATTATGTATGACGAAGTTCATAATTTTTAAAGCTCTCTTGGGATCACAAAACGAGATAAATACTCACAGTTATCGTTACTTTTATTGGCTATGTTTTAAGTGAAAGAAAAGCGGTTGAGTTTATGTAATAAAAAAAAACTTATTGTGATATGTCAATTTTAATTGTTGTTTTATTTTTAGCGATCGTATTTGCATGATACGAGATAGAGGATGTATTTCACAGTAGACTTAAAACATACGATCACACATCATAAATGCCTCACACGCTAATGGAATGGAAAAAACCGCCCAAGTGCGTGTCGAACCACGCGCAATGAAGGGTTCCGTAATTGAAAAGAATTTATCCCAAAAACAAACTTAACATAGTACTCCCAAAATAAATTTTTTATCTGATAAAATTACAAATTAATAATTTTCGGACTTTTTCCTTTACTTGTGCTGTGGGACCTTGCTTTTTGCCAAATTTCATGATTCTAGGTGAACCGGAGTACCCTATAGATTTTGATGGTAGTTAAAAAAGCTTTTCGGCACATTAAAATCAAATTGACCGAAGATCTATGGGGAATGTCTATCAAAGTTTGTACATCCATAATCGAGACTATAGCACCATACTTAGCATTAATATTTAATTTGTGTGTGGATGAAGGAGTCTTCCCGGATTTAATGAAATTTAGTAAGGTTATACCACTTTTTAAATCTGGGGACAGTAAACACACCAACAATTATAGACCAGTATCCGTGTTGCCGGTATTCAGCAAGGTATTCGAAATGGTAATGCTCGATCAAATGCTTAATCATTTTAACACCAACCAAATCTTGCACGATCAGCAATTTGGTTTCACCAAAGGACGTTGCACGACTGACGCGGGTGCCACTTTATTAAAACACATATTTTCAGCGTGGGAGGAGGCCCAAGATGCCATAGGAATCTTTTGTGACCTCTCCAAGGCATTTGACTGCGTAAATCACGAAACCTTACTCTTGAAACTTGAGCATTACGGACTAGGTAAACATGCGCTTAGTTTAGTAAAATCTTATTTAAATGATAGACAGCAACAAGTTCAAATAAATGGTGTCAATTCACTCGGTCTAAAAGTACAAATGGGTGTTCCACAGGGCTCGATATTGGGTCCTTTCCTCTTTTTAGTATATATTAATGATCTACCCCATTTATTAAAAAACCAACCACAAATGGTTTTATTTGCTGACGATACATCCTTAATTTTTAAGATAAATAGACGTGCATCAAATCTTGACGACGTAAATAGCGCCCTACTGCAGATCCATAATTGGTTCACTGCTAATAATTTAGTATTAAATGGGAAAAAGACTAAATGTATAAGATTTGCTTTACCAAATGTTAAAAGTACTGATTGTGACATAGTATTGAATAAAGAGAAACTAGAATTCGTCGATAAAACTGTTTTCCTGGGGATCACGCTCGACTCAAGGCTGCAATGGGGTCCGCATTTAACATCTCTTGCAGGACGGCTAAGTTCAGCAGCATATGCGGTGAGAAAAATCCGTCAATTCACTGATGTAGACACCGCAAGGCTGGTCTATTTCAGTTACTTTCATAGTATTATGTCTTACGGTATTTTACTATGGGGACGGGCTGCAGACATAGAGTCTATTTTTATTCTGCAGAAAAGAGCCATCAGAGCAATATATGGCCTCCGCAGGCGCGATTCTCTAAGGGAACTGTTTAAAGATATTAACATCATGACGGTACCTTGTCAATATATCTACGAAAACATCATGTACGTAAGGAAAAATCTAAATCTTTTCGGTAAAAGAGGTGAAGGACACAATTATAGGACTAGAAATAGGGACCAATTAGTTCAACCAGGTTTCAGACTGGCTAAAGTAGACTCATCCTTCATGGGGTACTGTTTAAAATGTTATAATAAAATACCTCCCCACATACTCCAGCTGAATGAAAGGAAATTTAAATCTTGTATAAAACGCACACTATGCAGCCAGGCATATTATAAGTTGGGGGATTACATCGCTGACAAAAATGCTTGGCTGAATGCTTGTCCTGCTCCACAAGGACGCATTAATTAATTGATTAGCATTCGGATATATTGTTGGACCTGCTGAAGATTAAGATGAGAGAAAACTTTCTTTGCATTGTTTAGATTCAATCTCTTAGTATTATATAATTGCATAGCACGTGTGAGCACTATGTAGCTACTATTAAGCTACCTTTTACTGGGTACGTCTTTCACTGACTTGAGTGTGCCCTGGCGGTTGAGAGTATGTCATGCTCACTCAAATGTCTCGCTGATGGTGGCGTGTGTGTTGGATCATTAAGTTCCCTTCAAAATGGTTGAGCTAAATGGTGCTGATCCATGCGTCATGTTCGTGAACGGGCGCCGTCAGTTGGGACTGGTCGTCTCTTAGCTGCCATGGTTTATTTTTAATTTTAATATTTAATTTAGTTGTTTTAGTTATTATCTTTTTATTACGGACGCTTTTTAACGTGCACGTCTTTCTACATTGTTCTCACATGTATATTTTCAACTTGAACGATGTAACCAATATTTTGTAAAAAATATTATGATTTAAAAGAGTGTCCGTGGAGTTTCTTGCCCGTTCTTCTCCATAGGGATCTACTACGCTTTGGAATGGGCAACTAGCTTCATCTTTCTGACTGACCGACCCATTGACAATTCAAAAGTGCCTGTAATTGGTTTATTTGAAATAAATGCTTTGAGTTTGAGTTTGAGTTTGACTTACTTGCGAGTATCAAAATATCTGTCATAAATGGCCGTATTTTTTTATTGCGTTGACTTAAAAGCTTGATTTTTTTAGAACTCCAAAGGACATTAAACCTACGTATTAGGTTGGGGAAAAAGTCTTTTCGCATTATAGTATGTATGAACTTAAAATAAAATCTCTTTGGCTATACTATTTGTATCTGGCTGGTTTTGGTATCATTGAAAGTTTAAATTTTAAAAACATAATTCCAAATTCAAATTAGGAAAATGTGTGATTTACATTTGTTTTTCGTACTGTCAAGATGAGTGAATCTAATGAATAAATTTGATACATTTTAAAATTTTACTACAAAAAAAAGTAAAAATGCAACGCAAGCCGCGAAAAAAATTTGCGATGTTTATGGACCCAGTGCAGTGTCTGTGAGAGTAGCACAAATTTGGTTTAAGCGTTTTCAATCCGGAAATTTTGATGTCAAAGATGCACGTCGCTCTGGTCGCCCTATTGCGGATAAAATGGATGCCATTTTTGAAAAAGTGGAGCAAGATCGGCATATCAGTAGTTAAGACGTAGCTGAAGAACTGGGAATTGACCACAAAACAGTTTTGGCGCATTTGAAAAAAACTGGGTACACAAAAAAGCTCGATATTTGGGTACCTCATGAGCTCATTGAAAGAAACCTAATTAACCGTGTACTCATTTGTGATTCTTTATTACGACGTAATGAAACCGAACCATTTTTGAAGAAGCTGATAACTGGTGATGAAAAGTGGATCACGTACGATCAGAACGTGTGAAAAAGGTCGTGGTCAAAGGCCGGTCAGGCTTCACAGACTGTGGCGAAACCCGGGTTAACTCGCAACAAGGTGATGCTGCGTGTGTCGTGGGATTGGAAGGGCATTATTCATTATGAGCCGTTACCACCAGGTAGGACCATCGATTCTGAACTCTACTGCGAACAACTGATGAGATTAAAGCAAGAAGTTGAGAGAAAGCGGCTGGAATTAATCAACAGAAGGGGTGTGGTTTTTCATCATGATAACGCTAGACCTCACACATCTTTAACCACTCAGCAAAAATTAAGAGAGTTTGGCTGGGAGGTGTTAATGTATCCGTCGTATAGCCCTGACCTTGCACCTTCAGATTTCCACCTGTTTCGGTCTCTTCAGAATTCTTTAGGCAGTGTCAGGTTAACATCACGAGAGGGCTGCCAAAACCACTTGTCGCGGTATTTTGATCAGAAGTCCCAAAATTTCTATAGCAATGGGATCATGTCCCTACCTACAAGATGCCAAAAAGTTATCGAACAAAATGGTACCTACTTACTTTAGATAAATGTAAATAATGTATGTTAAAAAATGTTTTGAATTTTCTTAAAAAATGCGAAGAAAATTTTTCCCCAACCTATTATTTATTGTTAATTTCAGCTTGATACCTCCTTGCATTCCTGAGAAAAAGGGTCTTGACAGACTGACAGACAGCTAACTGTGAGCTACTGACTGTTAAGCTTACTGACTGCAAACCAAACCAACTTGATTTGAAATTTGTTTATTTTCAATTCTATCAGGTGATGGATGATGCTACACTTCTGGACACATCTATTGGCCCACCTTAGAGTTTAGGTTTCGATGGCCCCTACCGAAATATGATTGCTAGATTGAACAAAAACTGTTGATGCAGTTTTAAACCTGATACATTTTACCATCTTTTTCGATCGTATTGTTTTAAATTTGAATTCAGAATACCATACGACATGGAGCTACGCCTAACAAGTCGGATATGCGCCTTGTTAAAGGCAATTGATTTTTGAATAAAAAACATGTTTTATCAAATAAAGGTTTAATTTAATAACGCGTGTTGCCTCCATGGGCATCTACCACAGCTCTCATACGATTAGGCATAGAGTTTATCAACCGCTCTATGAAATTTTGAGGGATCATCTCCCATTCCTCTTCTATGGCAGTTTTCAACTCCTGCATCGTCTGGGCAACTGGCTGACGAGCCCTAACACGTCTTTTTAGCTCGTCCCACATGTGCTCAATGGGGTTCATGTCTGGGCTTCTGGCTGGCCAGTCCATAACTGTGATGTTCACATCCCGAAGATATTCCCTGACGATGCCGGCCGCATGGGCTCTTGCATTATCATGCATAAAAAGGAAATTTGGGCCCACATAGTCCGCGTATGGTATCACGTGAGGTTCTAAGCACTCACGAATGTACCTTTCAGCATTTAATGTTGGCAGCCGTGGTCCTGTAACAACCTCAAGTTGAGTTTTGCCGCTCGCGGATATACCGCCCCAGACAGTCCATGAGCCACCGCCATAAGCAACCCTCTCTTCAAAGCAGCATTGTGCGAAACGCTCTCCCTTACGTCGGTAGACCTTCTTCCTTCCATCATTGCCATGTAACACAATTTTAGACTCATCAGAAAAGAGTACACGGCTCCAATCTTGCTGTGTCCAATTTAAATGACTGCGTGCGAAATGAAGGCGCGCAAATCGGTGGGCTCGCGTTAGTTTGGGGCCATTAGCTGGCTTGTGTGGTACCATATCGCGTTCTTTTAACCTTCTCCGAACAGTTCGAGCGCTCACAGATACTCCGTGGAAGTCGCGAAGTTGGTTTTGTATCTCAATGGAGGTAAGGTGACGATTTCTCAAGCTGGTCGTCACGATGAATCGATCCTGCCTTTCAGTTGTAACCCGAGATCGTGGCCTTCCTTGGCGACGAACAAAGCCGCCAGTCTCTAGGTACCTCCGATAAACATTGCGGACCGCAGATCGACTTAAATTAAGTTGAGCACTCACGTTTCTTTGGCTGTGTCCGGCCTGAATAAGTGCCACAGCTTGGGCGGCGACTTCAGGTGAAGTATCCATAGATTATTGATAGAACCTCACCTTAATGTTAAGAATAAGTAATGTTTGTTGCAAAACCAAAGATATCAATCACTTTTTCAAGAATTAAATCCAAGTAAACCAATAAAACCAAGTTTTCTTAGTATTCGATTCTTTGATATCAACAAACAGGCTCCAAATTGTCTTTTGTTTCTTTAAATTCTGTGTTCGAAATTAAAAAAAAGACTATTGAATGAAATTGTGAATGTGCCAGGTTCAAAACTGCATAAAAACTTTTTGCTCGACCTAATATAAAATTTTAGCTAGGACCAAACGAAACTGAAAATACAAGGTGGGCCAAAAGATGTGTCCAGAAGTGTAGGTAGCTAAGCATATGTACGGCTCGGCAATCTAATATTATGTAGATGTTTATTTGGGAAAAAGCCGCTTGGCTTAACTCGAACTGTGCGGAGCCGACCCGAACATGATTAAGCGAGGTAGATGCCGAACGAAATTTTCCGAGCGGCACGAGCCGAATGAAAGCCGAAAATGTGTAGTAATTGCTGCGTGTCGGCTTTGTTGTTCAACAAATACTGCCGAAACGAACATGTGTGCTGCCAACTGTTAGCTTAGTAGATATGGCCGAAAACTAAAGTAATTTAAGTTCTATCAGGTGATAGATGATGGTGGATAGCTAATAATTATTATTGTGTTTCCAGGTCATCATTGTGGACTCCGCGATACACTGCTTCACTCACATCGTCACCTTGCTCAACCGGCCGCTGATGGCGCCTTCCCAGACTGACCTCTCCTCCACCTCTCTGGGCGGCTCTAATCGATCGCAAATACGGTATGCACTTGCATTGTTCTTTTTAACCGAATTAAAAAAGGAGGAGGTTATAATTCGACTAAATGTTTTAGTGTGTATGTTCAGCGATATCATCGCCAATTGTTAGCTGATTTTGATGACTGTTTTTTTTAGTGAAAACTTTTTTAGGCACGTTGAGCGATTTTAAGTTAAAACTTTTTAAAACGATTTTTGGTAAGGGAAATCTTACGGGTTCGCGTCACGGCGACACTGCGATACCGCGAATGGTAAGCATAGTATTATTTACATAAGCGCGTTGAGTAATTTTTGGTAGGGGGAAATCTTACAGGTTCGCGTCACCGCGACACTGTGATACCGCGAATGGTAAGCATAGTATTATTTACATAAGCGCGTTGAGTAATTTTTGGTAGGGGGAAATCTTACAGGTTCGCGTCACCGCGACACTGTGATACCGCGAATGGTAAGCATAGTATTATTTACATAAGCGCGTTGAGTAATTTTTGGTAGGGGGAAATCTTACGGGTTCGCGTCACCGCGACAGTGCGTTACCGCAAATGGTAAGCATAGTATTATTTACATAAGCGCGTTGAGTAATTTTTGGTAGGGGGAAATCTTACGGGTTCGCGTCACCGCGACAGTGCGTTACCGCGAATGGTAAGCATAGTATTATTTACATAAGCGCGTTGAGTAATTTTTGGTAGGGGGAAATCTTACGGGTTCGCGTCACCGCGACAGTGCGTTACCGCGAATGGTAAGCATAGTATTATTTACATAAGCGCGTTGAGTAATTTTTGGTAGGGGGAAATCTTACGGGTTCGCGTCACCGCGACAGTGCGTTACCGCGAATGGTAAGCATAGTATTATTTACATAAGCGCGTTGAGTAATTTTTGGTAGGGGGAAATCTTACGGGTTCGCGGAAAAAAATACATGTCTAATATTTTTTTATTATCTTACCGACGGATTGAATAGAATTTCTTTTTTTACCCAGGAAACATCCCTATTACTAATCCGATTACAAAAATTATTTCATCGAAAGAAAGCTACACTATTCCCGAGTAACATGCTTTTTATGCCAGATATTATGTTATTATGTTACGGTAAGTATATGATATATTTCAATTGATTCTTATAATAATTGGGTTCGATTTCAGGTCAGTTTCGGAAATGGAAGAAATACCATCTGCATCAGAGGACACGAGCGAGAATCATTCTGAACTGTTGACGATATTCGATCGCTCGGTACAGATCCGTGAGTAATATTGATTTTTTTTGTATTACTCGTACATATTATTTATTACCCGACAGCAAACCAGAATGTATCAGTATTTTTTTGTGGGGGTCACTGCACATTTTAAATTGTTTTTTTTTTTTTAATTTTGTGTCAGTTTAATTTGTTTTCTTTCCAATTTCAAACCAATATTCTGAAAGTGGCATATTTTCGGTTTCATGGCGACTGTCACAACTCTTAATATGATAACGTTGCTAAAAGATACCGTTATCCCTTCGTGTCTGTCAAGTTACGCCAAGCTGAAATTCATTTCGTTTATAATTATATTAATTAGTTATTTTTAAACAAATTACTCGTTTAAATGTTTATTATTTTTAAATAAATAATTCAATTATTTATCACACGAATTTAAGTAATGGACTACCATTACATTAAATTAACACTGATAAAATTCACACATACTATTTAAATAAAAGAAAGTCGAAAATCGTGATTCGGTTGTTCATTTGTTTGTTTTTCCGCCGTTCGTTTTTTCTTTGATATCGATGTTCCTGTAACCATGGAAAAACCGAAATAGAGCGCTATTTTCGAATACGAGTTCCGTCGTGGCACCAACGCAGCGTAAACAGCACGCAATTTTAACGCCGTGTATGGACAAGGTATGCAAGTGAACGCACTTTACGTTTTTGGTTTGATCGCTTCCGTTCTGGTAATTTTGATCTCAACAATGAGCCCCGGGGAAAAATTTCAAATCCAATGAGGTGGCGTAAAACTCCTTTAAAGAATCATCTTTCACGCAGTCCATCCATCGTTTCTTTGGTCTTCCCCTACTCTTACAGTCATCGAAATTAATACTCAAAACAATTTTTTTTTTTCAAATTGGCTTCAATTAATCTTTTTTATACTTTTGACTTTTTTAATTTAAATTTATTCCAGTATTTCACTTTTCAGCAAAAATTCGTAGCTCAATTCTTAAAATATAAATTATGTTTTCCTACACAATTAAAAATGTTCTCAGCTTGCGCCTTCGGGAACTTGGCGCGTTTTCATTAGAATATTCATAGCTAAGACAGGACAACGTCTTTCGGGTCAGCTAGTACACAATAAAAATACTTATTATTCGCGACGCGATTTTGTAATTTAATTCGATTTCGAATTATGACTAAGTGTTACGCATCTATTTCATGTACAACAGCTACTGATGTTAACACCAATACTGTACCAACACTTACATCCAATAAATTGATTTGAAAACAAAAAAATGGCTGGACCGGCTTGGCGTTTTTTTGTTTTAAAATGTTCGTAATAGTCTGAATTAGGTTTTTATGTAAAGAAAAATTGGACAAGCTTCCCGGAAAATTTGAAAATGGTGTTTTCTATGGGATTCTTGTACTTATGAACTTTACTGGACAGGAGAAAACCTGTCGGGTCAACTAGTATTGTAAAAAAATATAATTCGCAGAGCATGAGCTGAAGACGTTCTTCTGGTTCCAATGGGTGGTGAGTCACGTGACGCTGGTGGTGGCCTCGGAGACCGTGAAACTGGCGCTGGAAATCGATGACGTTATCGGCACCGTGGACATCCAGACCGAGTACAACCAGCTCAAGATCAAGCTGGCCTCCGCGTCTGTCAAACATTTTAAACGGTAACGATAAATGAAGTTTATTTCTGTAAGTAGCTTTATGTAAACACTTTTACTCGTCAGTTTATAAACTAGATGAGCTCGGTGTTTCCTCTCCGACTACTTGTATCAGAAATAAGAGGGCAGACAAAAGTCCAGACTTTATCTTGGTCAGATCATTGGTAATTGAACATCATCGTCCTGCTCTTATGCCAATTTAGACGCCATCCATAAATAGCGTCTCCCCTGCGGGGCAGGGAAGGGGTCATACAAATATGAACACCTGTGACAAGGGTGGAGGGGGCTCGAAAAATCATGGAATTCGTGGTATATAATTTATAGGTGGCCCTTTGGCCAATAAGGATTGGGTCGGCGCAACATATGTTTTTCTTCCATACGTCTCTTATCAACTTTCATCTCTGTCACCAACAGTCCATCCAACGTTTCCTTGCTTCTCCTATATTGTTATAGCCATCCACATGCATACTCTCAACATCGTCACAACGTTTTTCCTGTTTAATTAATGTAAACGATGTTACATATTTCGTGTTATCGTTTATATTTTCAGTACGTGGTCGCCAATATGTCATATCGAATTTTACTAAAAGGCCAGAATTACGGAGGTCCTCTATTTCACTCATACCCGTGTGACCGTCTCTTTCTAAAGCACTATCCCACAGCCGCCGATTAGCGAATAGTGAATAGAGCAATTAATAACGCAAGCAATTAATAAGAGCAAATGATAATAGCAATTAGGGTTGGCGAGCAACGAAAAGCGAGTTTTCTGCCCGCCAACCGAGCGTTTCTGTGCAAGTTTTTTCTTTGATAGCTCTTGTCGCTGCGACAAACTAGTGGAGAGAGTGTTCTCGCAGGGAGTGTGAACAGTCAGCGATTAGTATTGATACATTATCATTATCTCTTGTACTGACACGGACGCTACAGCTATTATACGTTTCTTGAGCGATAAAATAGTCGATAGCTAGTCGGTTCCTCGTCGGTAGTGGGGCAGATGTCTTCGGCTCGATGAGGCATATAACAGGCGGGTACTGTACGTAACATTGTTCTCAGGGACCTCGCTGACGAGTGGACGGCCGGCGTTATCGGCGGGCGCGTGCTGGAGGCGCGCGAGCCGAGCAACGCACAGGAAGACGCACACTTTCTGTCCGTCACCATCACGCTGGCGCAGTGAGTTTCTTGCTAACAGCCTATACTTAAACACAAAATATCTACTTAAGGACGCTGTTACAACTGGGTAGTCAAATCATTACTTTTTTACACAAAAGAATGTTTATTAAATAAAATGCTTTGCATTCTTAAAATGTTTTTTGGCCGAATTGTGTGTAAATATTTTTTTTACCGAAGTAATTCACTTCGGTTCACTTATTGAGAAACTGGACCTATCTAAAATTATTTGTATAGTTCAGAATCGTACCGTGCACGTCTATCAACAATTTGGCCAAAAAACATTTTAAGAATGCAAAGCATTTTATTGAATAAACATACATTTGTGTAAAAAAGTAATGTAGGGTTGCAGGTTGTGAAAATAAAGCCCCGTTGAACTTGATGATAATTTATTGGCAACTTTAACTTAAATTATGTTACACGTTACAATAATCGATTTACCATGTGGCAACCCTAAGTGAAGGTATGAAAGGGACTGCGTGGCTATCGCCTTTCAGACCTTCCCTAGCAGTCTAGTCCCTGAAGACTGCGGAGCTATCGAACAGGACCTAGGTTTACTTAGGAAACAGAAGGCTGCGTGGCTACCGAACTCTGTTCCTCTAGCTAGTAAATGACGATTTGTTCTAGTTAGTTAGTTATAAATGGCATCTCGCAGTTGACCACTGAGGGTCGAGACTGCTTAGCCGAGCGTTTCCTGTGGGTGCTTTAAGCGAACTTAAAGCCTCCGGTCAGGCTTAAAAACTAGGGTAAAATATTAGACGACTGAGCGTCGCTAATAATAGAACAGCCAGACGGGGCAGGCTGGATATGATAGGGGGGTTAAGTGCAACAGACTCAGCTGTGCCCCCAACAGGCACGGCTTCACCGAGTAGGGGATAGGGGGGGGGGGGGGGCGGTTACGATTGCGACCTCGGCGGCGAGGTTGGAATGTATTCCTAGGTGGTTTGCGTTTGCAAACCGTACTGGTGGCCTTGCTACTCTCCTGAAGGAGGGTTATGGGGTCATCAGGGTCGGTGAGAATATGTCTCGGACGGCGAGTCTTACTAATTTTAGAAGGGGCATAGCGCGCAGCCTCGACAACCAAAGGGTTGCGATGCTTCACGGCGGCATCAAAGAAACGCTTCGAGCCGCGCTTCAAAAATTGATGGATCGTGGGGATTCTAAGGTCAAGGTGGAGGTCCGCGTTCCGAACGAACCAAGGGGCGCCCGTTATCCTTCGGAGGAAACGGTTTTGTACTGTCTGCATCCGATGTAGATAGCGGGGTTTGGCGTGTGCAAATACCGAACCCGCATATGTCATGATGGGACGACGATTTGTTCGAAGACAGCTCTGCTTATAAAGGCGGACAGTGTGTACAATATCTACACGTAGCCATCTGTAGTTGTTATCTTCAAGTTTATGAAGCCGCTCATCGTAGTGCTTTGCATAAATTACACTAGATGGCGCTGTATGTTTGTTACAGTAATGATTTGGCTACCCACTTGTAACAGCGTCCCTAATAAAAGTCTTATGGCGCCTCTTCACAATCGGCGATCATAGACGATTACCTGAAAAACTAAACCACTCCACGGATTTCGATAAAATTTGGCATGGAGATGGCATCCTGGGGAAGGACATAGGCTGCTTTTTGTTTCAAAAATAATCCTAATGGGATTAAAGTTATGAGCGCCAATTGTGAAGAGGCTCCCTTAAATTTACTGACAGACAATGCACAGTCTAAATAGCTGGGTCTAAAAGCATACAATTTTGCACAAAAGTCTCTTAGATTATGAAAATGAGCGCTAAGGAAGGACTTTTGAAAATTCATCCCCTAAAAGGGTAAATTTTTATTTTATTTTTTATTTCAACTTTAATTCAGGCACATTACCCATAATTTGTTAGTATTACTTAAACTATGTTAGTATAATCAATTTAGGACACAAACATAAACAAAAAAGAAACAATAATAATAAAATAACACAACTTATGTCATTATATCTGTTCTGCCATCTGCAGGAGACACCTGGCAACAATACAAGCATCGCGAAAAAAAAAAAATTAAAAAAAAAATTTAAGACTGTTATCCTAACTAATATTGTAAATGCGTAAGTGATTTGTTTGTTTATTTGTTTACGCTTTCACGCTAAAACAGCGGAACGGATTTCGTTGAAATTTGGCAAATGACTAGATCATGACCTGGAAAAGGGCATAGGCTACTTTTAATCCTGGACCGCAGACGAAGTCGCGGGAAACAGCTAGTAGCTTTTATATTATGTAAACATCTTGTTTAGTTATTAATTTATAATATATCGTCATTGTAATCGCATATTAAATCTGCATGGCACGAAAGTCAGGTACTCTGCCGGCTCATAGAAACAGAATTGCAAATACAATGCTTCCAGACACAAATCACGAATGTGGAATCCCAAATACAATTAATCCAATCAGACAGATATTATATCGTACAAATACCCAAATCCACTTCAAACGTTGTATTGTTTCCAATACAAAACGAACTCGCGAGACCTCCTAACAGTCTGTTAATTACAAAATTCAATTATCAAACTCCATTATATCCTGGATTCGGTTACACAAAACGTTTTAGACCTTTCTGTCCGCAATAAATGATAATTCGGATTATGAGGACGGACTCTCGTGACCGGTAAACGGGTTACTGCTGTTCCTGGGCCGAAGCAATTGCCATCACAATGGTCATTAGAGACAATGATTGTAATCACTTTGCTTTATTAACGGTTTCATTAGTAAGTAATCTTTCTTTTTGGTTTTATCTCACTAAAAAATCTAAAACGCTCTACAAACAGATTGCTACCTAAGCAAAACTAGCCTATATTTAATTGGTAAGCATTTGTAAAACAATCTAGAAATAAATATATACTTTTAAACCTATTTTAATTAAAATAGTGTTTTGTCTTCTTCTTTCAAACTCAAATTATGATTTGCACACAAAACACTTACCCCCTTATTCATAAAAAGCTAAAACGCTCTATAAACCTATTTTAGTTACCCATGTGTTACCTAAGTTACCTAAGTGTTTTGTCTTCTTATGTCAAACTCAAATCATAATTCGAATGAAATTTACAAAACACTATTAAAACTTCAATAGGGCTGGGTCCCCGAAACTATAAATTGCAATGGTCAATTTTTACGTGATTGATACACATTGATGCGCAAATTGATCATAACCAAGTGCACTGACGCGATTGACAATATTATTATAATAGATATTGATCAAATATCAATTGCGATTGCGCGTTCGGGGACCCCTTATGTTGTGTCTAGTTTTATTCGCTTTGTCTTGAGTGTGTTCAGAATTTCAGATTTAAAGCTTTATTAAAACGACATCATAACAGATTAAAATTAAAATGAATGATATATTTTAAACAACAACACAGTACATGGCATATGGAAACAGTAGGTTGTGTGTAAATAGGGAAAGAAAGTTAGTATGAAAATTCGTATTTTTTCCGAGTGGAAATCCAATCGGGCTTGTGTTAGATAATATATAAGTATTGCCACTTCATCAACTAGCTGCTTTAGCGTTTTAATTTCTAAGTTGATATTTTAGTGACTGTTTGTAACAACTTCCTTCCGTTTTTTTCTTAGATGAATTCATATATACATGTAATATTGTTGTACTGTTCTTTTTACTGTCACGAACTGTATAAATACAGCCGATGGCGTGGTATAATCATCAATATCGAGTCAGAAGGATAGTGGCCGATCCTGAGAACGTATTGGTTCTAAGTGAATATTATGTGGGACCACTTTGTCCACTATTAGATAAGGAAAATACTTGTACCAACAGTTATACAAAATATATACAATGTGTACTTTTAACTTATAAAAGGTACTCATCATTAGGAACAACTTTTACTGTAGGACCAAACCTGAAATCGCGGGAAAAAACTTGCTGTTCCCTACAGTTCTGTTTGCATAACTCGTCAAAATGTAGGGAACAGCTGATGTTTTATTCGCGATTGCAGCAACCTTTTTTAAATTATGTTGTCCAAACCTTTTCGCAATGAACTTTTCAGATAGTATTTTCAAATGAAGATAATCCGAAGACAAATTATTAGTTTTTTTAGGGCCAACGGTAATTGAGTTAAAAACATTATATTTAGTTACCTTAAGAAGGCTTGTAGTCTAGTAGAAAGCTTATACCTAAGTATAATCACTAACAATTCCTTGTTCTTTTAAGGATATCTGACTTGCCTGCGAGCTGGAAAGAAGAGCTACATCCTAAATTACTGGAAAACTCCTTTGTAAGTTTGCGTGGAAAAGTTTTATACTTCTCGCGATATCACTTATTTACTGCGATAACAAATATAATACATTTTAAAATCCTTTTTCTTAATTGTTGATAGTTTTATCCTATCTTTATCCTTTTCTATGGCAAAATAAGTATGAAAGTAGAGTAAATGCTGTGGAAATGCCTTCCTTGCGAAGCTTGTGTGGTGTGACTGTGAGTGATAGGCTGAGGAATGATGTGATAAGGCAACGCTGCGGTTTAAAAGAAGTGTACTGACAAACATTGAAAAGAGTATGCTTATATGGTTTCGTCATGTTGAGAGGATGAATGAAAGGCGACTAACAAAAGGTATTTACAAGGCAGATGCGAGTAGAAACACCGGGAGGGGACGCCCTAGAAAGGCAAATAATGACCTTATTGGTGCTGTTCTTCGGAAAGGTCAGGTGTGGTACTACCCACCTGACTTTTCCGAAGAACATCCAACCAACCAACTCGCAACCAAATTAAATGTTTCCCTTATATGAATTTCAGGGCGTAGACTACATGTGGGAGGTGTTCGCAACGCTGGCCCCGTTGGAAGCCGTCGTTCAGCCGAACATCGTGGACAGTCTGATGTCTCTGGTCAGAGAGATGGCGCCGCGAGCGTCTTGTCCGCTGACTGAAGAGATAGCCGTCAGGTACAGTCTGTTCATTTGATGCTTTGCTAGTCGTAAGCTATCCGTCAATAACATAGTGAACGTCGCCGTACACCGAATAGTAGGTATAAGTTCGTTTTAATTGATTCAAAGTAATGGATTTTACAATAATTAATTTTTGTGTACTTTCGTTTATCTTTCTTTTTTCGAAATAAGAAATTATTTATTGAAGGGCTCTCCTCCGAGAGTCGTGTTTCTACGTTCACTTGAGAGCCGCACTACTTAATACATTAATTTTCTAGTTTATAAATAAAATTAACTTGCAGTGCTCCGGACTGGCAATGGCCATACGTTTACCTGAACGCTGGTGGCATACGATTGCTTGTCATTGGTGAGCAGACGGAAAACGACACCGGTTTGGATGACACCTTCATATTTTCTGTAAGTATTCCTTGCTGAAAGTGATATTAGATTGCGGTCGATCGACGCCGATCAGCCGGTATCGATCACCTTATAGACTGGAAGCCGACCCCAACATAGTTGAAAAAAGGCTACGCAGATTTGGATTGATTGGTATGTATGTTTGCTTGTTTGTCCGCGATTATCTCTAAAAACTAATGAACCAATTTTGATCATTCTTTCACTAACATGATCTACTACATACTTTCAGGAAGGTTTTAGTATATTAGGTTGGGGAAAAAGTCTTTTCGCATTATAGTACGTATGAACTTAAAATAAAATCTCTTTGGCTATACTAATAGGTTGGGGAAAAAGTTTCTTCGCATTTTTTAAGAAAATTCAAAACATTTTTTAATATACATTATTTACATTTATCTAAAGTATGTAGGTACCATTTTGTTAGATAACTTTTTGCCATATTATAGGTAGGGACATGATCCCATTGCTATAGAAATTTTGGGACTGCTGATCAAAATACCGCGACAAGTGGTTTTGGCAGTCCTCTCGTGATGTTAACCTGACACTGCCTAAAGAATTCTGAAGAGACTGAAACAGGTGGAAATCTGAAGGTGCAAGGTCAGGACTATACGGCGGATGCATTAACACCTCCCAGCCAAACTCTCTTAATTTTTGCTGAGTGGCTAAAAATGTGTGAGGTCTAGCGTTATCATGATGAAAAACCACACCCCTTCTGTTGATTAATTCCGGCCGCTTTCTCTCAACTTCTTGCTTTAATCTCATCAGTTGTTTGCAGTAGAGTTCAGAATCGATGGTCCTGCCTGGTGGTAAGAGCTCATAATTAATAATTTATTTATTTATTTATTTATTAAAACTTTATGCACAAGTAAAAAAATACCGTACAAAGGCGGACTTAATGCCTGAGGCATTTTCTACCAGTCAACCTTAGGGTGGTGCAGAGAGAAGACATGGCAGGTGCAACATAAAGGATAGATAACAAGAAAATAACTATAAAATATAAGAATAAATACAAAGACATTATATAATTACATAAATACATACATGTATATACCTATATATATATATATATATATATATATATATATATATATATATATATATATATATATATATATATATATATATATATAAACGGAATAAACTTTGTAAGGAGAAATAACGATCGGTAGAGGAGAAACAACGATCAGTAGAGGAGAAAATGAAACCAGAAAATCAGCGCTGGGATGCCTCTGCCAACTTCTTACGTATATACTCACGTGTCATCACTTTAAAAGACAACCGATTGGTTGCCATCCTGATGTTCAGAGGGAGCGCGTTCCAAAGAAAGACCGCCTGGACAAAGAAAGAAGAGTGAATGAATCCAGAGCGGTGAGAAGGACATCGTAGAAGACGATTATTGGAGGACCTAAGGTTTTTACTATGGGCAGAACATAAGTACTGAATATGGGAAGTCAGATAAGAAGGAGAAGTGGGATTGTCGAGAATAGAAAACAACATAGACAGAGCCCTCAGCTCTCTGCGCTGACGAATGGGTAACCATTTTAACTGCAATCGGTGCGCGGATACATGGTCATACTTACGAAGATTGAAGACGAATCGAATGCAATTATTGAGAAGGCGGTCAAGTTTATTGAGGAGATCTGCATTCAGGTCATAGTAACACACATCACCATAGTCAATTATGGGAAAGATTAGGGACTGTACAAGCATTGCCTTTATGTATGATGGGAGAAGGTTTTTCAACCGATAGAGCGACCGCAACGTTCCGGTGACTTTTTTACTAACAGTAGTGACCTGCTTTCGCCAGTCAAGACGAGTGTCGACATACAGACCAAGATCCTTAACATCGGAGCTAAACGGAACGATAGAGCCGTCAAAGATTATAGGTGGTACAGTTAAGTCATCCAGCTTTCTTATACTGTAGGGGCTCCCTATTATAATAGCCTGACACTTGGTAGGGTTAACCGCCAATCCAAATCGGTCAGACCAGTCCTTAACCACACCCAAACTCCGGTTTAGCTCCTCAATCGCATCGGAAATGTTATCAACACTTGTCTGGCTGTAAAGCTGCAAATCGTCGGCATAAAGATGATACGCAGTGCGAAGCACGGTAGTTATGAGATTAATAAAAATGGAAAACAAAAGAGGAGACAATATACCGCCTTGAGGAACGCCAGCTACAAGATCACACCAACTCGACGAAGAGTCCCCAGCATGAACAGACTGCTGACGCCCTCGAAGATAAGAGGAAAACCATTGTAATACCTCCGGAGAGACCATAAGATAGGAAAGGATGGACAAAAGGACTTCGTGACTGACGGTATTAAAAGCATTGGAGAAGTCAATTAACACTAAGACTGTAACTTTAGTGTCTTCCATTCCCCGCCTTATATCGTCAGTCACTTTAAGGAGAGCTGAAACGGTACTATGCCCGGGCCTGAAACCGGATTGAAAGGGACTAATGAGGGAATTGTGGTGAATAAAGTGGGAGAATTGTTTATGAACACAGGCCTCGAGCACTTTAGACAGAAAGGGAAGGATGGAAATTGGGCGAAAGTGACTAGGAAGAGAGGAGTTGGGTATCTTAGGCAGGGGCCGAACAAGAGCTTTTCGCCACAGGGAGGGGAAAACACCGGTGTAAAGGGAGAAGTTTATTATGTGGGATATTGCAGGAAGAAGTTGGTCAAGAGCCGTTACGATCATATGGCGGCTGATATTATCGTAGCCAACGGCTTTGGATTTAATGGAAAGGATAATCTTTCTGATCTCGCCTGGGTCGACTGGGGTGAAGACAAAGGGGTTAATTTTGGGACGCGTCAGACCAGCAAGGTAGTCGAGGGTTTGACATTGGGTTAGACTATCTAGAGTGGGAACAGTGGAGAAATGGCGATTTAGATCGTCCAAGCCAATTGTGTTAGGAAGGTCCAAATGTCGCGATTTGCCGATGCCTAAAGTTCCAAGGAACTTCCAAACATCGGCAGGAGAAGAAGAAGTGATATTATTTAAGATGTGGCGGCGTTTAGCGTTGCGTACCATCTGATTACATCGATTCCTAGCAGCCTTAAAGAATGTCCAATTTTCCTCCGAGCGATCCCTTTTAAATTTCCGAAATAATGCCCTTCCAATCCCACCACACACACAGCATCACCTTGTTGCGAGTTAACCCGGGTTTCGCCACAGTCTGTGAAGCCTGACCGGCCTTTGACCACGACCTTTTTCGCACGTTCTTGTCGTACGTGATCCACTTTTCATCACCAGTTATCAGCTTCTTCAAAAATGGTTCGGTTTCATTACGTCGTAATAAAGAATCACAAATGAGTACAAGGTTCATTAGGTTTCTTTCAGTGAGCTCGTGAGGTATCCAGATATCGAGCTTTTTTGTGTATCCAGTTTTTTTCAAATGCGCCAAAACTGTTTTGTGGTCAATTCCCAGTTTTTCAGCTACGTCGTAACTACTGATATGCCGATCTTGCTCCACGTTTTCAAAAATGGCATCCATTTTATCCATAATAGGGCGACCAGAGCGACGTGCATCTTTGACATCAAAATTTCCGGATTGAAAACGCTTAAACCAAATTTGTGCTACTCTCACTGACACTGCACTGGGTCCATAAACATCGCAAATTTTTTTCGCGGCTTGCGTTGCATTTTTGCCTTTTTTGTAGTAAAATTTTAAAATGTATCGAATTTCTTCATGAGATTCACTCATCTTGACAGTACGAAAAACAAATGAAAATCACACATTTTCCTAATTTGAATTTGGAATTATGTTCTTTAAAATTTAAACTTTCAATGATATCAAAACCAGCCAGATACAAATAGTATAGCCAAAGAGATTTTATTTTAAGTTCATACATACTATAATGCGAAAAGACTTTTTCCCCAACCTAATATTTGTATCTGGCTGGTTTTGGTATCATTGAAAGCTTAAATTTTAAAGAACATAATTCCAAATTCAAATTAGGAAAATGTGTGATTTTCATTTGTTTTTCGTACTGTCAAGATGAGTGTATCTAATGAAGAAATTCGATACATTTTAAAATTTTACTGCAAAAAAAGTAAAAATGCAACGCAAGCCGCGAAAAAAATTTGCGATGTTTATGGACCCAGTGCAGTGTCTGTGAGAGTAGCACAAATTTGGTTTAAGCGTTTTCAATCCGGAAATTTTGATGTCAAAGATGGACGTCGCTCTGGTCGCCCTATTACGGATAAAATGGATGCCATTTTTGAAAAAGTGGAGCAAGATCGGCATATCAGTAGTTACGACATAGCTGAAGAACTGGGAATTGACCACAGAACAGTTTTGGCGTATTTGAAAAAAACTGGGTACACAAAAAGCTCGATATTTGGGTACCTCACGAGTTCATTGAAAGAAACCTAATGAACCGTGTACTCATTTGTGATTCTTTATTACGACGTAATGAAACCGAACCATTTTTGAAGAAGCTGATAACTGGTGATGGAAAGTGGATCATGTACGACAAGAACGTGTGAAAAAGGTCGTGGTCAAAGGCCGGTCAGGCTTTACAGACTGTGGCGAAACCCGGGTTAACTCGCAACAAGGTGATGCTGTGTGTGTGGTGGGATTGGAAGGGTATTATTCATTATGAGCTGTTACCACCAGGCAGGACCATCGATTCTGAACTCTACTGCGAACAACTGATGAGATTAAAGCAAGAAGTTGAGAGAAAGCGGCCGAAATTAATCAACAGAAGGGGTGTGCTTTTTCATCATGATAACGCTAGACCTCACACATCTTTAGCCACTCAGCAAAAATTAAGAGAGTTTGGCTGGGAGGTGTTAAAGCATCTGCCGTATAGTCCTGACCTTGCACTTTCAGATTTCCAACTGTTTCGGTCTCTTCAGAATTCTTTAGGCAGTGTCAGGTTAACATCACGAGAGGACTGCCAAAACCACTTGTCGCGGTATTTTAATCAGAAGTCCCAAAATTTCTATAGCAATGGGATCATGTCCCTACCTACAAGATGGCAAAAAGTTATCGAACAAAATGGTACCTACATACTTTAGATAAATGTAAATAATGTATATTAAAAAATGTTTTGAATTTTCTTAAAAAATGCGAAGAAACTTTTTCCCCAACCTATTATAATACATTATGTAATTATTCTTATGTACGAATGCATAAATGTACTGTATCTCCGGCATTTCTAAGCCCATTTTGATGATTCTTCTTTTCATTCGTCTTGGGTTTACTTATGTAATTGTATATTCAACTAAAAATGGAAAAATAAATGTCATTTAAAAAGAGTAGAAACCGACTTCAAGGCCAAAATCGAATAAAATAACTTTCATAAAAACCTTAACAGCTTCTGAAGGGCCTTGGTCACAATCATTGAAACACAAAAAATATTCACCAATTAAGCTCGAAAACTGGAAAGTTTGTTTCGAAAATGAAATACAAATATTATATGTTTCAGGTTGGAAAAGTTGCAATCAATCCACATCCAGATAATCCTGTTTGCCGGTATGTATTCTCTTGTCTCTTTTGTATGTTGCTATTCTTTAATATGGATGCTTCAATTACTCATTAATTTTATAAATCTGTATGTATAGTAAAATGTCTAACTGTATCTGTGTGCTACAGCTATCAGTAACACTTAAACAGATAGACCTACGACTTTATTTATTTATATCAGGTTTACCAACATTACAATAATTATCTTCCGCACAAGGCGTGAGTTTATTTAGGTATCTTCCACACAGTTAAAACTTGTGCAGTATACGTTATCCTGTAACGCACGCTCAATTACAGCTCACCACAACTTACACATGATCGAGTATTAATTTAGTTATGTATTCAGAGCACGTTGCTCCGAGTATATACAGGGGTGGACTGGTGCTCTAATAACTAAGAACGCTTATTTAAAGGGAAGATTTTTCTAACTAACAAGTGTAACTAATTGCATATATATTTTTTGTATTTCTCTCGGTATCGCAAAACTTTTCCATACTAGCGGTACATTCGTATGACACATGATTGGCTAAAAAATAAATAGATAAACTTAATATTATACATTTGATCTGAACGTAGTACGAGTATTACTACTTATTGGCTGGTCACATAATTAAGAACGCTGAATAGTTTATATGTTTATTCTAATATTTATTAGAGTTCACTCTGTGGCTATGTGGTTCTAGTTCACTGTTCGTATAATTTTGGCGCCAAGTAGTGCTGTAAAAGTCTTAAGGTGATTGCTTCTTAAGAAAACAATGGGGAAAAATAAAAGTTGTGATAAATAAACTAAACAGAGTGATAAACTTAAAAGAGAAAGTCATCTCGTCGAGATGATCGAAATATCGTTCGTTTGGCAAAACAAAATCCTTTTAAAGGGTCTAATGAATTGAGAAAAGAATATTTTGGTGATTCTTCAGCAATCTCGGCACGCTCTATTCGAAGGCATTTGGTAGAAGCAAAGTTGCACGGAAGGATAGCAAGGAAGGTGATGTTGAACCAGTGCCATAGGCAAGCCCCGCCTTCATTTGCAAGAAGGTATGAAAACTGAACAGTTAGACAGTGGAAAAAATTTCATTTTTCCGACGAGTCAAAAATAAACAGGGTATGTTCTGATAAAAAACGATATGTACGACGCCCTCCGAATAAAGCATTCGACCCTAAGTACAGAAATACATTAAAGCATGGTGGGGGAAAAATGAAAATTAGGGGGCGCTTACTGGACATGGTGTTGGACCTGTTAAGCTGATAGTAGGAATCATGGATCAATTCCAATACAAAATTACACTGGAAGAAACAATGTTACCTTCCTTCCTTTGTTGATGACGTGCCTCCGGTTATTTGGACATTCCAGCACGACAATGGTCGAAAGCATACTACACTCACCGTTAAGAAATTTCTCACATCGCAATCAGTTTCTGTCTTAGATTGGCCAGCTAACAGCCCAGATGTAATCCCAATAGAGCATCTTTGGTACGAAGTCAAGTAAAACGTTTCAAATCGACAGTGTGGCAATGTAAGAGAGCTGTACGACGTTTTCTCAGAAGAGTGGAACTCTATCTCTCTTTCGAAATGGCAAAAGTTGGTATTGTTGGTTTGTTGGTTGGCCTCGCCGGCACCGGTGTAAAGCAGTAACCGTGGACATGCTACTAACTATACATTTTAGTTTAAAATGTATTAAATTGCTTTTTTTCTTTACGCACTTCACATTAATGTGATTTATTTAATCTAAGTTTCTTAAAAAACAACTCTCGAGTAGTTTAATAAATCGTTTTTAATTATTTGTCCAGCTTCGTTACTATTTGAATTTGTTACTATAGAGAATAATTAAAATTTGTAAAAAAAATAGTTAGCGATTTTATTCTATATTGCTAATCCCGTTTGCTCTATTCATGTGGCTATTTCATAACATAACTAGTTACTTCTAGGGAGGAACACATAACTACACATGACATGATTTAGATTAAAATTTCTGGAACTTGCAAATCGTTCTTAATTATATGACCACAACTGTATGACGGCGTGAGCGATGGCTGAGCGATAGAGAGCCATCATCATCTTGATTCGGTGGTACGAGATCCATAGTGCAGGTTTACAATAAAACACGACGATAAAGCAATTCAGTTCGTATTTTGCTTTCATAATAATTATCACAGTAGGTACAATACTAATAATGATCACGCACTATTTCTAAGTTCGGACAAACCGACAGTTTCGCGTAGGAGAAGTGGAGGTTTGCACCCGTTCGTTGCACTCACAAGACTGACTCGTCGTTCAGTCACTTCCCTTCACACGACTCTGCCCACGTGCCACCCTCCTCTAGCGACCGCGTCACGGCGTTTACCCTTTGTACTACAATAACCAATTTAGAGTCTATCATCGCTCAACTTTTATAATCTACGACATACACTTCTGGACACATCTATTGGCCCACCTTAGAGTTTAGGTTTCGATGGCCCCTACCGAAATATGATTGCTAGATTGAACAAAAACTGTTGATGCAGTTTTAAACCTGATACATTTTACCATCTTTTTCGATCGTATTGTTTTAAATTTGAATTCAGAATACCATACGACATGGAGCTACGCCTAACAAGTCGGATATGCGCCTTGTTAAAGGCAATTGATTTTTGAATAAAAAACATGTTTTATCAAATAAAGGTTTAATTTAATAACGCGTGTTGCCTCCATGGGCATCTACCACAGCTCTCATACGATTAGGCATAGAGTTTATCAACCGCTCTATGAAATTTTGAGGGATCATCTCCCATTCCTCTTCTATGGCAGTTTTCAACTCCTGCATCGTCTGGGCAACTGGCTGGCGAGCCCTAACACGTCTTTTTAGCTCGTCCCACATATGCTCAATAGGGTTCATGTCTGGGCTTCTGGCTAGCCAGTCCATAACTGTAATGTTCACATCCCGAAGATATTCCCTGACGATGCCGGCCGCATGGGCTCTTGCATTATCATGCATAAAAAGGAAATTTGGGCCCACATAGTCCGCGTATGGTCTCACGTGAGGTTCTAAGCACTCACGAATGTACCTTTCAGCATTTAATGTTGGCAGCCGTGGTCCTGTAACAACCTCAAGTTGAGTTTTGCCGCTCGCGGATATACCGCCCCAGACAGTCCATGAGCCACCGCCATAAGCAACCCTCTCTTCAAAGCAGCATTGTGCGAAACGCTCTCCCTTACGTCGGTAGACCTTCTTCCTTCCATCATTGCCATGTAACACAATTTTAGAATCATCAGAAAAGAGTACACGGCTCCAATCTTGCTGTGTCCAATTTAAATGACTGCGTGCGAAATGAAGGCGCGCTGTTCGGTGGGCTCGCGTTAGTTTGGGGCCATTAGCTGGCTTGTGTGGTACCATATCGCGTTCTTTTAACCTTCTCCGAACAGTTCGAGCGCTCACAGATACTCCGTGGAAGTCGCGAAGTTGGTTTTGTATCTCAATGGAGGTAAGGTGACGATTTCTCAAGCTGGTCGTCACGATGAATCGATCCTGCCTTTCAGTTGTGACCCGAGATCGTGGCCTTCCTTGGTGACGAACAAAGCCGCCAGTCTCTAGGTACCTCCGATAAACATTTCGGACCGCAGATCGACTTAAATTAAGTTGAGCACTCACGTTTCTTTGGCTGTGTCCGGCCTGAGTAAGTGCCACAGCTTGGGCGGCGACTTCAGGTGAAGTATCCATAGATTATTGATAGAACCTCACCTTAATGTTAAGAATAAGTAATGTTTGTTGCAAAACCAAAGATATCAATCACTTTTTCAAGAATTAAATCCAAGTAAACCAATAAAACCAAGTTTTCTTAGTATTCGATTGTTTGATATCAACAAACAGGCTCCAAATTGTCTTTTGTTTCTTTAAATTCTGTGTTCGAAATTCAAAAAAAGACTATTGAATGAAATTGTGAATGTGCCAGGTTCAAAACTGCATAAAAACTTTTTGCTCGACCTAATATAAAATTTTAGCTAGGACCAAACGAAACTGAAAATACAAGGTGGGCCAAAAGATGTGTCCAGAAGTGTATAATTAAACTAAGAATAAATAAAAATAAACAATTCATTTGCTATAATTAAATATTAAAATGACATGAATACATTAATACAATAAAACCAAGCATTAAAAAAAATTCGCAGGCGTGCGGTAAGCGCAGGCCCAGAAGCCGGCTGGCCGGCGACTACCGCTGTCTTTGATGGACGTCAGTACGAGTTCATCGTCAAGAGTGTGTCGGTCCAGTCCAGCAGATGCAAGAAAATTACAGTCGTTGAGGTAAGTTAGTAGGTCTACTGGGTCAAATTAATTTAGCTATTGAAATTCCGCAGACACGTGATGGGTATCGATATCAAAAATGAAAAAAAAAAAAAAACAAAGGAAAATTGTTTTTTTGGAGGTCAACGACATGAAATGAAATTTTAATGTCACTATATTCGACTTATCAGTCGTGCAAATATTTCTAGTACGTGCATAATAATATCATGAAATTACATCAATATCACCGACCTCATATTATCGACCGATGATATGAGGTCGATGAGTTTAGAAAATTGGTATTTTTTTTGGTTTTATGGTGTTTAGATATCGATACCAATCACGTCTGTGAAGTAGACAAAACAAAAACAGATTTTTAAACTGATAATAATATTTCAAGCAACAACCTGCGCCCATAGGACCCAAATAATCATCTAATCACAATTACCGCAAGCGGCGAGTACGGTCAACTATCTTTTCTGTTACTATTTCGTCTTGATCCTTCATCATCATCAGCATCGTCATCATCCACAGCCTAGCGGGGCATAGGCCTCTCTATTCTTCCTGGCTGAGGTTCCCACGCTCCTGTGCTAACTTCAGCCAGGTTCTACCCGCGATGGTGTCAATGTTATCCGTCCATCTCGCCGCCGGACGGCCGACACTTCGTCTTCCAGTCCATTATTGCAGTTGTTGATCCTTACCAAAAAATATATTTATGTACTAGCTGCGCCCCGCTGTTTTACCCTCGTAGACCGGGATACAAAGTAGCCTATCTGTTAATCCAGGGTATAAGCTATCTACATACCAAATTTCATCCAAATCGGCCCAACCGTTTGAGCGTGAAGAAGTAACAAACATATACACTCCCAAACTTTCGCCTTTATAATATTAGCGTGATGTCAACAGGCAGCAGTTGCTGAGTCCAAAAAGAACATGGGTACTGAGAACCCGGCTTTGAAGTGGAGCCAGAGAATCGAAATGCCTCAAATGGTGCCCATTTTACATTCGTAAGTATTTGAGATAACTATGTTTTAGTCAAATATTTAAATCGTTACATTTGCACTCTCCGTACGTAGGTCGCACGATAAAGTGTCCATACTGAGAAGAGTGAGCTCTCTCATCCCGCGTGGAGCGATTGCTACGTTTTTCAGTATGAGTGAGCGAGACCAGGAATACTGTCTTGACGCGGTCGGGCCAAGCTAACGTTAAGTCTTTGATTATATTCTAGTGAGTCAAGTTTCTGATCTGTGTCCTAGCAATATGAGTGTTGTTGTGATTGGTCTGCATTAGATAACAACAGCTAATCATAATTATAAATGAACGTTAGTTCTGCAGCTGTTTCATAGCTCTCTGCCTGTGGATTTGATTCACGTAAATATTATTTGTAAACAAACGGGTGTTCTTTTGAAATTAAATGAAATGTTTATTTCTGTAAGGGCTGATTTTTCAATAGTCAGATAATTTTTATCTGAAGAATAAATGTGACAGTTTGACATATTTTCTATACAAAAGCTGTCAAACCGCCATATTTATTCCATGAATAAAAGTTATCTGACGATTGAAAAATTAGCCCTAAGTAGATCTTCTGAGAGACAAAGAGAAGTATGCGCTTCGGAAATCGTCGTTTGTCTTCGGTATAAGAACGCGCGATGATGAGATCTAATACAGAGCTGTTAAAACCATGGAAGTACTTGCCTATTTTGCATTACTATGTTAATGTAATAGATTAAGAGCTTGTAATAGCTCAGCTCAAATTCATATTTCGGCCCCACTTCCCCGCGCCGGGTATCACTCTATCCCACTCGCACTGGTGGGTTTTTTAGTGCTACAAATATTGCGGCTGTGAGAAAACCTAATTATTATGCGGGAATCATTTACGTGATACGTGTAGATTAGGAGGAGCGTTTCGCAGATTTTTGGAAAAAATTAATGAAGGGATCCAGGACTGACCTTAATTTGTTCTTCAAACCTCGTGGCTGCTGATGCGTTTTCTGGATTTCTTGGGCCCAAGATCTCTTCTTCTTCACAAAAACACTGCACTCACTCACAGTTAATGTTCGCGGTGATATATTTATATCAAATATGGGGTTATAGCAGTTTTATAGAATCACAGCACTCACGTAAATATTGAATGTTCATTGATCGGCTTTCTCACACGATGACCATAAACGAAGTGAAGACGCCAGCGCCTCGTCGCGGCATTTTTCGAAGCTTCTTCGAAGTTCGAAAGAGAGCTTTTTCGAAGTTTCTTGTCTCTTCTTCGGGTTATAGGAACGAAAGGGATGGAGACAGGAAGTAGGAAAACGAAACGCTCGCTCCTTGCATAATGCAAATTTTTGAGAATTATTTTTTATTGGACTATAAGAGTCGTATTGAATATGTTATAGTTTATGGCGTCAACACGCACTGTGAAACAGATTTAGTTAGGGTGACCTACGCTATTTATAGACTATGTTTGGTAATAATTGATTAAACTATATATTACATATTATTTTACGAAATATTGCAAATCGATTTCAAAGTACTAGTAGAATCGACATTTTCTGGAAAGGTAAATGAAAATATTTTGTTGTTTAGCCGATTAATTTATAATTTAACACACAACATAACCTCACGCCTTCCCTCTTAATTATTAATTACTTTCTCCTTTCTTAATTAAGCTCATTTACCAAGGTTGGTATTTTACGTACAGACGTCCAGCCAAAAGTATGCGCTTCGGCAATCATCGTCTATCTTCGAAAATATGAACGCGTGATGATGTGAAGTGTTATAGAGCTGTTACAACCTCGGAAGTACTTGTCTATTTCGCATTACCAAGGTTAGAAAATTAAGGATGATCACCTCTACACCCTTCTAAATATAATCCATGTCACTGCTTAGCCACATAATATATAGGGTGAATGGTAATTAGTGTCCAAACACAGTCATGATTGTACTCATGATAACAAACAACTTTTACTATGGGATCAAACTTGAAACGCGAAAAATAATCTGCTGTTCCCTACTTTTTTGTTCGCATAACTCGTCAAAATGTAAGGCACAGCTGATTTTTTTCGCGATTTCAGGTTTGGTCCCATAGTAAAAGTAGCGCGGAGATTCGACGAGTTTCAGGCTTTCGAAGAGGATAAAGCACCATATTGCGAAAAATTATACATAAGTCCAAAGAGTATAATCGGCCCGTATGTCTTGCGTTTATGGATTATGAGAAATCTTTTGACTCTATCGAGACCCTGGTCTGTCATAATATTAGTATAGAAGTATAGATTCCGTTTGTTACCACTTATTCTACTAAACTAGAACTAACTATGGTAAAACTAGTGGGTTTTTTTTTCTCAATAGTCCTACGATATTAGGTGTTACAAAATAGTAGAACTAATGGGAGTTTTGGTTCTCACCAGTACTACGTGTCGATTTATTCCCGAACAGTAGAACTAGTGAAACTTTGACTCCCTAGTAGTTGTACTCTAAGAAATGTATTACCAAATATACAATAGTTAATAAAAAAAAATAATAATAAAATAATCAGGATGGAATTTGGTGTGGACAAATGTGCAATCATGAATGTAAAGCGAGGTGAGGTTATGGAATCCGATGGAATTCAACTTTCGGATTCCATACATCTTAGATCCCTCTCCTCATCCGAAAGCTATAAGTATTTGGGTATGTCGGAAGCGTTAGGCATCAACGTTGCTGACATGAAGCAATCGTTGAAGGAGCGCTTCTTTTGTCGCCTGAAGAAGGTATTAACGAGTCTTCTTTCATGCGGAAACAAGGTGCGCGCTTTCAACGGTTGGGTTATGCCGGTTTTGATGTACTTTTTCGGCATACTCAAATGGACTCAGACTGAGCTCGACGACCTGGATAGGAGGGTCCGTACACTGCTGACTGCAAACCGGATGCATCACCCACGATCATCTGTGATGAGACTGTACATCCCGCGGATGTGCGGGGGTCGAGGCTTTTTAAATGCGAAGACCCTCCACAATCGCGAGGTATGTAGCCTCAGAGAATATTTTTTAAAATTCGAAGTGGGTATGCACCGTGATGTGGTTGCAGTGGACAAGGGGCTCACCTTGCTTTCCATGGCTAAAGAGAACTGGCGCAAACCTGTAGTACTTACTACCGATGACCGCAAGAAGGTATGGCAAAGCAAGGAGCTCCACGGGCGCTTCCATTGGGCTCTTCATGAGCCCGGTGTAGATTTCTTAGCGTCCGTATCCTGGCTACGTTTCTGACCTTTTCGGGGAAACTGAAGGTTTCGTCTGTGCAATTATGGACGAAGTTATCTGGACGAATAACTATCGGAAACATATTATGAAGGACGGGACGGTTGACGTGTGTCGGGCATGCCACCACCCGGGTGAGTCAATCAGACATATTATCTCTGGTTGTTTTCGTCTGGCTAACGGCGAGTACTTGCACAGGCATAACCAAGTAGCTAGGATTATCCACCAGCAACTTGCTTTGAAATATAAACTTGTCGACTCTGAGGTACCGTACTACAAGTATGTGCCCGACCCAGTTCTCGAAAATGACCATGTCACTTTGTACTGGGATCGGTCTATGATTACTGACAGGACTATTGTCGCCAATAAGTTTGATATAGTGGTGATAGATTGGTTAGCGCACCACGCAATGATAGTCGATGTTACCATTCCACATGACGAGAACCTCGTGAAAGCTGAGAAAGAGAAACAAATAAAATATCTCGACTTAGCTCACGAGGTTGTTGACATGTGGAATGTGAGCTCGGCTGTCATTGTGCCGATTGTCGTAACGGCCAATGGCCTGATGGCCGACAGTCTCGACCAAAGTCTCTCGAAAATCTCTCGAGGCTATCATTAGGCGGTTGGATCAAGAGCCTGATTCAGAAGGCACTACTCCTTGATACGGCTCGCATTGTGAGAAGGTTCCTGTCTCTGCAGCCCTAACCACCGGTAGCTTGGACCCTGCTCCCGACACCGGAAGCCCCCTTTTTTTTAAAATATTTTTAAATAATTTTTTTTTAAATCCTTTTTTTAAGAAATATTTAAAAATGTAAATAGATAAAAAAATATAATTAAATAGTTAATAGTTTAGTCATATATATAATAGTTTTGCCTCGCATCAGGTTTAAGTAAACTTAATATTATTGCACAACTACATAAAACACTCTTAAGTAATTAAATTATACAATGCCTATGAAAATATCAATATAGTGACATTGAAATTATATTATGGAGAATATGTAGGTAATTTATTTAGTTTGTTACCTGTATAGAACGAAAATATTCAGCCGTTTTAGCATGAAAGCGTTACAAATATACAATTACCACCAACAAACAAAATCACTTTCGTGTTTATAATATTATTTAGGATGTCTCAAGTAATTTCACCTAATAATTTCCCGGGATATTTATTTTTACCCGACTACGGCGATGCAAAAAGGAGCGTTATTATTTTTACCGGTAGGTATGTACACACATCAAAAATTTCTAGGGATCAAGTACATTTTTAAAATTAACCCAAGTTAATATTGTTAATTAAATGGCAAAAAAGGCAAAAATTACGATTTTTAAATTTTTTATTGTAAAGATAAAAAAAAAAAAATAATCTGTGGTTCCACCATTGACACGAATCACACAAACACAGCGATTAGGCAAACTTTAAATCAGTTCATCAAAATCACTTTGAGGAATGGCCGCCCACGTTCTTTCTAAGTGGTTGTGGGGTATACACGGCATATTACTCGGCAGAGCTCTTTGGAGCATATCCCATGCGTGCTCAATTGGGTTGAGGTCTGGCGAGCAGGCCACGGCAGAATGTTGATGCGAGCATCGGCAAGAGTGCGTGTTATGACTCTAGCCGTGTGTGGACGTGCATTGTTGTGCATCAGTCGAAACGAGTCACCCAACCGGCTTCGCAAAGGGACGATCACGTCTGCAACAATCCTCTCCGCATAAATCTGAGCATTGAGGTTGCCCCTGATCCGAATGAGATCGGTTCTTCCGCCGATCCAAATACCGGCCCAAACCATTGTTGTTCCATATGAATGAACTTCCTGACAAAATTTCTGGTGCTTTTTGTGCAAAAAAACTGTTGCTCACACTAAAAGTCCTATATTTATGTACGATGAACCACAGTAAGTGAATAGTAGATAATAACATATACTTACGCTTTATTTTCAGAGTGGAACTCAGCTGCATTTTCGCGCCTGCGTTGTACTTAGGCGGCGTTCTGACCTGCGGCCCCGCAGTCGAACTGAACCTGGTGTCGGACTGCAGCATCGAGTTCAGCATAGAACAGTACCTGCTGCTCAGACAACTGAGCGCCGACTTCCTCGAGGCTATGACCGAGCCCAGGTTAGAAAGAAAGAATAACATTTATTAGACACTACTTCGTGAAACACAAAACACAAAATCATGAGATTCGTGTGATATAATTTATCGATGGCCCTACATGTCGGTAATGTCCAACATAAACTCAACTAATAATTCAATCAACCAACAAACCTTCAATTCATCCCTCCAACATGAAAAAAAATTGCATCATGCCCGGACTGACACAAGCTATTATTTATCCATCAAAAATTCCCTACACAGAAGCGGATCCGCGAGCAACAGTTATTTTAAATTACTACTACTAAGTACTTACTATTACTAATTTTACTCAATAAATGTATTTTTTTGTTGTTAGTTTGTATGAAACCATCGGTGCCAAGCCGGTCCCTTTCGACAAACACGGCGTGTGTCCGTACGCGATGTTCATCCAGCCAGAAATACATCCGCACAGCGATACTACGCTCGTGGAAACTATAACCGGTAATTATTTTGTAATTTTTGGTATTGTATACACCACGCCTGTTCTCCCCGAAGGGTTTGGCAGAGGTGACGCACATTTATGTTTAAATCCCATGTAATAGGGGAGGAGCCGATTGCCAACAACCGGGCAAAAATATAGACACCGGGCTGCTACTGAGAATTTCCAGATGGAAAAACCCTATAACACTGCCCGACCTGGGAAACGAACCCAGGACCTCAAACTCGGCAGTAGCGCTTGCGACCACTGGCTAGAGCAACGAGGCAGTAGTACCTTTTAGTGTTCCGTAACAATAGTCACCTATTGTTCACACATAACGACACCGAAATTTAAAAAAAAATAATTTAAAAAAGCTACCTAAAGGCATTCTATATGAATCCGCTTATAAATTGACCTTGTCGTCAGGTTTTATTTGTTAGATGGAGACGACATAATCGGGAGGCACGATGTCTGAAATGTCGTGGCGTCATTAGGTTCGCTTGGCACGAAACTGCTCGATACATTCGCTTTTCTTTGAGAGAGCTCGCTTCACTTGCTCTTATCATGCCTGTGTAAGCGCGCTTGGCTCACTCATGTTAAAGATTGGCTCGCTTCTCTCGCTGGTCTTAAGAGCTTGCTTATCGTGTGAGTAAGGGCTGTGCTCATTTGTGTCAAGAGTGGGCTCGCTGTATCGTGAGTGCGCTCGCTTCGTCCGCTCGTTTGAGGGGTAAGCGCGTTCCACTCACTCAGCTCGAAGAAGTACTCAAAATTCAAACCTAACACGCCTGTATAACCAAGCTGTAAAAATGCCTGGGTAATCGGTGCTAGCTTTTCACAAGTAAGTGCCACTCACTCAGATCGAGTGCGGATGGTACAGCTCCAATCTAACGTTTGCCTATGTAGAAGGGGGCCCCTTTGTTATTTGAGTTTTCGGGTGCTACCCCTGCGTCGGTATTAGCTTATTGCTTGATTTTCTAGTCTTATTGTGTCCCTTATGAAGTAAACTTTCTGCGTTTGTCGTTTATTTTTATTTGAGTTTTCGGGTGCTACCCCTGCGTCGGTATTAGCTTATTGCTTGATTTTCTAGTCTTATTGTGTCCCTTATGAAGTAAACTTTCTGCGTTTGTCGTTTATTTTTATTTGAGTTTTCGGGTGCTACCCCTGCGTCGGTATTAGCTTATTGCTTGATTTTCTAGTCTTATTGTGTCCCTTATGAAGTAAACTTTCTGCGTTTGTCGTTTATTTTTACAACTCCGAGCAGATTTACAGCCGATATGATACGAAATCTTGTTTTATACATAGGTATTTGTATTTTTTTTTCTTACGGTTCCGATACTCCCGTAGCCATTGTATTTGCTTGACACTGGACTTAGTAGGCTCTTCGGTAGCTTCTTAGGTAGGTAGCTTTCTTCGATTGGGATTTTTTCATTTCTGACTAGATTTACAGCCAATGTGAGACATGTGAAATTATTTTGCTATTGCCAATAACTACAACTTCAGATGCATTTTTGTTGTATGTACTTTGAGAGCGAAATAAATGTATTTACTATTGATTAGACGACACTAACCTGGGCGGGGGCCCCATGGCGTCAGACTCCGGCGTGGAGACTGCGGCCTCTTCCTTCAGGACAAAGCTGACGGACGACTTGCCGAGGAAGTCGGCGTCCGTGGCCTTCGTGGAAACGTGAGTGACAACGATCATACGTATGCTCTGCCCAAAAGTATCTCATGATAGTGTAAAAATACGCTGTTCAGGTTCAATTCTTACGCAATTACTCACTAAAAGGAATTAGTAACACATTCATCTTTATTAAGGAACTTTATATCTCACCACTTTTTTCAACAGTTATTGTTTGAATAACATTATTATCGGTCCACATTAAAATACTGGTATTCAGCTACATCCGGTTAGACTGGAAGCCGACTCCAACGTAGTTGGGAAAAGGCTAGGCAAATGATAATTAGCCCCAGATCGAAAGAGCTAGAAGGTTTGGGGAAAGGCCTTTGCCCAGCAGTGGGATTATGCAGACTAATAGTAACATTATTAAATTGTAATTGATAAATCACCGACAAAAATTGGGGTTATAAAATTAATCTCAATTGACATTTGAAAAACATGTTTAAGGTGATTTCAAATAATCAAATGAAAGCATTCAATTTATAAGTGACACTACAAATTGGCATCCACACCTACGTTTTCTGAACTATTTGTTTATATTTATAAGTGACACTACAAATTGGTATCCACACCTACGTTTTCTGAACCATTTGTTTACATTCTCATCAGATACTTTTGGAACAGACTATAGTGCAGTCGAACAAGCTATTTGGTAAACAAGCAAAAATGCTCTTCTTTCCACTACACACTCAATATTATTTTTTACTGTATACTATAATTTTTGCGCTCTAGCATGATGCGGGTGACACATGTCAGTATGGCATGACTAGGTCAGTGGCAATATGCACAATTCAATTTTATCGATAACGATTCTTACAGCAAAAATCTCGTTCTCCTAATAATTTTAAAAATGTCTTTGATATATCATATTATTAGGAAATTTATTTTTAAACATATATTTAATACAAAACATTAAAAAATCACATTCAAATCACTACCGATATTTAATTTAAATTTTTTTTTTTTTCATGGTATCATTTTTTCGGCTAATTTAACTCTATAGATGTCTAACAACAAAAATTTTAAAATACATACAGTAAACTTCTTTTTCTATAAAAATATCGACTATCGATAAAAACCCATAATAGCAATACATCTCCTCACTAAACATGTCTATGGCGTTACGTTACACGCCTATCACTTTGCTTCATTTTTCTTTAAATTTGATTTTATTTGTAGATAATAACATTTTGGCAGGATAATTTATTTAATTTACCACAGTTATTATTGAATCTGTATTTTACGATTATGATATTTAGGGTGCAGCTAAAATATTAAATCATGATTGTAAATCGCGATAACGTTCAAGAGTGAAAAGAAATAGTTCGTCAAATGTCACCCGCACCATGCTAGAGCGCTAAAATTATAAGTGCATAATATTTTTTATGGCATACTTTAGAGAGTGATATAAAAGAAATGAGTACTCAGCACACACACAACATTCTTTCAAACCATTTACTAAAACAACTAAAAAAAAATGTTTTATTATTTTCACAAGTAAACCTTATGGTGGATCCGCAGTGGTTGATCAAATTATGTAAATACGTACGAGTATTTCTTATTGTCGCGAATCATATTTTGATCAAGATACAACCTTGCACTGACCTGCAAATTGCAAAAAAAAGCAAGAAAATTAGAATTTCGCGGGCTACGAGTACCACAGTGGATCAACCTGTACAACTAGTGATTGGAGCCTCCTTTTAACAGATAAGCCTGTAATGGGAGACTCCATAACTAGGAGGCTTGTATTAGCAATCTAGTTATGTATTGTTGCTACGGTCTGATTTTTAAGTGGACGGAATTCAAAAATTTCAGAAGTGTTGCCAATAATAAAACGGTCCTATTATAAACGGAATGCATTTAAGCGAAATTAAAAAAAAAATCTTTCTTGAATTTAAGGTTTCAACAAAACATAAAAATTGATTGATTATTTTAAAATGGTAATCAGATTTTTTATTATCAAATTATTGAAGTTACAATAATTAGTAAGGTAATTATATATTCTTTCACAGGAATCCCTGTCCATTAATCCATAGGTTACAAACCTTTTATAGGAATACTTTTTGTTTGTAAAATTTTCGCTTCTTGTAACTACAGACAGACAACGATGATGATATTAGTGCTATTGATACCTAAATAAATATTTAAATTTAAAAATATGTTCTTTTACTCTTTTTCCATTTAGCCATATAAATTTAATATTTTAGTTAGTGTGCATTGAATGCACAGAAAAACACTATTTACATGGTCATATAGTTTACTTGATCTCATTTTCATTCATATTTTTTGTTATTATATATCCAATTAATTCTAGTAATAAAATAACTTATAAAAAGCACATGACAGAAAAGGTTACTGATATCAGAAAGGTTAAAAATTATAACTGTCAAAGTTCCGTCGAATTAAAAATCAGACTGTAGTAATGTTAAGTCTGTGAGCCTTAAAGAAAATACTTACATTTACTTAGCACAGACTAAAAGGCATATTTTGTAAAACTGAAACATACAGCCTCAGGCTGCACCGAATAGGCGTAAATAATCGTGATCAGCGTCTCGCACATTCTATTTTTGCATTCTATTTCACTTATATTCCTTAACGTTGCTTTTTTACGCAATTTAAAATGTTTGTTTATGTTACTGTGTTCTATTACATTGTATATTTTGACTTTCAAGGTTCCATCGTTTATTTTGCCGAACTTTGCCGAATTCAATGTGACTGCTCCAGTAAGGTAGTGGCGGAATTAGTGCGTCAATCTAAAATAATTTAGTTAGGAATATAAATCAATTTCTATTGGTTGATAGCATATATTAGGTTGGGGAAAAAGTCTTTTCGCATTATAGTATGTATGAACTTAAAATAAAATATCTTTGGTTATACTATTTGTATCTGGCTGGTTTTGGTATCATTGAAAGTTTAAATTTTAAAGAACATAATTCCAAATTCAAATTAGGAAAAAGTGTGATTTTCATTTGTTTTTCGTACTGTCAAGATGAGTGAATCTAATGAAGAAATTCGATACGTTTTAAAAGTTTACTACAAAAAAGGTAAAAATGCAACGCAAGCCGCGAAAAAAATTTGCGATGTTTATGGACCCAGTGCAGTGTCTGTGAGAGTAGCACAAATTTGTTTTAAGCGTTTTCAATCCGGAAATTTTGATGCCAAAGATGCACGACGCTCTGGTCGCCCTATCACGGATAAAATGGTTGCCATTTTTGAAAAAGTGGAGCAAGATCGGCATATCAGTAGTTACAACGTAGCTGAAGAACTGGGAATTGACCACAAAACAGTTTTGGCTCATTTGAAAAAAACTGGGTACACAAAAAAGCTCGATATTTGGGTACCTCACGAGCTCACTGAAATAAACCTAATGAACCGTGTACTCATATGTGATTCTTTATTACGACGTAATGAAACCGAACCATTTTTGAAGAAGCTACTAACTGGAGATGAAAAGTGGATCACGTACGACAAGAACGTGCGAAAAAGGTCGTGGTAAAAGGCCGGTCAGGCTTCACAGACTGTGGCGAAACCCGGGTTCACTCGCAACAAGGTGATGCTGTGTGTGTGGTGGGATTGGAAAGGCATTATTGATTATGAGCTGTTACTACCAGGCAGGACTATCGATTCTGAACTCTACTGCGAACAACTGATGAGATTAAAGCAAGAAGTTGAGAGAAAGCTGCCGGAATTAATCAACAGAAGGGGTGTGGTTTTTCATCATGATAACGCTAGACCTCACACATCTTTAGCCACTCAGCAAAAATTAAGAGAGTTTGGCTGGGAGGTGTTAATGCATCCGCCGTATAGTCCTGACCTTGCACCTTCAGATTTCCACCTGTTTCGGTCTCTTCAGATTCTTTAGGCAGTGTCAGGTTAACATCACGAGAGGACTGCCAAAACCACTTGTCGCGGTATTTTGATCAGAAGTCCCAAAATTTCTATAGCAATGGGATCATGTCCCTACCTACAAGATGGCAGAAAGTTACCGAACAAAATGGTACCTACATACTTTAGATAAATGTAAATAATGTATATCAAAAAATGTTTTGAATTTTCTTAAAAAATGCGAAGAAACTTTTTCCCCAACCTATTATATAAGAAAGAAGGAGATGTGCCTAGTAGTTGAAAATGTATCGGACCCTGTGTCTCCACTTTGTCCCTACCACTGGCCAACTACTACACATGCAGTTCAGTAAAAGCAATAGATACGCAGTCGCGCACACACCCGCATTTCATAAATCAGAACGTACTACACAATCAATTATAAACCTTATCCCATTAAACACAGCGTGCATTTACCATGCACCGTACAACTTACACAGAAACATCGGTTTTTATCGTTGTGTGGTTTTTATTGTTATCACATTTTATTCGCTACATTTCAGTGATGATGAAATGAACCTTGAACAGATGAAACTTTGAACGGTGTCGTACTGTACGGTTATACATTTCGATGAAGTTTCATGCATTTTTTTTACCCGACTACTGCAATGCTAATGGGTTATGATTTTGACAGGCTATGTGAGTATGTATGTTCATTTGTTTCCTCATAACTCCTAAATTACTCGTCCTATTTGACAAACCGGACTGACATGTCATTACTAAATAATGTTATGCATAAATCGTACAGATAACGTGTAAAACCGATGTTATATTTAATGTATATGTTTCTCTTTCGTTGGATTTTTGTCGTAGTCGGTTTTTAGTTGCTAACTTTTTTTTTCTTGTAATTTTGTTTGTAAGGGGGGACGCGTCGCAATTCCTGGAGGTGTTCGTGACAATGGGCGTGATCGAGCTGACTCTGTACGTGGCGGACGACGGCAGTCCCGAGGTGGTCGCATTGCGCCCGCCCGCCACCGATGTCGTAGACCCCTGCGAGCCGACCCCGGCCCCGGTGGCCACTATGGAGTCATTACGGGTAGGTAGATAGCCCGTAGAATTGCCAAACTATAATGACAGTGGGAGCCCGAAAGGTTCTGAAGTGGCGACCGCGCACCGGTAGACGTAGTGCTGGCAGGCCTCCCGCAAGCTGGACCGATGCCTGGTGAAGGCCGCAGGAATCCGCTAGGTGCGGGAAGCACAGAACCGGTCCAAGTGGCGGCGCTTGTGATTATTTCTATATAATTTATATTATTTGATATCTCTCTTCTGTTCATAAATGCTTCATAATGTTCGTAGCAAAAGCATTCCGTGAACACTCGTAAGAAGGAGAAGGCCGAGACGGACTCGGAGAGCAGCCGCAGCCTCAATGAGTTGCGGCGCAATGAAGACCACGGACATACCAATCTGGAGTTTACGGTGAGACACACTTACATACTGCATTCCTACTAAAAGTATGCGTACATACGAACGCGCGTTGAAGAGATCTAATATAGAACTTTAGCAACCACGGAAGCATTGCCCGTTACGTATACCATGTTTACACAATAAGAGATCTAATATAGAACTTTAGCAACCACGGAAGCATTGCCCGTTACGTATTACCATGTTTACACAATAAGAGATCTAATATAGAACTTTAGCAACCACGGAAGCATTGCCCGTTACGTATTACCATGTTTACACAATAAGAGATCTAATATAGAACTTTAGCAACCACGGAAGCATTGCCCGTTACGTATACCATGTTTACACAATAAGAGATCTAATATAGAACTTTAGCAACCACGGAAGCATTGCCCGTTACGTATTACCATGTTTACACAATAAGAGATCTAATATAGAACTTTAGCAACCACGGAAGCATTGCCCGTTACGTATTACCATGTTTACACAATAAGAGATCTAATATAGAACTTTAGCAACCACGGAAGCATTGCCCGTTACGTATACCATGTTTACACAATAAGAGATCTAATATAGAACTTTAGCAACCACGGAAGCATTGCCCGTTACGTATTACCATGTTTACACAATAAGAGATCTAATATAGAACTTTAGCAACCACGGAAGCATTGCCCGTTACGTATACCATGTTTACACAATAAGAGATCTAATATAGAACTTTAGCAACCACGGAAGCATTGCCCGTTACGTATTACCATGTTTACACAATAAGAGATCTAATATAGAACTTTAGCAACCACGGAAGCATTGCCCGTTACGTATTACCATGTTTACACAATAAGAGATCTAATATAGAACTTTAGCAACCACGGAAGCATTGCCCGTTACGTATTACCATGTTTACACAATAAGAGATCTAATATAGAACTTTAGCAACCACGGAAGCATTGCCCGTTACGTATTACCATGTTTACACAATAAGAGATCTAATATAGAACTTTAGCAACCACGGAAGCATTGCCCGTTACGTATACCATGTTTACACAATAAGAGATCTAATATAGAACTTTAGCAACCACGGAAGCATTGCCCGTTACGTATTACCATGTTTACACAATAAGAGATCTAATATAGAACTTTAGCAACCACGGAAGCATTGCCCGTTACGTATACCATGTTTACACAATAAGAGATCTAATATAGAACTTTAGCAACCACGGAAGCATTGCCCGTTACGTATTACCATGTTTACACAATAAGAGATCTAATATAGAACTTTAGCAACCACGGAAGCATTGCCCGTTACGTATACCATGTTTACACAATAAGAGATCTAATATAGAACTTTAGCAACCACGGAAGCATTGCCCGTTACGTATTACCATGTTTACACAATAAGAGATCTAATATAGAACTTTAGCAACCACGGAAGCATTGCCCGTTACGTATACCATGTTTACACAATAAGAGATCTAATATAGAACTTTAGCAACCACGGAAGCATTGCCCGTTACGTATTACCATGTTTACACAATAAGAGATCTAATATAGAACTTTAGCAACCACGGAAGCATTGCCCGTTACGTATACCATGTTTACACAATAAGAGATCTAATATAGAACTTTAGCAACCACGGAAGCATTGCCCGTTACGTATTACCATGTTTACACAATAAGAGATCTAATATAGAACTTTAGCAACCACGGAAGCATTGCCCGTTACGTATTACCATGTTTACACAATAAGAGATCTAATATAGAACTTTAGCAACCACGGAAGCATTGCCCGTTACGTATACCATGTTTACACAATAAGAGATCTAATATAGAACTTTAGCAACCACGGAAGCATTGCCCGTTACGTATTACCATGTTTACACAATAAGAGATCTAATATAGAACTTTAGCAACCACGGAAGCATTGCCCGTTACGTATACCATGTTTACACAATAAGAGATCTAATATAGAACTTTAGCAACCACGGAAGCATTGCCCGTTACGTATTACCATGTTTACACAATAAGAGATCTAATATAGAACTTTAGCAACCACGGAAGCATTGCCCGTTACGTATACCATGTTTACACAATAAGAGATCTAATATAGAACTTTAGCAACCACGGAAGCATTGCCCGTTACGTATTACCATGTTTACACAATAAGAGATCTAATATAGAACTTTAGCAACCACGGAAGCATTGCCCGTTACGTATACCATGTTTACACAATAAGAGATCTAATATAGAACTTTAGCAACCACGGAAGCATTGCCCGTTACGTATTACCATGTTTACACAATAAGAGATCTAATATAGAACTTTAGCAACCACGGAAGCATTGCCCGTTACGTATACCATGTTTACACAATAAGAGATCTAATATAGAACTTTAGCAACCACGGAAGCATTGCCCGTTACGTATACCATGTTTACACAATAAGAGATCTAATATAGAACTTTAGCAACCACGGAAGCATTGCCCGTTACGTATTACCATGTTTACACAATAAGAGATCTAATATAGAACTTTAGCAACCACGGAAGCATTGCCCGTTACGTATTACCATGTTTACACAATAAGAGATCTAATATAGAACTTTAGCAACCACGGAAGCATTGCCCGTTACGTATTACCATGTTTACACAATAAGAGATCTAATATAGAACTTTAGCAACCACGGAAGCATTGCCCGTTACGTATTACCATGTTTACACAATAAGAGATCTAATATAGAACTTTAGCAACCACGGAAGCATTGCCCGTTACGTATACCATGTTTACACAATAAGAGATCTAATATAGAACTTTAGCAACCACGGAAGCATTGCCCGTTACGTATTACCATGTTTACACAATAAGAGATCTAATATAGAACTTTAGCAACCACGGAAGCATTGCCCGTTACGTATTACCATGTTTACACAATAAGAGATCTAATATAGAACTTTAGCAACCACGGAAGCATTGCCCGTTACGTATTACCATGTTTACACAATAAGAGATTAAGAAATCCATGAAATTACAAAAATCTGTTTCCTAAACATGTGAGTGACAGGTGACGATCTGCTACCGGAGTAGGTAATCCGACAGAGGCAACACTTCATACAAACGCGCAATGATAGGTGCACTACTCAAAGGCACGGCAGTACAGAACTAAGAAGCTTTGCCTCTATGGGGGGTCACTCTGTGGTGCGACGTTCGTGCTAAGTAAATTTCATTGATAATAGTTGTTTATTATTCAATAATTATCAGAATGAGAGTTAGTTGCCCCACGCAAGGGGAATCCAAAGGGGTAACTCGACAGACCGCGAACTTATATTAAAACTGAAAAAAATTAGGTCGACGTTTTAACTTGAAACCACTCAAGAGTTGCAAGCTTATTTTAAAAAATACAGAATCTTGACATTACCTTCACTTTATATATACAACATTATTTTTAGTATTTGTGAAAACTGAATTCCTATAATCAACCAGAGCATCCATAATCAACCTTCCTGTTGATTATGGATACTCTGACCTCGAATCTACAGGAAGAGGCACTCTGGTGTATGCTGTTTGCCAATGACATTGTTCTTGTCAGTGAAGATGTACCTAAGATTCGGAGCAAATTGGAGAAATGGCAACAGAAACTGGAGAATGTTGGCTTGAAAATCAGCAGAACCAAAACTGAATATATGTTCTGAGATTTCGTCGGTATCTCCAGTTCTGGAGCCATAGCGCTTGATGGTGCGCTTCTCCCAGTCTGCTCCGACTTTCGGTATCTCGGTTCACTCGTGCAAAGCGATGGCGAAGTAGATCGGACGGTTAAGCATAGGATTAACACGGGATGGATGAAATGGCGGCAGGTCACGGGAACAATCTGCGACTCCCGCATTCCCCTTAAACTTAAGGGGAAGATATATAAAACAATGGTTAGACCTGCTGTCTTGTATGGATCAGAATGTTGGACCGCAAAAGGGATGAATGAAAAGCAATTGCATGCAGCTGAGATGAGAATGGTAAGAGGGATGTGTGGTGTTACACGAATGGATAGAATAAGAAATGAGTACATAAGAGGAAGTCTGAAAGTGGCACCGGTGACTGAAAAGTTGTGCGGAAATCGGCTGTCATGGTATGGGCATGTGATGCGGAGGAGTGGGGAAAATGTCGTGAGGAAAGTTTTGAGTATGAATGTCGATGGCTATAAGAGTAGGGGAAGACCAAAGTAACGATGGATGGATTGTGTGAAAGATGACATGGCTAGAAAGGGGGTGACTACCGAGATGACGAATAATAGAGAAGTATGGAAAAAAGGACATGTTGCGCCGACCCCAAATAGATTGGGATAAGGGCAGGAGAATGATGTGAAACCTGAATATAGTTTGTTCAGAATAAATAACTGAATCGATTCCAATAATTTTTATAACGTGTTTTATTTTGCCCCAAAAATCTTTAAAAACGGTTACAATATGGACACCGCGCGACGAACACAAGTTACGGTAGGTCATAGCGGCACTAGGCACGGGCGCACAGCGGGCGCCGCGTGGTGATCATGTTTTTGTACGGACAACCAGGTAACATAACAAGCTTTTAACTTTGTGATTTTTCATGATACAGTTTTGAAATGTTGTACATAGATTCTTTACATATAAAAATACTAGACACGTGTTTCGGGTTTCGCATATACTAAAACTGATGTTGTATATTAGAAAATGCAATTTTTTTAAGATCCTCCACAGTTCTCGCAGTGCAGATTGATGCACTCGCAATAGCCGTGACAATATTTCTTTGACTTTGTCTTTGAATAGACGTGACAATAATCAAGTTTACCTACATCAATATAGTACGGCACTTATGTGCAAAACTGTGTTTTGCATGGCTCTAAAAATGTATAACAAACTACCTGAGAGCTGGAAGTAGTTAAGTGACGTAGCGTTCAAACAGAAAGTTATTAATTTTCTAACACAAAGCTTATTATAATTTGAATGAGTTTTGATATGAGAGATTTTGATTATATTTTACTAATTTATTATAGTTTTTAATTATCATGACATTTTTAAATAATTGGCATTTGAGTATACGTCATTTTTTTAATATGATCAAACGAGATGATCTGTTTTTATATGTACTTTTAACATCTCTTGCATGCTGACATTTTGTTTTGTATGTATTGTACTCATGTTTGAGCGAATAAATGATTACCTATCATAACTTACCTTCTTATCAGCGTGTCAAATTTGTAAAAAAGCTTTGAAAAAAAAGTTATTTCGTACCGTCGCGTCCCAAAACCAGCTTTTTGGGATCCAAAAATAAGAAATAGTCCGATGTATGTAAATGAGAGGAAAATGAACATGGTACGGGATTTGTCATCCACGCACACTTTAAATTCCAATGTATTTTGGATAATATTACTTTACACACAGCCTCAGGCTTCAATATATTATTTAAATTTATTTTCCACCCTTTTATGAAGTTTTTAAATCTATATAATTTAAAATCAATTGCCGAATGTATGTACGCGCAAAACTCTAGAACGGTAGCACCTATTTGGCAATTTTTTTTTTGTTGTGTTTGTAACTGTCAGGAAAGGCTAGGCAGATTGAAAATTGATATGAATAGCATTGCATTCTTTATCACTCAGAACACCACATCAATTAGTAACCTATTAAGTTACGTTATCACCACTTTTTATTTGAAATTGTTTTAGCGCCACTAATCAACCACCAATGGAAAGCGATTTTTATAACATAATCAATATCATTACATTTTTAAATAACACAGACGTAGCTACCGTAAGGACGTGTTTTTAAATTATTATGGTTATCACATACATTCGTTAGTACCATTTTGTGTTAATAGATGTCGTTACGTGTATGAAATCTTGAACACTTTAAATTCTTTTGATAGTTCGAAGCGATTGCGATGAAACAAAAACTAAATGTAAGTCTGAGTTACACACAATATTTGTGTATACAATTTAACCATATTGGTTTTGTACTTTTTACGTGATACTGTAACAATAAAACCTCTCATAGACAAACAGACAAAAATTACAAAAATGGTAGAAATGGCATCTGTTGGTGATTCTTTAAAACCCCACCTATTTTTTTTTGAAATATTTTCAATGTACAGAAACACCTCGTCTACAGATTTATTATATGTATAGATGTATAGATGACGTTTAGTTGTTCTGTTTCTTATCTGTTACATCTACATCCGAAAATAATGTTAATTTGTTGTTTTGTGAATAAAGTTGTAGAACGTTATACTATGCCTGCTATTTTTTAAAATATCAGCAATAGCAGTTTATAAAACTCAGTGTGTCATTTAATTTCATTTTATACATGATCGTAAATGTCTCATTTTCTTCATATTAGTACACCCTTGCGAAGCCGGGGAGGGCAACTAATTTAAAAATGAAATGCTGTTAGGTTTGTAAGCGCATCACTCGAGAACGGCGACGGATTTGGCAATTGTTTTATTTTAATTTCTTCGTAATAGTCCGAATAAGGTTTAAGTATAAGGAAATCATGTTTTTTTAATATTCCTGGAAAATTGGAAAAATGGGAAAAACTGAAAGTCAAAAACTGAAATTCTATGGGATTTTGTAGCAACTATAGTGTGGGCAGGACAACGTGTGTCGGCTCAGCTAGTACGTAATAATGATGTCTGTTACAGGCAGACATGCAGGTAGAAGGTACCGTGCCGCTCCTGCAAGTCACGCTGTTTCAGCCCAACGTCTACTATTGGAGGAGGAAGACACAGAAAACTCTACAGGTATAGCATATCACATTTTTTTTTCACCATGGCATTCAGATACAAGTTTGATTTGCATGTTATTTAATTAAACCGGGGGCAGTTACGGTATAGATTTTTTTAGGCTTGGATTTACTTGTTATATTTCAATAATAATAATCATACGGACCCAATCCACTAGAGCCACCCAAACCCATAACCCAATGTGTTTTGTTTCCATGTTCTGCATTATTACTGCACTAACCGGGGGTTGTCCTTGGGTGCACTTGCATAAAGCATACAGGGATAATCGTTGGCGGGAGCCTCCTCGTCATTTAAAATTGTCTAAGGGGCCTCTGCGAGTTGGCTTCGGCCCCTCGTACGCCTTCCAATGATCCGGGACCCCAGGGTCCTGAGATGTGTCAATGCAGACGGCATTATTATTATAGAAATACAACAAAAAGTGCCGTGATGTAAAATTTATTGGAACTGTCTGAAAAAAAACCACCTTATCTGCATACATACATAGTCATTATAGCGAATAAATGATATATATATAGCTAGTAATATCGAAAGTGGCGTCTTAACTTGCGACCTGGTCGCAACGAGCTGGCTACATAACGCAGGAAGGATTGCTGGAAGGTGAGAAAGTAAAGCGATAACATAAACCAGTCAAATTATTAAGAAAAAATAACTGTCAATTTTACATTGTCCAGTGTTATCTCTGTGCAAACAACGTTTTTCATTTTCATCAAAAGTTATCTTGTTTTATTTCGTCAAAAGGTTATGGGCCCAGTCACTAAATTTGCCATAAAGAACCTTTGCGGTATAGATGACTACTCTACGTGGAAATTCGCACTAAAAATGATTCTCATACGAGAAAAGTTGTTCACGTATACGTCAAACTACCCGGATTCCAAAGACTCCACCGCCATTGAGAAGGACCAAGATGCACTAGCTTTGATTTGTCTACATGTGGAACCTACACATTATGCGTATGTACAAGATTCAAAGTATGCCAAAGATGCTTGGGATAATTTAGCGAAAGCGTTTGAGGACAAAGGCGTAAATCACAGGATCACCCTCATGAATGCTTTGATGGATGAGAAGCTAGAGAGACACTCGTCGATGCATGAATATGTTGCTGCAGTTATGTCTCTTTCTCAAAAGTTGAAGGATATTGCCACCGGATTTGACGATGATCTTGTAGCTGTCGTGTTACTGAGAGGACTACCTGAAGAGTACAGGCCTATGCGAATGGCACTGGAACACTCTGGGATGAAGTTGACTTCAGAAAACGTACGGCAGAAATTATTGCAGGAGAATTCACGTCAAGGTTGTAGTACATTGCCTTCAGCGGACTCAGCATTGGCTGTGAGTAAGAGTAAGAAGCGGAATGGGAACAAAGATTTAAATATGACTAAAGTTAAATGCTTTAAATGTGGAAAGAGTGGACATAAGAAGCCGGACTGTCCTGAAGGAAGGAAAGCGGGTTCGATCTCCAAACGATTAAATGCAAGGGTAAGAGTGATATCATGGTGAGTTTGAAATGACGAATGCTTGCTGTGAGGGATGTCATGTATGTACCCGATTTACGTGTTAATCTGTTATCAGTGTCTAAATTAGTAGAGAAAGGATGGAAGGTAAGTTTTGACAGAGATGGGTGCAAGCTAATTCACAATTTAGTTCCAGGCCATTTCAAGGGAAAGCTTCTTTTGGCTATTGCTAGTGAAGTCTCAGGGATCTACAAGCTTGAAGGTTGTCAGGCGATTGTAGATGAGACAGCGTTGGCGTCAGTGAAAGCAGGGAATCCTTTGATGTTGTGGCACCGGCGGCTTGGACACGTAAATGAGCGAGATTTACGTAAGCTTCCGGGTATGGATTTTGGAACGAGCGTAATGGAGCCTTGTGTCGCCTGTATTAAGGGGAAGGCACATTGTTTACCTTTTCCAGTTGGTGAGGCTGAGAGCCCTCTCAGCCTCACCAACTGGAAAAGCCAGAACTGCCCAGTCGAGAGACTGCAACTGGTTCACGCAGATGTCTGTGGTCCAATGTCTGAACCCACGTATGGTGGATCTCAGTATATGCTAGTTATTTTAGATGATTTTACACGTAAATCTTTTGTATTTTTCCTTAAATCAAAAGATCAGGTTTTCGATCATTTTAAAAATTTTTCTAGCTAGTAAAGAGGTTGAAACCGGGTTGAAAGTAAAGTGCGTACGCACAGACAATGGAACAGAATTTGTGAACACGAAATTTGATGGGTTTCTATACCAAAAAGGTATAAAACATCAGTTGACTGTTCCCTACACTCCAGAGCAAAATGGCGTAGTGGAGCGAGCAAACCGCACTATTGTGGAGGTGGCTCGTGCTATGTTGGCGGAAAAGGGTCTGAGTGCGAGACTGTGGGCAGAGGCATGTTATACGGCTGTTTATACGAAGAACAGGCTACCTCACAGTGGCAATAATGGTAAAATTCCTGAGGAGTTGTGGACAGGGAAGGTTCAGTCGTTCGAACATTTCAGAGTTTTTGGAACGAAGGCGTTTGTGCACGTGTCCAAGGAAACTCGGAAGAAATGGAGCCCTAAAGCGGTAGAACATATCTTTGTTGGTTACTGTGAAGAAACCAAGGGATATCGTTTCATACATCCCAGTAATCCTCGCGTCATTGTTAGAGCAAGGGATGTAGTTTTCTTGGAGGACTCTACAGGAAGTTTCAGAGAATCCAAGTCAGCTCGTAGGTAGCAGTGACAAGGGTGCTGAAGTATTCTGGGAACTTGCAAAGGTAGAAGGCCAGTCAGGTTCGTCACCTGGTAGAGCAGAAGCTTCTCAAGGGCCGAGTTCCACAGATGAGGCTGAAGTATATGAAGATGCGGAAGTGGAGGTGGGAGAAACGGGTGATAGCGAAGCAGAAAATGTCGTAGTGGAAAATGTTGAAGTTGAAGAGACTATAAATAGAGGAGAGTCAAACGAAGGTGAATGTCGTTATCCTCTTCGTATTAGAATCCGAGAAGGAAATCTTCATGGACTTGCATGCTGTGCAGAAGCGCAGGAGCCTTTGACAGTTAAGGAAGCCTTAAGTCGGAAAGATAAGGACAACTGGAAGGAAACCATGAAGAAAGAGATGGATTCGATGTATGAGAACAAGGTCTGGAAGCTCATCAACAAGCCACCTGGAGCTAAAGTCGTGGGAAATAAATGGATCTTTAAGTACAAGTTTGATGCAGATGGTAACAATACCTATAAAGCTCGACTTGTGGCGAAAGGTTTTACTCAGTCCTACGGGGTTGATTACTTCGAAACTTATTCACCGGTCGTGAGAAGATCGACAGTTAGATTGCTGCTATCGTTGGCTGTTGAAAAGGATTTATTCATCAGTCACTTCGATGTGAACACCACCTTTCTTAACGGTGATTTACATGAAAGAGTTTATATGCGACAGCCGGAGGGTTGCATAGACGAAAACTCGAAGGCAAAAGTTTGCTTACTAGAAAAAGCGATATATGGTCTCAAAAAAGCTTCACGGTCTTGGAATGAAAAAGTAAATGAAGTCTTTGAACTTCAAGCGCTGTGACTTTGATAGCTGTCTTTACAAAAATAATAATTTTTATATCGCTTTATACGTTGACGATTTTTTTATTATTTTACAAAGACAAACAGCAGAAGGAAGTTTTATTAGACAATCTTTGTAAACATTTCAAGATAAAGGATTTAGGGGAAGCGAGACAAGTTTTGGGTATGCTTTTGTTTAAGACGGACACCGGAATATATTTGAATCAAGAGAGACTTATTTCGAAGGTCTTGGATGAATGTGGTATGTCTGACTGCAAACCAGTGAAAACTCCGACGGAAATGAATTTCCATAAAGCCTTAGCAGAAGGGGAAGGAGGTAAGCTCTTATCCTGCCAAGACTCTCGTAGTTGTCAGGCGCTTATAGGGTCGCTGAACTATTTGGCCTGTAACACACGCCCGGACATTGCGGCTGCGGTAAATTTTTTGGCGCAGTATAACTCATGTTGTGAGGAACGCCATTGGAAAGCTGCTAAACATATCTTGAAATACCTTAAGGGTACAAAGGATCTATGTTTGATATTTCCCAAGTCGCCGGGTGCAGGACATTACGGGATTCGTAGATGCTGACTGGGGAGGGAACATCAAAGATAGGAAATCTTATTCTGGGTTTATTTTTAGATACGGAAACTCGTTGATTAACTGGGAATGCCGGAAACAAGCTTGTGTGGCACTATCACTTTCGGAGGCAACCAAGGAGGCAGTTCACTTGCGGCAGCTGAATGCATTTATGAGAAGTGAATGTCTTGGGTCTATTTGCATTTATGTAGATAATCAGAGTGCTATTAAACTTGCGTACAATCCTGTAGCGCATAGAAGGACGAAACATATAGACATAAGGGCACACTATGTCAGAGATTGCATTGCTCAGAATGTTGTGCGTCTGAACTATGTGTGTACGGAAGATAACCCAGCAGAATTGCTGACAAAACCATTAGGTCGTGTGGCATTTAACAAATGTGTGCGTGATCTGAGTTTGGGTATGTCTGGTGTGATGTAATGTAATTATATCTGATGATGGATGTTGTTTGAGGGGTAGTAATAAGAAAAAATAACTGTCAATTTTACATTGTCAAGTTTTATCTCTGTGCAAACAACGTTTTTCATTTTCATCAAAAGTTATCTTGTTTTATTTCATCAAAACAAATACTTAGATTATCACGCAATTTTAAATATTTCAACAATCTACAAATTCGATCTTTGCGAGCATTATCGACTGTTTCATCTGTATCTCTAGATATTTTTTTATTTTTAAACCTGGTTAGATAGCTGATTAAATGAAGATGTCTTCTCCTTAATGTGTACGCTTAATGCAATAGTACAATTTTGTCAAAGTTCATATACGTAGGTGATTTTTGAAAATGGTTAATACAACTCTTCCTTTAACCCGTGAAGCGTCCGTTATATACATAAAAAAACACATAGGTCATGTCAATGTGTGCTCGAATGTCCACCAAACCCCATAGGTTCACAACTACTGTAAGCTCGCGGTCGCCATTGGATGATGGTATTTTACGTTCATATATACAGGATGAATTGTAATTTGACGTATTCGTTCCAGGACGGGATAGAGTGACCTACTTGCAACAATTAAGCACCCCATAAAGCCGAGGCGAAAGTTCATGGGATTCGAGGAAACCCAGCTTTTATGTATTTTTGTAAATTTCTCAGAATTTGTCACTAAATATCACGTTTCTCTAAACTCAAGTTGAATGGCCTTCATTGCTATTCCATTGCGTACCTAATATTTAAACAAACCTTTCGATGGAACCAAGTTTTCTAAAACGTCAAACGGTTACAAGTTAAAGGAAGAAATTTAGTAACCATTTTCAAATATCATCTACGTACATGAACTTTGAAGCCAGTTATCTCAAACTTCTACTATGGCATTAAGCGTCACAAGACAAATTACGGGGCAGACATCTTCAATTAATCAGCTATATATGGAGGTACAAAATGTAAAAAAAATATGTAGAGGTGCCCATGAAGTAGTCGATAAGGCTGGCAAAGGATGAATTCGCAAATTGTTGAAATATTTAAAACTTGATTTATTTCAAATTTACGTCATCGCACTACTTTCTTACCACCCAGCAATCCTTCCAGCGTTAGGTTGCCAGGTCGTCACGACCAGGCTAAGACACTCATTTTGTAACGCTCGCTGTCGACGCATTGATCACTCACTAAGCACTGTCGCTTAGTTCGCGTGTCTTTAAACTATTGTGCACGTAGGTACAAACTCCTAATTCTTTAATGAACTACAAATTTTGAAGTTTTTAATAAATTAATGGTGTGGTATCTGTTCTTTCCCCACACAATTTATTCACCCCACAAGAAAAGATAATAGTTTATAGATACAACATCGCTCAATAGGTACGTCCCACTACCTCAACTGTAGCGCAGCGCCTCGATAGATGCGCACTTTTTGACATCGGCCTCATAAAGCCGCGCGACAGTTGAGGGCATAATAATCCGAATAAAATTTTTAGGCAAAGAAAAATTGGAAACGTTGCCCGGAAATCTCGGGAAATACTGAAAATTATGTTTTCTATGGGACTTTTGTTTTGTATTAATTAGGACAATGTTTGTCGGGTCAGCTAGTAAATAAATAAATAATGTAATCCTCCATAGCTATCCCTGTTCGACGCGTGGGTAGCGCTTGGCTCGGGCGCGGAGGAGCAATGGCACACTGTGCTACTGTCCACGGCGAAGGGCGTGCCCGACCCCGTCACGGAGATTCCGCCCGCGCTCGCAACCTTCAAGCTCGTAACCCCTTTCAACAGTGAGTGGCTTCAATACCATTAAATCTACATCCATGGTTATATTCGGTAAAAATGTCAGTTACACGTGAAAACTTGTAACGTTAAACGTGTAACTGAGAAGGCTTCACGCTATTAACAACTCATTTCACTTAAGTTTTCACGGTGATATATTTACAGAATAGCACTGCAGGTTGTCTTCTACTTCATAAAAATCTTAAAGTCATTCACTGACAGACGACGCACAGCCAAACCGCAGAGTCTAGTAGCATGAAATTTTGTACAAGTTCCTTTTGTTACGAAGGTGGGCACTAAGGAAGGATTTTTGAAAATTCATCTCTTAAATAGGGGTTGGAATTTCTTGCCCATTCTTCTCCATCTTGGAAGGGGCGACTAGAATCCATTCTATTTTTTTTTGTAAATTTTGACGTTCAAAAGTGCCTTTTTTATGCCTATTTGAAATTAATTATTCCACTTTGACTTTTATGAAAGAATGGATATTCGTCACTTTTCCCGGTTCGATGTGGCTTGTAAAAAGAACAAAATCACTCTGTTGTAATTTACAGCGTTCCGTAGTCAAGTGGTATAAACGGAACCCAATGAAATAATTTTATGTCACACAGCCATTCTACTTGGAGACTATTAATTAGCACTACGGTATATCGATGAAAATTGGAAAGGTTTTTTTTTCTTTTGGCTTCGCACAGTTTGTGCATTTAGCCAATGTCACATTTAGTTTGTAGAAACAAAGGTAGGGAAACGAAGACATTATTATAATTAATTAAATATTACTGGATCTAGGATAGGAGGTTAAATAGGATAAGAAATAAGTGTATTCTGTGCACCGCTCAACAATGGTGAAATAATGAAAAAAATGTTTAGGCGTGCGCTCAGTGGGAAAGGAAAAAAACATACTGAATGCATTTAAGAATTTTTATTAAGTAAGTAGATAAATAATAATATAACTTTATTTTCAGACAACACGGTCCATAAAAAAAACAACACAGGGCATAAAATATATAACTAGTTACATTACATTAAAAATAAAAATAAATGAGTGAAATATTGTGTTTAACGACGAGTGTACGACAATAAACTGTAATTATTTGATATAGGTGGCAGCGGTACGTCGAACATGAGCGCGCGAGGCTATATGCGCCTCGACATCGAGCGACCCGTGCGACTAAACGTGTCCACTGACAAGCTGCTGAGAATCTCTGGCATTATCCTCCTGGTAAGCTACGGATGTCATTATTTTTATTTAAATAAATACCTCGCATCGGGGCTATTCCCCGGAAGAGCAAGGAAACGATGGAAGGGCTGTGTGAAAGATGATATGACTAGAAAGGGTGACTACCGAGATGACGACTAAAGGAAACGTATGCATGAAACGGACGTGTTGCGCCGACCCCAAATAAATTGGGATAAGGGCAGGAGAGTGATGATAAAAAGCTCGCAGTATTGTTCCGTGCAGACCATAAGTTGTTTATCCTTTTTGTTTTATGTGATGCACAAAAAAGTGTTTAATAAATAAATTTACCACAAAGTAGAGGATTTCTTGTTCACATTAAATTATCAGACACGTTGTAGTGTCATAAAGTCCAAACTTGTACAAACATCAACTTAGACATCTCACGACTCCTATGAAATCGTCGAACGCGCAGTCTTGTTTGCTCTTTAAGGCGCTTAAAATAAAGTTTAATATTCAATGTCATCTGCAAATAGAAGATGACGTTGAATATGCTCTGTGCTCGTTTGTTCCGTAGCGAGCAAATCAATGTACTTTTAAGACGATAAAATTGTGTGTAAACATGTAATCGTTTGTTATAGCTGAAGCGAGACATTACTCGGCCTTACACGTGGACGCGGGAACCTCCCAAACCGTTCCTGTACGAATTGAAGAACAAATTGAGTGAGTTAATTATCTGTATCAATTTCTTTTTTTACTTAGCTTATACTGTCCCATTGCTGGACAAAGGCTTCCCCAAGTTCTTCCAGGAACCCTTTTCCCGCGCCTCATAAAACCAGCCTTCACGATACGCGTCCAGGTGGCCCAGCGGCCATCGTGCTTGCGGCTGATGTGACCCGCCCAACCCCCTTTGTGCCTGGCAGCCTTCTTGCCTACTTCCATTATATCCATTATGGAACGCAGCGTGGTATACCGAATTCTGTCCTGTCTTTTTACGCCCAGGATGCTGCGTTCCATTGATGTTTGGCAAACTCCAAGGCCGAAGTTTTGCGACGTGTTAAAGCCATCATGGTTCCAGTGTGCGAGAGAGACGGAACTATATATGACCGATAGCACCATCCTTTTTAGGGTTCCGTAGTCAAATGGCAAAAAACGGAACCCTTATGCATTCGTCATGTGTCTGTCTGTCCGTCCGTCCGTATGTCACAGCCACTTTTTTCCAAAACTATAAGCAGGGCCGGGGCGGTTCGCTGGGTAGTGTTGCTAAAGTAAATAAGCAAGTACTCGTCATCGCGTGTCGAATTTTCGAAGAAAGACGATGATTCCCGAAGCGAAGCGCATATATACGGTTTACGGTTTAAGAAATTTGTTCCTCAAAAATAATACAATTCACTTATCTTGAGAAGTACAAGTTAGTTTAAATAGTAAATAAGTACAAGAATTTATGAGTAATGGTAAGAGTAGGTACTCGTAAATAAACTAGTTTAATATTATAACAGAAAAAAACACTGATAGAGCCCAGCACACTCCTAAAAGCCTCCGTACGGTTGTTTAATAATACAAATGAATGTTCACAGTAAACGAAGGCGTTGAAAACATAACGATCCTTACGGGTCAGATCAGCGCGAGCGGGCGCGAGGGCGTTCTGGGCTGGGACAGTCTATCCCTCCAGGTGTGCATCAACGCTAGGCCCGAGAGAGTGCACGGCAGGGGTCTCATCACTGCGCTGTTGGTGACTGCGGGCCCCCCTGGGGACACGCGGCATGTGGTGTTGCAGCCGCTTATGGTGGGGTATGTATAACTCTTAACATATTATTCATCATTCTGTGTTTACCTTAACTTTATGAAATTAATTAAACATTCTATGATTACCTTATTTGATAAAATGTTAGGAAAAATCGTCTAAAGTTACAATATTTGTAATTATGTGAGCACCATGTGTCTATCAACATATAAATTTATCTGTAAGTATCAGAATTTTTAATGGGTGCGTCTCATATCATATAAAGATAGTTGGTACATTTTAATTTCAATAACGTTCACAAGATGTAATAAACGTGAGATATACCAACTGTTGATATAATTTCTTTACATATAACATGAATATACGCTAAAACTTATTTCGTATAACGTTTATTTAATCGAAAATCATTAGGTCTATCGTTTAAAATATATTGATACCATCATTATTATAACACCCCGATTCAGAGCAATCCGACATTTGGGTTAGGTTAGGTTAGAACAGCGACCATTAACGCGCGAAGGAGAGCGAGCGAAGCGAGCGTGCCGCGGTAGCGGCCGCCGAGCGCCAGATACACTCTATTGTTGGTGAATCATTTGGGTTAGCTTAGAACAGTGACCATTACCTCTATTGTTGGGGAATCATTTGGGTTAGGTTAGGTTAGGTTAGAACAGCGACCATTAACGCGCGATGGCGAGCGAGCGAAGCGAGTGTGCCGCGGTAGCGGCCGCCGAGCGCCAGATACCCTCTATTGTTGGTGAATCGTTTGGGTTAGATTAGAACAGTGACCATTACCTCTATTGTTGGGGAATCGTTTGGGTTAGATTAGAACAGTGACCATTACCTATATTGTTGGTGAATCGTTTGGGTTAGATTAGAACAGCGACCATTACCTATATTGTTGGTGAATCGTTTGGGTTAGATTAGAACAGTGACCATTACCTCTATTGTTGGTGAATCGTTTGGGTTAGATTAGAACAGTGACCATTACCTCTATTGTTGGGGAATCGTTTGGGTTAGGTTAGAACAGCGACCATTACCTATATTGTTGGTGAATCGTTTGGGTTAGATTAGAACAGTGACCATTACCTCTATTGTTGGTGAATCGTTTGGGTTAGATTAGAACAGTGACCATTACCTCTATTGTTGGTGAATCGTTTGGGTTAGATTAGAACAGTGACCATTACCTCTATTGTTGGGGAATCGTTTGGGTTAGGTTAGAACAGCGACCATTACCTCTATTGTTGGTGAATCGTTTGGGTTAGATTAGAACAGTGACCATTACCTCTATTGTTGGTGAATCGTTTGGGTTAGATTAGAACAGTGACCATTACCTCTATTGTTGGTGAATCGTTTGGGTTAGATTAGAACAGTGACCATTACCTCTATTGTTGGGGAATCGTTTGGGTTAGGTTAGAACAGCGACCATTACAGCGCGAAGGCGAGCGAGCGTGCCGCGGTAGCGTCCGCCGAGCGCCAGATACCCTCTATTGCAGTGGCGTTCCTTTCACTAAAGCCGAAAAGCTCGGCGTTCAATCCAACGTGAGCCTATAAATAAAAAAAAAAATAAATAAAAAGTACATCTGTAAACTTGTAAAGCATTCAACTCAATCATTAATTTTGCAAGATTTCATAATAATAATACACGCGTCCGTGTTGCCGCGCAGCTCCGGCCGCGCGCTAAATACGATGCATGGTTGCCAGGCTTACGCGGACAAAGAATAATATTTAAATTCTGCGACGTTTTCATCACACTCCGTTGCCAAACTATCTCCGATGCCGCAGTTGCGATCTCGCTCTAACGCTATAGCGTTAAGCATGATGCGACATCGCATCGATGAATGAAAACGTCAAGTCTGTAGTGCATTGCATAGCTTTCTCGCTCACACGTGCTGGCTTCTTATGAGGCTTCTAGACCTCTCATTTTTTGCAAAGAAATTGTTTACGTTGTTGATAATATTAAAAATACAGAATGTGTTACAGGACAAGAAGAGAAAGTTCAAGGAATGGCAGAGTGTAGAAAATGAGAACGTTAGTTTGAAAGCAGAAAAAAGAGTGAGTATGATGCTCTAAAGAAAAAAGCCAAGAAAGCTGTAGCCATAGCGAGAGCAAAGGCCCAGGACAAGCTTTATGACACATTGGATAATCCAGCAGGCCAAAAACATCTATACCGGCTTGCTAGAGCTAGAGAGAGGAAGACGAGGGATGTCTGCCAGATAAAGTGTATAAGGGATGAAACTGGAACAGTTCTTTCGGATGATGAGAAAATTAAGGATAGGTGGAAGGGCTATTTTGAAAGACTGATGAATGAGGAGTGAGTGTGCTTGAGAATAAACCAGCAAATGAGGGGTTAGTGAGAATGATTAGTATGGATGACGTGAGAATAGCAGTTACTGTTGGATGAAGAATGGCAAAGCAAGAGGTCCGGATGGAATACCAGTCGATGTATGGAAGTTATTACGGGTAGATGGATGGACGTGGTTAGCTTTATTCTTCAATAAGTTGTTGCTGGAGGAAGCCATACCTGACGAATGGTGCAACAGTTCGCTGGTGCCCATCTTTAAAAACAAAGGTGATGTGCTGGAGTGCAACAACTATAGAGGAATAAAGCTAATGTATAACTGAATAAGACGGATGAAAAAAAATTACATGCAGCGGAGATGAGAATGTTGAGATGGATGTGTGGAGTGACGAGAATGTATAAAGTGAGAAATGAGTATATAAGAGGAAGTTTGAAAGTGGCGCCAGTCGAACGTAGAGCTTCCCTTCCTCCCGTTGAGGACCCTGATTGTCCCCTGCCCCCCGTCACGCCGGACGAGGTGCAGGAGATAATCAAGGGTCTAAAACCCCGCAAAGCCCCTGGTTCAGATGGACTCACCAATAGGGTGTTCCAACTGTTCCCAGCAAATTTAATTATGCTAATGACCATCATCTTCAATGGTGCCATGAGCAATAATATTTTCCCCCAAGCCTGGAAACAGGCCACCGTTATCGGCATACCTAAGCCCGGCAAGCCCAAGAGCGAGCCCACTAGTTACCGCCCCATTAGCTTGCTCAATGTTCTCGGCAAGATCTATGAGAGACTTATTTATAAGCGACTCAGGGATTATGCCGAGACAAAGGGCCTCATCCCGAACGAACAATATGGGTTCCGAACCCAGCACTCCTGTGTGCAACAGGTTCACCGTATCGTCGAACACATAAGCGCTAATTTTCAGCGCAGTTTGATGACGGGCGCGGTCTTTTTCGATATAGCGAAAGCGTTTAACAAAGTCTGGCACAACGGCTTAATTTATAAGCTGTACAAACTCGGAGTGCCTGACCGTCTCGTGCTCATCCTACGAGACTTTTTGTCGAACCGTACGTTTCGTTACCGTATTGAAGGGGCACTTTCTGCCCCCCACCCGATTCGCGCGGGGGTCCCACAGGGCTCCGTAATTTCTCCTCTTATTTTCACACTATTTACTAGCGACATCCCGAAAAGTAAAAAGGCTCAGTTGGCTCTGTTTGCAGACGATACGGCCATATACTGTTCGGGACGTGACCAAAACGTGATAGCTCGTAATCTCCAAACAGCAGTCGATACCCTCGGCTGCTGGTTCCGTCGGTGGAGAATCGAGGTCAATCCTGACAAGAGTCAAGCGGTTCTCTTTTTGAAACCGTATTTCTCACGTTCCATTCCCCGACCAATCACCATGTTTGGTAAGCCGATCCCTTGGGAGAAGCGAGCCAAATATCTGGGGGTGACTCTCGATCAACGCCTCTCCTTTGCGGAGCACATTAAGCTGGTACGTTCACGGGCCGCTTTTGCCCTCGGTAGATTACATTACGTTTTAAATGCACGCAGCAAACTATCTCTTAAGTGCAAATTGCGCATTTACACTGCGTGCATTCGTCCCATCATGACGTATGCGGGTTCGGTATTTGCACACGCCAAACCCCGCTATCTGCATCGGATGCAGACATTACAAAACCGTTTCCTCCGAAGGATAACGGGCGCCCCTTGGTTCGTTCGGAACGCGGACCTCCACCTTGACCTCAGGATCCCCACGATCCATCAATTTTTGAAGCGCGGCTCGAAGCGTTTCTTTGACGCCGCCGCGAAGCATCGCAACCCTTTGGTTGTCGAGGCCGCGCGTTATACCCCCTCTCAAATTAGTAAGACTCGCCGTCCGCGTCATATTCTCACCGACCCTGATGACCCCATAACCCTCCTTCAGGAGAGTAGCAAGGCCACCAGTACGGTTTATAAACGTAGACCACCCCGGAATACATTCCGACCTCGCCGCCGAGGTCGCAATCGTAACCGCCCCCCCTCTATCCCCTACTCGGTGAAGCTGTGCCAGCTGGGGGCACAGCTGAGCCTGTAGCACTTGTCCCCCCCGTCATGATCCAGCCTGCCCCGTCTGGCTGTCATATTATTATTAGCGACGCTCAGTCGACTAATAATTTACCTTAGTTTTAGGCCTGGCCGGGGGCTTTAAGTTCGCTTAAAGAACCCACAGGAAACGCCCGGTTGAGCAGTCTCGACCCTTAGTGGTCAACTGCGAGATGCCATATATAAATAACTATAACTATAACTAAGTGGCGCCAGTGACAGAAAAGTTGAAAGGAAATCGTTTGTCTTGTTATGGGCATGTAATGAGGAGACGAAACGCATGTGACTAAATGAGTGATGAATATACATGTTGATGGATGGAGAGGCAGAGGAAGGCCAAAGAAAAGATGGATGGTTTGTGTGAGGAATGATATGAAAGAGAAGGGAGTGAATGATAGCGTGACGGTTGACAGGGGAGAATGGAAGAAGAAAACGTGTTGCGCCGACCCCAAGTAATATGGGATAAGGGCAGGAAGATGATGATGTTGATAATATCAGTATGTACTTATTTTGCAAATTGTTCTAATTTTTAAGCCCGGCTTTTGACTTTTTTATGAATGGAACGAATTGTGTGTGTAATAGTAGGAGCAAGTATGCGCAAGACGCTGGGCAAAACGTGAATTTCTCTCTAAAACGATACAATTTCAATTAGACTAGTTCAAATTTGTTTTGAGCGCGCTTACGGTTACTGGCATTGTTTGCTTTGATATTTTTTCATTTTCTATGAATAAATATTCTAAGAATTCTAAGTATTGTGATTCGTTTTTGCTGTGATTACCTTTGTTTTGAAGTGATTAGAAAGTTTCTTATCATTCAAATTAATTCGGAAACGAATGCAATTCTACCTTGTGAAGGATTAAAGTGTGTGCAATCATTACTCGGAAAGGTAAATAGTGATAGTTACTGCGGTGATGTGTGTTTCCCTACGACTTTGTAAGTGATCTGATTCTTAAGCCCGGCGTTGTTTTTATCAAAATGTGAATTCAGATTTTCGGAAACTGGCGTTGAAAACGTAAGTACGTAAGAAATAAGTAGGTAGGTACTTACTTACAGTAAGTTTTCTGACAATACGTACATAACTCTACTTCACCGTAACCAACCTCAAATTATTGTAGGTACATAATCTCGGAAATAAAAACAAGTAAGTAGACGTAAGTAGGTACTTAATTTTGTCAGTCCGAGAACAGACTACTCATTGTTTAGTAGGTATGAGAACGACAAACTTAGGTGGCTGGTATGGAGCCATGAAAAGACTAAATTTGTTTTATCACATGAATGTAAGTGTTGTTATAGGGATGGCATTTTGTAGTTTTGGTAAACCACTGAAAAACAAACCACCTTATTATTATCTCATCGAGATAACAAAACGCAATAGAAGTGTTTTGAAATGAAGATTAAAGTACATTTTCAATTCCTTATAATAAGGCGTACAGTAATTTAATATTATTGTAGTACAACAAATCGATAATTTGGCGGCCATCTAGTGGCTATTGATTGAAAAATTTTGCATGTGATGTGACAAGCAAATTATGAATTACGGTGAAAAGGTCCGGCTAAAAAAGTTGTGGCTATGCGCTTTCATTACCTAATATAGATGGCGCTTATGACAATTACTTGATGCTTGAAAATATTTAATTTTAGTACTTACTCTTCGTATTTTGGTTTTCTAACCAAAATTATAATAATGGTGTTTCTACTAACAACCATGAACAACAAAAGAAAATCAGCCAATCCCTCAGATGGCTGTTTTTACCCGACTACGGCAAAGCTAAAAGGAAGGGTTATGATTTTATGTTTAATCGTAAAAGATCTGTCGGCTTGCTCTAATTTTGACCCCTAGGCACGCCACTGCTCTATTGTTGGTGAATCATTTGGGTTAGATGAGGCGGTGAATGTCTCGTATTCAAATTCGTAAAGTAATTTCGTAAAGCTTTTGCTTTGTGTTTTTTACTAGGCCTTTTATCATATTAGACTAAATAGGTTTTATGTCTTTTGAGTGGTAGATCAAACGATTTTATATTCAATGTATGTTATGCTTATAAAAATTAGTTACTTAAAAATTATACCAATCGTTTATAATATTAACTGATCATTATATAAAATAAAATTATAGATTCAGTTGTTATATCTTGAAAATATTAGAAATTTTGTAATTATATTATATATTACTTACCCATTTTTAATACGAGTACTTTGTACCAATCGTAGTTTAGTAATTTTATTCCAGGTAAAATTAATGTCTAGATAATCAACGAATTAAGAATGATACTCGTATAGAATCATAACTCACTCGTAGAGGAGATCGTGGCTAAGTCGATCCATCAGGTTAAGCTACGCTTGCCAGGCATGGACAGTGGATGGGTGACCATCTTTACATACCGAGACTCCTCCGTGCCTCGGAAAGCACCTTATACCGTTGGTACCGGCTGTCATTCGTGGATCTTTGACAGTCGTTACAAGTTGTCAGAAGCCTGAAAGTCTGACAACAAGTCTTACCAAGGGGAATCGTTATTACCCAGTAATTTCGTTGTGGAGGTGAGATAGGCAGTCGCTCCATATAAAATACTGGTATTCAGCTGCATCCGGTTAGACTGGAAGCCGATCCCAACATAGTTAGGAAAAGGCTAGGCAGACTGACAGAATCATAACTCTTTTACGAAGTCCGCTAAAACATGGTCCCAAACTCATACCACTAAACTAATAAAGTCGCTGATAGACTTGAGCATCACAACGAGCATTCTAGCGAATGTTAAAATGGAGCGTTTTAGCGAGCGTTTTAACAGGAGCGTTTTTGCAAGCATTCTAGCGAAACGACAGTAAAGTTTCGAACTTTTTTTCCGAGCCGTGCAATTTTCAATTCAAGTCTGACATCTTCATGAAGAATACATTTTTAACGAACATTGACTAGAGTGATCGGGAAAATATTCGTAGCGATGTTCGGCTCTATGCTTGGCTCGGTTCGTTGTTCAGTTCGACAAATTTAAAAATGGCGAATGCACGATGTTTTATTACAAGTGAATGCTCAAGTCTATCAGCGGCTAAATACTAATGCAACACGCGCACAGACAAAACAAAATACTTTGCTAAATTTATTTTCTGTACATGAATTCGCCTACCCACTCATTTGGGGCGCAATTAGAGTAAGATAATATACACTTCTGGACACATCTATTGGCCCACCTTAGAGTTTAGGTTTCGATGGGCCCTACCGAAATATGATTGCTAGATTGAACAAAAACTGTTGATGCAGTTTTAAACCTGATACATTTTACCATCTTTTTCGATCGTATTGTTTTAAATTTGAATTCAGAATACCATTCGACATGGAGCTACGCCTAACAAGTCGGATATGCGCCTTGTTAAAGGCAATTGATTTTTGAATAAAAAACATGTTTTATCAAATAAAGGTTTAATTTAATAACGCGTGTTGCCTCCATGGGCATCTACCACAGCTCTCATATGATTAGGCATAGAGTTTATCAACCGCTCTATGAAATTTTGAGGGATCATCTCCCATTCCTCTTCTATGGCAGTTTTCAACTCCTGCATCGTCTGGGCAACTGGCTGACGAGCCCTAACACGTCTTTTTAGCTCGTCCCACATGTGCTCAATGGGGTTCATGTCTGGGCTTCTGGCTGGCCAGTCCATAACTGTGATGTTCACATCCCGAAGATATTCCCTGACGATGCCGGCCGCATGGGCTCTTGCATTATCATGCATAAAAAGGAAATTTGGGGCCACATAGTCCGCGTATGGTATCACGTGAGGTTCTAAGCACTCACGAATGTACCTTTCAGCATTTAATGTTGGCAGCCGTGGTCCTGTAACAACCTCAAGTTGAGTTTTGCCGCTCGCGGATATACCGCCCCAGACAGTCCATGAGCCACCGCCATAAGCAACCCTCTCTTCAAAGCAGCATTCTGCGAAACGCTCTCCCTTACGTCGGTAGACATTCTTCCTTCCATCATTGCCATGTAACACAATTTTAGACTAATCAGAAAAGAGTACACGGCTCCAATCTTGCTGTGTCCAATTTAAATGACTGCGTGCGAAATGAAGGCGCGCTGTTCGGTGGGCTCGCGTTAGTTTGGGGCCATTAGCTGGCTTGTGTGGTACCATATCGCGTTCTTTTAACCTTCTCCGAACAGTTCGAGCGCTCACAGATACTCCGTGGAAGTCGCGAAGTTGGTTTTGTATCTCAATGGAGGTAAGGTGACGATTTCTCAAGCTGGTCGTCACGATGAATCGATCCTGCCTTTCAGTTGTGACCCAAGATCGTGGCCTTCCTTGGCGACGAACAAAGCCGCCAGTCTCTAGGTACCTCCGATAAACATTTCGGACCGCAGATCGACTTAAATTAAGTTGAGCACTCACGTTTCTTTGGCTGTGTCCGGCCTGAATAAGTGCCACAGCTTGGGCGGCGACTTCAGGTGAAGTATCCATAGATTATTGATAGAACCTCACCTTAATGTTAAGAATAAGTAATGTTTGTTGCAAAACCAAAGATATCAATCACTTTTTCAAGAATTAATTCCAAGTAAACCAATAAAACCAAGTTTTCTTAGTATTCGATTGTTTGATATCAACAAACAGGCTCCAAATTGTCTTTTGTTTCTTTAAATTCTGTGTTCGAAATTCAAAAAAAGACTATTGAATGAAATTGTGAATGTGCCAGGTTCAAAACTGCATAAAAACTTTTTGCTCGACCTAATATAAAATTTTAGCTAGGACCAAACGAAACTGAAAATACAAGGTGGGCCAAAAGATGTGTCCAGAAGTGTAATATTAGAGTGAAACAGAAATATCGAACCAAGCGAGTGCGTACTAGATGGATGATTGCGTGACATTGAGCGGCCAGGATGGTGAACTGCAGTATGCAGTAGGAGTCAGTAATTTATTAAAAAACTTAATGGGGAAGGTCGATGGCGTGATCGTAGCTAGGTTCCTAAGGCTTACAATAAATTTGACATTTCGTTCATTCATGAGTTTGGTTTTATTTCACTATTTCGTTATTTTTGGTTATTTCAATATTTTTGATCAAGTGTTTGTCATGGAAAGTGTATAAATAAATTATTCTATTCTATTCTGAATAACAATACTAAAATGGTCACTACATATTATATAATAATATGTCGTTTCAAGGTGACTCGTCCCGGCATTTCCACTCACACCTGCCTTGTAAACCTTTTTTTAGTCGCCTTTCTATCATTCTCTCAACATGACCAAACCACGTCTTCTTTTAAAATAATGTTATCATTTAAGTGTTAAAATAATGTTTGCAGCATGGAAGGCGAAGCATTTTGGGAGGCGTGGCGGCGCGCGGAGGGTGGTCCGTGTGCGCGCGAGCCGACCTTGAAGATCAGCGTTGAGTTAGATGACGTCACCATGGACCTGAGGCCGTCCGAGCTGGTCGCCTTGAACCGGCTGCGGAGCGGGTACAAAGAGCTGTTGGAAAGACGAACGGTGATTATAACAATTATTCGTCAATAATATTTAAAAAAAAAACTAGATGAGGTCGATGTTTCCTAACCAACTACACGGTGACGGAACACCGAAACAAACTCGGAACTCAGTCTCTTTTTAAGTACAGACATTATCTTGGCGAGATCATATCCCTATCAAATACCTTATAGATTAGTGTCTGATATGGTCTTTCAGATGAGAATGCTAAGAGGGATGTGTGGTGTTACACGAATGGATAGAATAAGAAATGAGTAGGTACATAAGAGGAAGTCTGAAAGTGGCACTGGTGACTGAAAAGTTCTTCGGAAATCGGTTGTCATGGTATATGCATGTGATGCGGAGGAGTGAGGAAAATGTCGTGAGGAAAGTTTTGAGTATGAATTTCGATGGTTATAAGAGTAGGGGAAGACCAAAGTAACGATGGATGGATTGTGTGAAAGATGACATGGCTAGAAAGGGAGTGACTACCGAGATGACGACTAATAGAGAAGTATGGAAAAAAGGACATGTTGCGCCGACCCCAAATAGATTGGGATAAGGGCAGGAGAATGATGATGATGATGGTCTTTCAGGAAAAAAACCGGCCAAGTGCGTGTCGGACCACGCACAATGAAGGATTCCGTAGTTGGGATGAATTTATCCCAAAAACAAACTTGAAATTGTAGTTGAAAAACATGTTTTCCCATACATTCCAAGTGCAAATGTAAGTTTGTACGCACAATATTAATAGATTTACCATGTTTTTTTTAATACTGTTAGGGATGTAGGTGATTAAAAGAGAAGACACTAAATGGTACTGAATTTATTTTATGTGTGCTTCGCTGCTTATACATTTTTACAATGAAAAAACCGACCATTTGCGAGTCGGACTCGCACATGAAGGGTTCTGTACCATATATGTTTAACAATCGCAAAGATAACTTTGTATTTCATAATGGCACTGTGACTTACAAGGTTATTTTTGCAGTTGCAGAAAATCACCCATATTTAAACAAAATACCTTTGAATCGCCGTTTTTAGTAGATATTTGTTGATTATATACAGTATAATAATATGGTACATGATATACAGAAGGTTGAGGAGCTCGTGGCTAAGTAATAACAGCCTCTCGGGTCGATCCATCAGGTTAAGCTACGCTTGCCGGGATCGGTCCGTGGTTGGGTGACCATCCTTACATACTGAAACTCCTCCGTGCTTCGGATAGCACGTTAAGCCGTTGGTCCCGGCTGTCATTCGTGGATCTTTGACAGTCGTTACGGGTCGTCGAAGCCCGAAAGTCTGACAACCAGTCTTACCAAGGGGTATCGTATTACTCAGTTAATGGGTTGTGGAGATCAGATAGGCAGTCGCTCCATGTAAAAACCTGGTATTCAGCTGCATCCGGTTAGACTGGAAGCCGACCCCAACATAGTTGGGAAAAGGCTAGGCAGATTGATTGATATACAGAAGTTTCAAATTCCTAATTTGTTGAATTGTTGCAATAGAGCTCATACAAAAATGCTAGGTTAAAAACAAGAAAAAAAAGTTTATTGTAAAGGGGGAAGCCCTTTAATTTTTAACTTTACTTTATTTTTATTATTTGTTAATATAGCCGTAATAGAAATACACATCTGTGAAAATTTCAACTGTCTATCTATTACGGTTCATGAGATACAGCCCTGTGACAGACGGACGGACGGACGGACGGAGGGACGGACAGCGGAGTCTTAGTTAGTTTGTACGCACAATATTGAGAGACTAGCTAGACTGCCCGCGGCTTCGTCCGCGTGGGCGCCCGCTTTCATGAGTTTTATTTTTTTACGCGGAACCCTAATTATTTTTCTAAAATAAAAATAGCCTATGTTACTCCTTATAACATCAGATATCTGCTGTCGAAATCGGTGAAAATTCGTTTGGGAAGTTTCCATAACTTGACTCAAAGATTACTTAGACCATTTTTTGAGTTAATTAAGCCACTCAGTAAAATATTACCATTAAAAATGTAAGTATCCCATTTTGGTCCTTCAAGAATAGTCTTTCAAAACACCCAAAAACTTTTATTATTGTTTATTTTATATATCAAAAGTATAAATTCTGAGTTTCGAGTTAATCGGACCGTGCTTTAAAATTCTTCCATACAAACTTTAACATCCCTAAACCCCTTTGAGGAATAGTTTTGAAAAACTAATAATGACAAACTTTATTACTTACTTAAGCAAGTATTTGTGCTAAGATTTAAGTTAATTAACCAAATTAATAAGATTTTGCATATAAACTGTATCCCTGTTTTCACGTCTACAGGGTTGGAAATTTAAAAATCGTTTGGGAATTTTCCATAACTTGACTGAAAGATTATTTACACCTATTTTCGAGTTAATCAAGCCCCCCAGTAAAATCCTCCGCTGTAAAATTGACTACCCCTTTTCACCCCTTAGGGGTAGATTTTTGGAAAACCCTGATACACGTTAGTCTTAATTTTTGGTCTCAAGTATAAAAACTGAGTTTTGAGTTAATCGGACCGCGCGTTAAAATTCTTCCATACAAACTTTGACTCCCCCCAATCCCTCTTTAGGGGGTAATTTAGGAAAACTAAAAATGATGAACTTTATAATTTACTTAGATAAATATTCGTGCTAAGTTTCAAGTCTATTAACTCAAGGGATAACATTTTTCATACAAACTTTCATTATTTTATCCTATCTATCCTATTTTATCCCCTTAGGGATGGAATTTCCAAAAACTTTTCCTTAGTGGATGTTTACACCGTATAAGGTATCTATGTGCAAAATTTCAAGTCTGTGGGTCCAGCGGTTTGGGCTGTGTGATATATTAGTCAGTGATATAGATTTACCATGTTATTTTGAAACCATAGACTTCTTATAGGGTTTCCTGCAATCTATAGGTAAAGAACTATTTTCTTTATTTTTTCAAAATTTTAGGCTCAGGAGTTTCGGAGATAAGGAGGGGGGAATGGTCAATTTTCGTCTATTTTCTTAAATAACTTCAAAACAATTAATTTTAAAATTATTAAAAAAAATATATTTGAGACCGTCCCCTTTCATTTGATATGTCACACGGTACAATTTGCAAAACTTTTTTTTATTTTACTTATTTTGCCCCCAAAAGGGACCCCCATATTCAAAATTCATTTATTTACGTTACACGTCCGTGTTTGGGCACGTATAACAATACCTAAATCTCAGAGTCCATAAGTAGAAACAGTCGGTAAAATCACGGAAAATCGATGGAAAACACAAAATGTTGTCAGTACTTATCACTTTGTCAGTTGGCCGGTTGACAGATGAAATGTTGTTTTTTTTTTTGCGATGTTACCATACTCGAATTGTAGGTACTGTGATGTCATTTATGTATTAAATATTATCACTGCTATATTCTTAGCACAAACAGTAATTTTTATTTTCACATTTATATTCTTATGCAGGAATGTGTTTTCTTAGTATAGGTATTAATGCAATACGTAATGCAAAGCATTTTATGTAACTTGTCCCAGATTTTTATTACATGGCAACATTAAAAGTTCAGCTTAGCCTAAATTCAAGCCAGAAAAAGAAAACGGAAGCCATGATTATTTTTTGTCATCAATAAACTAGTCAACTAAGTTTTCAATTATGACGATTTTTTTTCTCAACTTATATAGGTCCTATGCTTGATTTGATAAAACTTGGTAAATTATTTCGTCGGTATCTATCACGGCGAAATAAGATGACGCTTAATAATTCCATCAACAATTTTCACGACTTTGTTCTTTCAACTGAATCGGTCCATTAGATCGGAGCAAATTGGCTATACAGACGGACAGACCGACAGACACACGAGTGATAAGGAGATACGGAACCCTAAAAACTGATTGCGGGTGACTTTAAAAACATTACAAAGACTTTAAAAACATTACAAATTAAGTCAACCCACCACGGCACTGCAAAGACCTTAGTTTATATACGTGACTTAATATTAGTAAATATTGAGAAACAAACAAAAAGAATCATATGATAAAACAATGAATTCTGAGTCGAATTGTGTAAAAAAGTGAATTTCGTAAAAAGTGCAGTTGACTCTTCCTACTTTGTTGCCGTCTTATGGTACGGTTACACCAAAACCGATTTTGTCGGCCGATGGCGGACAGAACTACTCGGACGAGTAATTCGGACGTGCATGTGCGCGGTACGGTTACACCAAAACCGATTTTATCGGCCGACACTGTTGTGCCGACATTGGTCGTTGCCGGTCTTCTGTAGTTGACTGTGCGGCAAAAGTGAAGCCGCACAGTCAACGACTTAACAGAGTGTAGATGCGTTTTCAAAATGGAGGAATTCGAAGAAATGTATCTTTTAGAAAATTCGTACCGTCCGTTTCGTACCGGAATTTTTCAATATCCATAAGTAGTCGTTTAGGTAGATAATAACACTGGTAGAAACACAACAGAATAAAGACAGAATGATTAAATTAAACTACGTTTATAGATACACTCAATTTACGCTTTAGACGCCGCCGGCAGACTGGCGAGAAATCCCAACAACTTTGGATTCATCGACCGTTTTCGGGCGTCGTCGGACGATAGCGGTTGTAGTAGTGTAAAACGCTCCCTTTCATTTACATAAGTTTGATTTAATCGGCCGAGTTCGGTCGAAGACGTTCGAGTAAAGATCGACCGATAACGGGTTTGGTGTACGCGTACCGTTACGGTACGGTTATAACAAAGCCGATTTTGTCGGCCGATGGCGGACCGAACTACTCGGACGAGTAACTCGGACGTGCATGTGCACGGTACGGTTACACCAAAACCGATTTTGTCGGCCGACACTGTTGTGCCGACAACGTTGCTGGTCTTCTGTAGTTGACTGTGCGGCTCAACAGAGTGTAGACTTGTTTTTAAAATGGAGGAATTCGAAGAAATATATCTTTTAGAAAATTCTTATCGTAATTTAATACCGTCCGTTTCGTACTGGAATTTTTCAATATCCATAGTCGTTTAGGTAGATAACAATACTGGCAGAAACACAACAGAATAAAGACAGAATGATTAGGTTAAACTATAAATACACTCAATTTGCGCTTTAGACGCCGGCAGACCGGCAGACTGGCGAGAAATCCCAACAAGTTCGGATTGATCGGCCGTTTTCGGGCGTCATCGGACGATGGCGGTTGTAGTAGTGTAAGCGCTCCCTTTCATTTACATATAATACGTTTGATTTGATCGGCCGAGTTCGGTCGAAGACGTCCGAGTAAAGATCGGCCGATATCGGGTTTGGTGTACGCGTACCGTTACTGTCTACACGGAAACGTCATTGTTGTCTATTCTTCCGTCGACAAAACCCCTTTCTATGGCGTGGTGCTGCTGGTGTAACTTTGAGGTACAGATTCATACAGCTATATGTAAGCTGGCACGCCCTTTATGTCTGGACTTCTGGAGGCTTACATGTAGATATTAAAGCCTGTTTGTGTTTTTATTTTTTATTTCTGCTTGAGTATAATTTACAATGTTTTTGTTAGTATATTGGCAAATAATTTAATTTAATATGTTAATTATTTATTAAAATACTTCATAGAATCAAATTCTTATAACTGAACAGACAGCTGTGCTGCTGGACAGTTTGTTGCACCTCTTCTTCTTCTCAGCTAAAACAAAAGGACGTGGTGAAGGATGGGCGTTTTGGGGCACTGTCTTATGTAATTTTGACGTTCAAAAAGTGCTGATTCTCAGCCTAGTTTCAATAAAAGACTTTTGATTTTATCATCCATAGTTTGTTTACTAATAAGAATGGTCTTTTCCCAGCATCCGGTCACTGCGCGCAGGGACTTCTCGGGCACTGTGTACAAGAAGCGGCAGATAGTCGCCGTCGCAAAACAGCTTCCCTTGAGGATCCACGACTCAGAATCATCGCAACAAAAGCCGCAACAACCATCGGAACAGCCATCGTCCTTATTCGAGGCAGAAATCGACGATTCTGACCACTTCTATAAGGACGACCTCAGGTACAGTCACATACAAATATATCACCGTAAGGGCTATTTTTGTCTGCTAATTAGTATTATATAATATTGCGTCGTATTATCAATACCGCAGAATGACATTCAGCTATCTTCTCTACATGCAGATCTCAAAATAAAAAATGTGACAATGACAGACTATGACAAAAAAAATCGATTTCATAAAATGGATAGGCTATTAAAAAGGTTTTAAGTAAATGTCAACTCAACTTTGGTCAAAGATGTATGCTATTTTGATCTTTGCCATCAACTAATAAACTATAATTATACTAATTATGTAGTTTTCTATGCAATAGTCTGCTCAGTGCCGTAGCTTCAATAGATATTATGGGTCCTGACTTGATAAAGGAAATATTTTTTTTTTTTTTTTTGATTTGGCATCTCGTAGTGTGACCATGAGAGGTCTCGACTACTTAACCGGACTTTGGAAAGAATTTAAGTGCTGCCGAAGATATAAAAGGCTTGACTGTACACAACTCGTTACTTATGTCTATTGATGTACCTTACCACTATGGTAATAAGGTTTAAAAGTGATTCACCGCAAATGTCCGCGATGATACATGTAATACGTCAAGTTTTTGACATCGCTATTTGCATCGTATATTGTGACAAGGTTCGAAGCAAGCTTCAGGTTTGCGTAAGTCGACCGTACGACATACTCACGACTTTTTCCGTGCGGTTGGGTAGGTAGGTTAAACTAGACAAGAAGCCTGTGTCTCAGAAGCCAAAATGATGTGTGATGTCAATGTGATCATCTTTCATTACTTGGGATAGAGCACCGTATTGACGTGTTAGAGAGTGACACCGACTAAGGATAGGTTTGGGAACTCCTCTCACTAGGTTAGATTAGTATACAGCTGTGATCATAAAATATCAATCAATCAATTTTTGTTACCAATCCCTGTTTCTTTATGTCCAACCTTAGTAAATACTATTTGTTGTTATACCTAAGAAGAAGTGCAGTTAATAGTCGGGAGTGGGACACCCAGTTGGAACGAAGTTCATCGTTTGCCTTAGTCGGTTTCGCACATCATTACAATAAAAAAAAAAAACAATAAAATAAGAAGGTCGGTGATTTTGAGCACAAATTGAGTACGTAGCGCTAATGAATATTACGTGTTATTGGACCTGTGTTTGTATATTACATTCAGATCTGGCCATTTTCTTGTTGTTTATAATATTTTGATTACTATTTGTCACATTTTAAATATCGTATCTACACGTGTGTGCGTCCAGTATCTGGAATCATAAACTAAAAGAAATAGTTGAAAGGATCAAAATAGCACAGATGCGCTATTGTGTTGCTCGCTAAACAAAAAAGCTATTTAAGCAAGCTGCGCCCTCAAATCCCACGACGCTTGTTCTACCCATATCGTCGAAAAAATATGTTAGTATAGCTTGTCCACTCTGAAATGACGCGCCCCACTACCGCATTTGCCGTAGTGTACGTATACAAGTAGTGGGGCGCGTCAATTCAGAGTGGACAAGCTATACCGTGGTAGCTCAGTGTCAGCATCTACCCGTGACAGAAGTCAGCAATATACTGCCGCCTGTCGCCCGCGCAGAGCGGCGCAGGCCGTTCCGTTCGGCTCCATAGGGAATTTTTATTTTTAGCAACGAAAATATGAATATTTCGAAAAAAATCACATATTTAATTATACTTAGATAATAAAATGGCCTTTGCCCAGAAGCGGGACAAAGTAGGTTTGGGGCAGGTAGATACAGTAGTAAAAAAACAGTCTGTTCATACAAAAAAAAAAATCATTAAAATATCTTAGTAGTTTGAAAGTAATATAATTTTTATGTTTTGGGTTCCTGAATTTATTTCATAAAGTATATTAAATACAATACTTAAATATTAACATCTAGGATTGATGTGTACGCGTTCTAGTTTAACAAACATTTTTTGCATAACTTACTTGCATTATTTGAAGGCGTAACAACAGATTTAAAAGGCACTAAAATCATAATGCTAAAGTATGATCGTACGTTACAATGTTTACCAGTCAACTCCTGCCGCAAGCTGCGTTAAAGAACTTCGTTCCAAAAACAGTGTTTTTTTTATAAATCTCTGTATTCTTTCCAAATGAAGAATTATGGGTTTCTTCATATCAATAATAAACACTTTACGACTTACAGGAGCGGTGCTTTCAAGATCCTGAGTGGAGGTCAGTTGCCGATGGCGTACCAGGTGATGCTGTCTGGTAACGCGGTTTCGTGGCGCTACCCGCACCCGAGAGCCATCACCAGGGTCGTCGCGTTCCCGTTGCCTGGACAGGTTAATAGGAACTATACACACGTTGTTAACTGTGAGGCGCTCCGCCGGAGTACAGGGTGTAACAAGACCCATCTCTTAGCTTACAACCACGTATTCTGTACTTCAAACTAATGTAACATGTCACAAAAATAATTGTTGCGAAATTACTTATTTTGAGTGTAAAAATCGCTGTTTCCGGTAGCGCTCAATGTAACGCACGAGAAACATTGTGCTTATAAGTCCATGCAACAGTACAGGGGTCGTGGGGGTATTCTACGTTAACTTACTTATAACATTAAAACCTGGTTTGATAAAAAAAAAAAAACGTCAGAAAAAGTTGGACCTTAGATTTCTCCACAAGCAGACTGTTCGCAGGTATGGTCTAGTACGAGGGGGGATCAAAAAGTAGTGAGAACGACATACTCCTTAGTAAGAAAAAAAATAAATACTGGCAGGGCATAGGTCAGATACATATTTGTAGTATTAAAAAAGAAAAAAATATTCGATTCTCTTTTGTTTTTTTCTGAATGTAGTCATTTGTTTGCTTCGTGTCGGAGCGTGTTCTCGAAAATGGAGAAAAACGAAGTGTGAGCCGTTATTAAATACCTCTGTTTAAAAAAGTTAACGACGCAAGAGATTCATTGCGATTTGGAGGCAACATTAGGAGAGTCTGCTCCGCCTTATTCCACTGTCGCAAGGTGGGCTTCTCAATTTCGAGTAGGGAGAACGAGCACGGAAGACGAACATCGTTGCGGGCGTCCATCGACGTCAGTCACCCAAGAAAATGTTGCGAAAGTCGAGAAAATTGTATTGAGCGATCGAAGAGTTACCATCCGATACTTAATTCAAGAAACGGGCATTTCATATGGAAGTATTCAATCCATATTGAAACAATCTTTGAATATGAGAAAAGTCTATGCAAGATGGGTGCCGAGAATGTTAACCGACAGTCAGAAACAAAATCGACTTGACATTTCGAAGATATTGTTGGACAAGTTTCAAGAAGATTCTGAAAACTTTTTGTCTCGTTTCGTAACAATGGACGAAACATGGGTCCATCATTTTGATCCCGAGATAAAACAGCAATCTTCGCAATGGAAACGGCCATCATTACCGACCCCGAAGAAGTTTCGTGCCGTGGCATCGGCTGGCAAGGTTATGGCCTCAATATTTTGGGACTCAGAAGGGATATTGTTGATTGATTACCTGGAGGGTGGAACCACTATTACAGGCCAATATTATGCAGCTTTAATTCCTAAGTTGAGGAATGCCACCAAAGAGAAAAGAAGAGGGAAACTTCGAAGGGGCGTGCTGTTTCATCACGACAACGCACCCGCGCACAGGTCGGCAGTTGCGATGGCTGCCATTCAGCAAGCTGGCTTCGAATTGGTTGACAACCCCCCTTATTCACCAGATCTGGCGCCTAGCTATTTTTATCTGTTCCCCAAATTGAAAGAATACTTAAGGGGAAACAGGTACGAAGACGATAACGAGGTGATGGATGCCGTGGAGAGCTTTTTGCAGGACCAAGACAAAACTTTTTTTTTGAAAGGGATTGAAGTCTTGGAAAAGCGCTGGACTCGGTGTGTAGAGAGACTCGGAGACTATGTAGAAAAATAAATTATTAAGTTATCAATAGTCATTATAATCTATCTCATTCTCACTACTTTTTGATCCCCCCTCGTACAAACAATGATCACAATGTCGGGCAGGACCAATGACTCTCGGTTTCATTAAGCATCTTTTTACACCCGTTATATCAACTCATGCCCTTAAGGGTAGGCAAAAACAATACAGAACGCCCCGTACTACGTTTTTACTCCTTTTGCTTCGTCCGTGTTCACACATTCGTATTTTTAAGAACGTTCACATTCTAATATCAGTCTCTATCGGTCTAAAATACCTTAAATTTTCATACATCATTGTAAATTTTTGACATTGATTGTCTTGTCGCACAGATGAGATTGCGCCTAAATTTTAAAAGTTTTTAATTGAATTGGCCTTCTTTTCACACACCCGCACCGGTTACCTTAAAATTATGCCATTTTTCCTGGACTAAGTGAGACTGAGTTCAGACCATACAAAAAAGAAATAATACGAAACTTCACGTGTATAGACTAAAATTCTTCTAACTGAACAGACAGTTGGACAGTTTGTTGCGCTACTTCTTCTTCCCATCTAAAACACTAGGAAGTGATGAAGAGCAGGGTTTTGAGGACTGTCATGTAATTTTGACTTGTATAAAGTACTGTTTAGATTTGTGTAAAGTTGGGTTTCCTTGTGAATGTTTAGGACAAGGAGATAGACTGCGTGTTGGAACTGCACAACTCGATGCTGGGCCACTGGGAGCCACACACTTACTTTAAGCTGCCCGTCGGCGAGCCGCGGGAACTCCAGCTTTTTGTCACTCCACCGGGTAAGAAAGCGGACCAGGTGACGGAAATCGGTTGTCATGGTATGGGCGTGTGATGCGGAAGAATTAGGAAAATGTCTTCAGGAAAGTTTAGAGTATGAATGTGGATGGCTATAAGAGTAGATGAAGACCAAAGAAGCAATGGAAGGACTGTGTCAAAGATGATGTGGCTAGAAAGAGGGAGACCACCGAGATGACGACTAATAGAGAAGTATGAAAGACGAAATGTTGCGCAGACTCGCAGACCCAAAAATAATTGGGATAAAGGCAGGATAAGGACGACAACGTAAGAAAAAGCATAGCATAATCATTCTATAACGTTTTCACTGCTGGGACACACGCCTGTACATGCGCGAGGCGGCCAGGTGAGAAATGCCAATCAATTCTTCCTCTTCTGCCGATATTTGGAAATTTCTTGGAACTCTTGGTATCGGCAAACCGCGACATTTAGACCTTCCTAATTCAATTGACTTAGACGATCTCAACCGTCATTTCTCCACAGTGTCTACCATGGATCGTCTAACCAAGCAACGAACTCTGTCTCTTATATCTGGTCTAACGCGTCCTCAAATTAGTCCTTTCAGTTTCATTCCAGTTGAACCGGGAGAGATCAGAAAGATCATTCTCTCCATCAAATGGAAAGCGGTGGAATGTGACAATATCACCCGTGGTATGATAATAACTATTCTGGATCATCTACTCGCGATTACCCACATTGTAATTTTTTCCCTGTACACCGGAGTATTCCCTTCCCTGTGGCGCAAAGCCTATGTTCGTCCACTACCAAAGGCTTCTAATCCCTCTCTTCCTACTGACTCGTCCAATTTCTATTCTTCCCTTCCTATCCAAAGAGCTCGAGGCCTGTGTCCACAAACAATTCTCTAATTTTGTTCATCGAAACTCGCTAATTAGCCCTCTTCGATCTGGGTTCAGGCCTGGGCACAGCACTGTTTCCGCCCTTCTTAAAGTGACTGGCGATATAAGGGCAGGACTGGAAGACACCAAGGTTACTGCACTAGTGTTGGTTGATTTCTCGAGAGAAAGTCACGACATACTGTTAGCTATTCTGTCCTATGTTATGGTCTCTCCCGAAGCACTGGAATGGTTCTCCTCTTACCTTCAGGAACGCCAGCAATCTGTTCGTGTTGGGGATTTTTCATCATGCTGGTGTGATTTGAAAACTGGCGTTCCTCAGGGCGGTATTCTATCTCCTCTTCTGTTTTCTATTTTTATTAATCTTATAACTTCCGAGCTTCAGTGTGCGTATCATCTGTATGCAGATGACTTGCAGTTGTACTGTCAAGCGAGGGTTGATGAATTACCTGACGCTATGGACAAGATAAATAATAGGGACTTGACAGCAATAAAAACCTGGCCTGATAGATTTGGCGTTGCAGTAAACCCAAATAAGTGTCAAGCGATCATCATTGGGATTTCTCGTAGTGTTAGTAAGGTGGATAGTAACACATTGCCACCGGTTCTGTTCAATAGTACGATCGTTCCGTTTAGCACTGACGTGAAGGACCTAGGCTTGCACATCGATTGTACCCTGAACTGGCGTACTCAAGTCGCTAGTCTCAGTCAGAAGGTAACTGGAACGCTGCGGGCTTTGTATCGGCTGAAAAATTTATTACCATCCAGTACCAAGACAATGCTTGTGCAGTCCTTAATTTTCCCTATCATCGACTATGGTGATGTGTGCTACTATGACCTGAATGCAGATCTCCTCAACAAGCTTGACCGTCTTCTTAATAACTGCATTCGATTCGTTTTCAATCTGCGTAAATATGATCATGTCTCTGCGCATCGGGCGCTTCTAAAGTGGTTGCCTATACGCCAGCGCAGAGAGCAAAGGGCGCTGACCACCTTGTTTTCATTTCTTGACTCTCCCTCTTCCCCTAGTTATCTAGCTCCCCACTTTCAGTATATTTGCGCCAACCACAATTGAAATCTACGTTCATCTCACAATCGTCTTCTTCTATGTCCCACTCACCGTACAGACTTCTTTCACTCTTCTTTCTTCATTCAGTCCGTCTCTCTGTGAAATGCGCTCCCTCAGGAAATCAGGATGGTAACCAACCGATTATCCTTTAAAGTTAAAGTTCGTGAGCACATTCGCAAGAAGTTGGCAGTATCATCACAACGGTAATGTTTTTCCCATTGTTTGTCTTATTTGTTTTAGTTTATTCGTGTATTAGTGTATATTTATTTGTGCTTATATTTATATATAATTAGGTATACATTATTATATTTAATGTTTGTAATAGGTATATGAGTATCTTTATATTTGAATAAATATTTATTCCTTAATTTTTCATCATTGCACCTGCCACTGTTTGTCTCTGCATCACCCAAAGGTTGACTGGTAGAAAATGCCCATGCCATTAAGTCCGCCTCTGTACATTTGTGTGCTTGGAGTATTAAATAAATAAATGCCATGATCAAATTAATTAATTAAAGAAACTTCTCAGTCGTAACATTAGGTCTGTTAATTAGCCACCCTTAGCTGCAGACCGATCTTTTGACACGTGGCCAAAATCTTAACTATCACCATCTTGTTTTTTTCTATATATTTCTCAAAACCAATACTCTAATGGCTCATTTTCATTAGTCGATAACTCGTTTCATGCGGGGACTCCCCGCAGGTGGGGTAGTAATTATCAAAGTCACAAGTTGATAACACGGTCGGTACACCTCTGCGGGGAATCCCCATCGCGGGCGTAACAACCAATGAAATTCATCGGTCCGTAAAAACCGTGTGGAGACTCACACCCATTTAATGAAAATAAAAACAAGGCTTCAAAGCAACTGCCAAGCGTGCGGTGCGGGTTTTCCGTATACCGCAATCGTTCCCTATCGACTAATGAAAACGGTTCCCGGAATTTGGTCCATATGGCATGCTATAAATATAAATCTCCAGCAACATTCACAAAAATGGAGAAACTTTTGAATATTTTGGGATTAGCTTCCAGTCTAATCGGATGCAGCTAAATACCAGTATTTTACATGGAGCGACTGCCTATCTGACCTCCACAACCCAGATACTCCTTGTAGCAAGCAGTGTATATTTGAATTTATAATCTTTGAACAGAGACGGTGTTCGCGGTACTGTGGCGATTCCGCGCGTGTGAGGGCCCCGAGCCGGTGCCGCCACCGTATGAGTTCGCCATGAAAAAATTCTTGCCAAAACAAGATCCGTCGGTAAGTTTGTTACCACATCTACGATACGCAATTTGATACGGGCATTTGACCGAAAATATTAGGTTGGGGAAAAAGTCTTTTCGCATTATAGTATGTATGAACTTAAAATAAAATATCTTTGGCTATACTATTTGTATCTGGCTAGTTTTGGTATCATTGAAAGTTTGAATTTTAAAGAACATAATTCCAAATTCAAATTAGGAAAATATGTGATTTTCATTTGTTTTTCGTACTGTCAAGATGAGTGAATCTAATGAAGAAATTCGATACATTTTAAAATTTTACTACAAAAAAGGTAAAAATGCAACGCAAGCCGCGAAAAAAATTTGCGATGTTTATGGACCCAGTGCAATGTCTGTGAGAGTAGCACAAATTTGGTTTAAGCGTTTTCAATCCGGAAATTTTGATGTCAAAGATGCACGTCGCTCTGGTCGCCCTATTACGGATAAAATAGATGTCATTTTTGAAAAAGTGGAGCAAGATTGGCATGTCAGTAGTTACGACATAGCTGAAGAACTGGGAATTGACCACAAAATAGCTTTGGTGCATTTGAAAAAAACTGAATACACAAAAAAGCTCGATATTTGGGTACCTCACGAGCTCACTGAAAGAAACCTAATGAACCGTGTACTCATTTGTGATTCTTTATTACGACGTAATGAAACCGAACCAATTTTGAAGAAGCTGATAACTGGTGATGAAAAGTGGATCACGTACGACAAGAACGTGCGAAAAAAGTCGTGGTCAAAGGCCGGTCAGGCTTCACAGACTGTGGCGAAACCCGGGTTGACTCGCAACAAGGTGATGCTGTGTGTGTGGTGGGATTGGAAGGGCATTATTCATTATGAGCTGTTACCACCAGGCAGAACCATCGATTCTGAACTTTACTGCGAACAACTGATGAGATTAAAGCAAGATGTTGAGAGAAAGCGGCCGGAATTAATCAACAGTAGGGGTGTGGTTTTTCATCATGATAACGTTTTACCGTCACACATCTTTAGTCACTCAGCAAAAATTAAGAGAGTTTGGCTGGGAGGTGTTAATGCATCCGCCGTATAGTCCTGACCTTGCACCTTCAGATTTCTACCTGTTTCGGTCTCTTCAGAATTCTTTAGGCAGTGTCAGGTTAACATCACGAGAGGACTGCCAAAACCACTTGTCGCGGTATTTTGATCAGAAGTCCCAAAATTTCTATAGCAATGGGATCATGTTCCTACCTACAAGATGGCAAAAAGTTATCGAACAAAATGGTACCTACATACTTTAGATAAATGTAAATAATGTATATTAAAAAATGTTTTGAATTTTCTTAAAAAATGCGAAGAAACTTTTTCCCCAACCTATTATTACGATTAATTATGGAAATCACTTTATTTTGGGGTTCATCAGGGATCAGTGAGGGTAAGTACCTACTTATCTACTTCTTCGGTTTGGGTAAAGTCAACAGATACATTTTTGTGAATGTTCTATTGTAATTGGTCTTATTTAAAACAATCGGAATTAAACATAATTGTTTTATTCGTAATTGAGGTTTTTGTATATCTATCTTTTTTCTATAATAACAATAAAGTTGAAGAGTTTATTTTTTGTTTGTGTGAATGTTTGAACGCGCTAATCTCTGGAACTACCAGTCGGATTTGAGAAGTTCTTTTCGGATTTGATAGCCCAATTTTTGAGGAAGCATATCGGTTATTTAACATCACGCTAAGACCCTTAAGAGCCGAGCAAAAAGAAAAAAAAAATAGAAAGAACGCTAAGTAAATAGAAGTAGTAGCGCGGGCAGCCGATGCGATGCGACGATGATGGAAAGCGATGGATAAGGTGGTCCCAGGTATTCCATCAATCCCTACCTAGTAACTAATGGGCCGATTCCACTGACAGAAATCCAAAAGTGAGCAATTTACTGCATATTGAGGAGCTATTCTGCTCATCACGCCGAAGATCTGCATCAGATATTTATCAAATTTTTATGAGACCTACATAAAATAAAAAAAGAATCATCGAAATCGGATCTCATAAGGTGGAGATATCCCGTAGTTTTTTAACCCTTTTTCCAGTTCTTGCTCCTTTTTGGTAGAAGTACCCCTCCAATCACAAATCCCCAACGACAAAAAAAAATCTAAAAGGTCGTAAAACCTGTACACCTAGTTTCGTCCAGATCAGTTATAAAATACGACCTGTAAAGGAGTACCAACAAACTGACACAGGAAACTGTATATAGTTTGTTTTTGTTTTTGTTTGTTTGTATCTCTGGAACTACCAGTTGGATTTCAAAACATATTTTTGCATTTAATAACCCAATTCTTGAGGATTGCTATTTAACATCACGCAAGGACTCATACGAGCCGAGCAAAAAGAAAAAAGTACCTTTGTACTCAAAATTGTAACTATGTCGTATTTCTATATATTTTAAAGTGTGTACATAAATAATAAAATAAATAAATAAAGAACGCTAGGCAACAACGGAATAATAGCGCGGGCAGGCGATCACACAAAAAAACAACAAATACTTCATACGAAAATACTTTCTTTACATTCTTTCTTTTTTTATCACAATAAATACCTTTTCTTTCGTTGCGGTGCGACGGGGTGGGTCGGCGGCACAAGCAATATTACGCGGACGAAGTCGTGGGCAGAAGCTAATTAAATTAAATTAATTTGTTTCCTTAGACAACATTATCATCATCTGCTTAGCCTTTTCCCAACTATGTTGGGGTCGGCTTCAAGTCTAACAGGATGCAGCTGAATAATATATGTTTTGCATGAAACGACTCCCTATCTGACCTCTACAACCCAGTATACCATACCCCTTAGTTAGTGGTTAATACGATACCCCTTGGTAAGACTGGTTGTCAGACTTTCGGGCTTCTGACGACCCGTAACGACTGTCAAAGATCCAAGAATGACAGCCGGGACCAACGGCTTAACGTGCTTTCCGAGGCACGGAGGGGTCTTGGTACATAAAGATGGTCTCGCATCTACGGACTAGTCGTGGCAAGCGTAGCTTAACCTGTTCGATCGACCCGTGCGGGTGTTATTAATTAGCCAGAAGCCCCTTTTTTAGACATTTCCTTAGACAACAATGATCCATAATTATGTTAGTACAAAAAACTTAAACGCCATGTTAGTGTGTTATTATAACTAGGTGTTACATATTATTTAGGGAATTTCATATAATATATAAAAAAAAAACAATAACGAAACGTTAACGAACGTTTCGTTTATATATATATATATATATATATTTTATTTTTTTTATTTGTAAGTTTTGAAATAAACATTTAATTATTTATTTATTAGAGTACAGGAAAACCTATAAGTTTGTGGTCTTATTATAACTAGGTACTTCTGAGCTCAAAGAAAACAATATTCACAATAATAATGTGAATGTATCACATTTCACCGGATGTAATGAATCACTGCCTAACCATCACCTGCGTGAACTGATTCATTATCGGGAGTTAAACTTGTCCACTAACATCTTCAACTCCTTCTCTCTAATAGCGACGTCGTTTTCCTCCTCACCATTGCGTGAAAGTCATGAACACGCGCCTGAGTGAACATGCCAGAGGCACCACAAAAGTGCGGCAGCCCCAAAAGTATTCTGAAGCTGATATTGTATTGTACCCTCTATTGTGTTCCGCGTTTAGCTGGCCCACAGGCTGCTTATGTAGGTCTGGCAGTAAGCTCTCTTCACCACCCTTGGTTGACTCAAACTCAAACTCAAAGCATTTATTTCAATTAAACCAATTCTAGTTTACAAAGTTTTTGTCCTTTGAATGAAACGTTTTTTTTTTAACAATCGAGGTGCACTGAGGTTCAGAAAAATTATAAAAAAAATCTAACACGTCATGTTTCCAAGATATTTATTATTTTTGATAATTTTTTACAAAAAATAATGCTTACAAAAATATCAAACAAAAAATTAAAAGTGAATTGCCTTAGCTTTTTTCTTTCTTTGTTCTTTTTATTAAAACCAAATGTCTTAGTGAGACAAAAGTAACAGTCATTTTCGTGGTTAGATGGTTCCCTCCATAACATTGGAATATTCAAATTAAAAAATCTTTTTTCACCTGCAGCCCAAAAGCTCAGAGTTTTTCTGCATCTTTCACAAAAAAACGTGAGGAGCCCATGTTTTGTCCTGGTGACAGACCGAAATTTTGAAATAACCAAAATATGCATCTTTAAGTGATTCCGTTATGGGATATCCTTTTTTAGATATTATAAATTCACCACAGACATAGCAAAAACGATCAGAATGCACTTTACACAACCTTTTTGACATTTTAAAAACAAGTATTGATTTAGCTGAACACTGCACAGCATCAAAATTTTAAAATAAAATCGAAACCAACTTATGGGTAGTTTGAAAATAAGATGTTATAAAAATTTGATTTATAGACGTGATAGAAATAAAACAAATGTATGTTTGCGTTTAGTTATTACTACTAAATACATCGATATGGAATTCATTGAAAGGACATGACTTTCATTTTAATTTGTAGTGTTACAGGCACTTTTGAATTGTCAAGGGGTCAGTCAGTCAGAAAGATGAAGCTAGGCGCCCATTCCAAAGCGTAGTAGGTACCTATCTAGTACCTACCTAGAAGAACGGGCAAGAAACTCCACGGACACTTTTAAATCAAGATATGGTTACAAAATAATGGTTACATCATTCATGTAGAAATTTTACATGTGAGAACGATGCAGAACGTTAAAAGCGTCCTAAAAAAAACAATTCAAATATTTAAATTAAATTAAAATAAGCCGTAGCCGCTAAAGTATGACCAGCCTTCACTGACAGCTCTTGTTCACGAACCTGACGCATGGATTAGCTAAATGATCCAACACGCGCCACTATCAGCGAGGCATTAGAGTGAGCAAGACATACTCTCAGCCGCCAGGGCACATTCAAGTCAAATAAAGACGTACCCAGTATATGGTAGCTTTAGAGTATGTACATAGTACTCACACAGTCATGTGCTATGCAATTATATAATACAAAGGAGATTGAGTCTATACAATGCAATGATAGTCTTACAACCTTCAGCAGCTCCAACAGCATCTTCAAACGTTAATTTATTAGTTGTGGTTGTGGAGCAGGACCAGCATTGAGCCAAGCATTTTTATCAGTTAAATAAATAAATAAGCCTTAAACAACGTAATTTTAACCTCCTTAATATAACAAGCAAATCTTGGAACCAGCATAATGCTTCTCACAACAAGAGCCCCGCGCTCGCGTTCAATATGTTCATGATCTTTAAGGTCCTCAGTTACGTAATGCCCGAGGTATTTTGTTTTTTTCGCCCTTTGTAGGGGCTGGCCATTGAACTTGATGATTGGCTCTTACGACTGCTTCCGACCGGGGGCCTTAAATATCATGAAAATGCTCGTCTTTCAATTATAAACTAGACCGTGGCTAGCAGCGTACCTGTCACAGCAGTCCAAAAGCTCTCTTATGGAGCCGGCCGTTGGACCCGGCAGCACCATACGAGGGCGGCACTGAAAATTTCGGGAATTAAGGAAGTGACACAACATTACTATTTAGAAATGTATTTATTGCTTTTCGAAGTATTCTCCGCGAAATTTAACACATTTTTCCATACGATGGAACCAATCATTGAAGCAACCATTCCATTCGGAAGTTGGGGTCTCCAAAATGGCCGTTTTGTAGGCGTCCACAGCTTCTTCAGGTGATGAAAATCTCTGACCACGCAATTTATTCATTATTTTAGGGAAAGTATAGAAATCATTAGGGCTTAGGTCGGGGCTGTACGGCGGATGGTCTACTAATTCTATGTTTTCTTGCTCTAAAAACTATTTTGTTCTGTGCGCGGTGTGAGAATTCGCATTTTCGTGATGGAGGATGATGCGGCGGTTGCAGTTCTCTTTACGGAGTTCAGAAACGACCTGTGGCAAACAAATGCTAGCATACCATTCTGCATTAACCGTTCTTTGTCCCTCAAGAGGAATAGTCGCAACATGGCCGGTTTTGGAGACAAACGTGGCCACCATTTTTTTTGCAACACTCCGTGAAAGAACAATTTTTGTTGGCTTTAACTCATTTTCGAACACCCAAACTCGTGACTGGTTTTTTGATTCGGGTTCGTACGCGTATATCCAGGATTCGTCACCTGATACGATGTTGTATACAGCATTTGAGGATTCTGCGTGGAATCTTTCGAGAGTTCTGACGCACCAAGTAACGCGAGCCGCTATTTGCTCTTCACAGAGCGAACGCGGTATCCATCGGGAAAACAACTTTTTTACACCTAATTGTTCATGCAAGATTGTTTGTATTTAACTCATGCCGATGTCTAAAGTTGCCTGAATTTCGCGGTATGTCACATGTCGATCTTCCACAATCAGCTTACGCACAGCATCAACGTTTTCTTGGGTGACTACAGTTTTTGGACGACCTTGACGGGGATCATCACTGAGCTTGACACGTCCACGTTGAAATTCAGCAAACCAGCGATAAATTGTGGTTTTGGATGGGGCTTCATCACCAAATGCAGAAATCATCCGGTCAACACACTGTTTTTGTGTTAAACCACTTCGAAAGTCATAATAAATCATCGCTCTTGAATTTTTTCGAGTCAATTCTATTTTCTCAACGACTAAACAAGTTTGACAAAACCTTGTGACAAGACCGAGAATCTTTTTTTAATTAAATAAATGGTATTCGATTTTTAAAACCAAGGAGTTTTCAATTAAAAAGATTTTAATATGACAGGAACAATGGAAATATTCCATTCCCGATACTTTTAGTGCAGCCTATGTATCATCCGCATAGCTGAGGTTATTGACGTAATCGTTGTCAACCCAATATCCAATCCGTTTACTGCTGACGTTTACTGCAGCTAATTAAAAGTCCGACCATGGTTCAGGAGTTATGAGAGAAAATAATCACGTACATTAAAGCCTGTTAAAGTCATAGACCTCATTTGTCTGTGCCGTAGTCGGGTTGCAAGATGCAAAATAATTATAGCACCTTCTGGATGTGCATACCATCAACCACGGTGAACCACTTTTGAAACTTATTACCATAGTAATAAAGTTGAAAAGTGGTCGAGCTGGATGGTGCTGATCCACGCGTCATGTTCGTGAACGGGCGCCGTCAGTTGAGACTGGGCATCTCTTATCTGCCAGAGCTTATTTTTAATTTTATATTTTCACTTGCTTTTAAGTATTTTTTATTTTTTTTTACATTGTTCTCACATGTAGAAGCAACAAAAATAATGTACCCAGGATGTTGTATTACTTATCTTGATTTAAAAGAGTGTTCGTGGAGTTTCTTGCCCGTTCTTCTCCATTGAGATTTACGTTTTGGAATGGACATCTAGCTTCAACTTTCTGACTAACTGACCAACTCTTTTGACAATTCAAAAGATCCTATAATTGGTTTAATTGAAATAAATGCTAAGAGTTTGAGTTTGAGTTCACCGCAAATGCCCGCGATGGTACATATTATTGCGGGTGGTGGCTGCATTTTGCATCCAAGCCTGGCTCTAATTTTTACCGAATTTTAACAATATTTCTGCATAGCATTTTACTTGTCATGGATACGCTTGGTCCCATAATATGTAACTTACAGGCGACTGAGGACCCACAAGAGCTGCACCAGCTGAAAGCCTCCTCGCAAGTGACAGCGGAGCAGCTGTCGGGTGTGCTGCGCGTGGATTCGTACTTCGCGCCGCGCCTGCTGCCGCGCGCCAGCGCCGTCGTGCGCGTCGCCAATGTTCACGTGCACCTGCACAACTCGCTGCCTGCTTTCACCAGGTGACCTACAATGAGATGTCTAAAGCGTACTTACACCTTACCTAAGTGCAGTTAGCGTTTCATACGAATATGGACCTTATTCTTATACATAAGTTAAAGTTTGAGTTTTTTCTTAGCGTCATGTTTACCGCAAATAGGCATAATTTCTTTCTTTCTTTCAACAACGTTCATTTTATAGTTAATAAAAAGATCAAAACTGCAATGGCTCTTTCATCAAAAGAAGATCTTTCGAAGAAAGATCCATTGCAGTTTTGAGTTACATGAGCCCCTGCATTTCAGTCCAACGGATTTGAATGAAGTTTGGCACACGAATATACCATGATCTTGGTTAGGACATTGGATACTTTTTTCAATGAGACAACTTCGGACCTCCAAGCGGCCCAAGCCGCGGGCTTTGCGGGCAAAAGCTAGTTTTATATAAATAATATAAGATATATTTCCAAAAAGAAATTTCAATAAATATATGTTCCTGGTTCTCAGCAATTTATTTATTTAATAGTACATGCACAACTTTACAGATTAAAGAAATCCGAGGCGTTGCACAGCGCTATTTACAATAGGACTTGCTCAGTAGCAGCCCGTAGTCTGGGTTTGTGCCCGGTTGATGGCAGTGGGCTCGCCCCCTGTTACATGGGACTTACACATAACTGACGAAATGTGTGTGTACTGTAGGTGCAGCTCTGACTAACCTTGCGGTGGTAACAAGCGTGATTTTGAGTTAAGAAATGTATCATATGTGTAACACACATGCACATAAGTAGCTCATGTTGATTTATAAAGCATAACATAGAAACATGAGAATAATAAAATGAACAAGAAAAATAACAATGACTTATACGTATATACTTATATAATTACAGCAATGCGACGTACTTAGAAGGCTACTACGTGTCCAAGCCGCTGGTGCGCACTCACCGCGTGCTCACGTTGGCCGCGAGCAGTACTACGGCGCATGCGCTGGTCGGCTCGCCCGCCGGGAAACTACTTGTTGTGGATACTAAGCTCTCGTGAGTGAATCATCATTATCATCCTTTTCTAGGGTTCCTTAACCAGATCGCAAAAACGGACCCGTTATAATGTCATCATGTTCGTCTGCCCGGATGTCACACGGCTATTTTACTCAGAGACTTCACAATATCGATAAAAATGGGAAATAAGTGTATTCTGTGCGCTGCTAATTAATGATGTAGTGAAATTACGACAAAATATTTAGTGTGGCAGTCCCCATACATGTAACCGAGACAAAAATAAATTCAATTCACTGAAGCGTGTGGGGTATCGTTAGATCCCATAATTAAAAAGATTATGATGATTCTAACAGACTTGACTATTGAAGTCAACAGTTTTTTTGATAAGGGATATTTTCGGTTGCAGCCGCAGAATTAACATTGTTTTTATAGTTTTTTCGAGAAATACTATATATTAGGTCTTTACCAATGAAATTGCCGTTCTGCAGTACTGGCCAATTCAAATCAAAATAATTTTTGTTTGGCTAAGAATTCTAATTTCAAATTAATTTTATTTTAAAAACATGGATTTTTTTTTCCAAAAGTAGTCATTTGTTTATTGATTAGTGTTACATTTTCATCGCATTTCTATCTTTTTCGTCATCATGGATACGTTAAAAATTCGAGTAATTATGGAATAATAGGTTGGGGAAAAAGTTTCTTCGCATTTTTTAAGAAAATTCAAAACATTTTTTACTATACATTATTTACATTTATCTAAAGTATGTAGGTACCATTTTGTTCGATAACTTTTTGCCATTTTGTAGGTAGGGACATGATCCCATTGCTATAGAAATTTTGGGACTTCTGATCAAAATACCGCGACAAGTGGTTTTGGCAGTCCTCTCGTGATGTTAACCTGACACTGCCTAAAGAATTCTGAAGAGACCGAAACAGGTGGAAATCTGAAGGTGCAAGGTCAGGACTATACGGCGGATGCATTAACACCTCCCAGCCAAACTATCTTAATTTTTGCTGAGTGGCTAAAGATGTGTGACGTCTAGCGTTATCATGATGAAAAGCCACACCCCTTCTGTTGATAAATTCCGGCCGCTTTCTCTCAACTTCTTGCTTTAATCTCATCAGTTGTTCGCAGTAGAGTTCAGAATCGATGGTCCTGCTTGGTGGTAACAGCTCATAATGAATAATGCCCTTCCAATCCCACCACACACACAGCATCACCTTGTTGCGAGTTAACCCGGGTTTCGCCACAGTCTGTGAAGTCTGACCGGCCTTTGACCACGACCTTTTTCGCACGTTCTTGTCGTACGTGATCCACTTTTCATCACCAATTATCAGCTTCTTCAAAAAAGGTTCGGTTTAATTACGTCGTAATAAAAAATCACAAATGAGTACACGGTTCATTAGGTTTCTTTCAGTGAGCTCGTGAGGTACCCAAATATCGAGCTTTTTTGTGTACCCAGTTTTTTCCAAATGCGCCAAAACTGTTTTGTGATCAATTCCCAGTTCTTCAGCTACGTCGTAACTACTGATATCCATTTTATCCGCAATAGGGCGACCAGAGCGACTTGCATCTTTGACATCAAAATTTCCGGATTGAAAACGCTTAAACCAAATTTGTGCTACTCTCTCAGACACTGTACTGGGTCCATAAACATCGCAAATTTTTTTCGCGGCTTGCGGTGCATGTTTACCTTTTTTGTAGTAAAATTTTAAAATGTATCGAATTTCTTCATTAGATTCACTCATCTTGACAGTACGAAAAACAAATGAAAATCACACATTTTCCTAATTTGAATTTGGAATTATGTTCTTTAAAATTTAAACTTTCAATGATACCAAAACCAGCCAGATACAAATAGTATAGCCAAAGAGATTTTATTTTAAGTTCATACATACTATAATGCGAAAAGACTTTTTCCCCAACCTAATATGAGTACCGTCGTGGCAGCAACGCGGCACAAGCGGCACGCAACATCAACGACGTTTACGGAGCTAACACTACAAACCAACGCACCACTTGTTATTGGTTTGCTCGCTTCCGTTCTGGAAATTTCGACCTGAAAAATGAACCTCGCGGTCGTCCGAAGACTGGTCGACAATGACGAATTAAAGGCGATTGTGGAAGCTGATGATACACAATCTACGGCTGAATTAGCAGCAGCTTTCGACGTTAGCGTCAAAACAATATTGGTCCATTTGCGTCAAATTGGCAAGGTAAAAAAGCTTGACAAATGGGTGCCCCACGAACTCAATGATCGCCAGCGCGAAGTACGCGTCGAGACGTGCCTTGCACTGCTCAACAGACACACAAATGAGTGAATTTTGAACCGCATTGTTACCTGCGATGAAAAATGGATTCTGTTTGATAACCGCAAGCGCTCAGCAAGTTGGTTGGATCCTGGTTCAGCACCTAAACAATGTCCTAAACGAAAACTTACCCCTAGAAAAGTGATGGCCACTGTTTGGTGGTCTAGCGCCGGTGTGATTCATCACAGCTTCTTACCAAATGGGGTGAGCATTACTTCAGATGTGTACTGTGAAGAACTGAACACAATGATGGAGAAGCTGGCACATCTCCAACCAGCATTGGTCAATCGCTCGTCTCCGCTGCTCCTGCACGACAACGCGCGACCTCATACTGCACAGCAGACGGTCTCCAAGTTGCAAGAACTGGGGTTGGTAGCTCTCCATCATCCGCCCTACTCACCAGACCTTGCGCCTACAGACTACTAGTTTTCCAGAATTTGGATAACTTCTTGGCGGGAAAAAAATTCAATATCCGAGAGGCAGTACAAAATGCCTTTGAAGAATTTGTTGCCTCCCGTCCAGCTGATTTCTTTAAGAAGGACATCAATAAACTGCCACTGCGTTGGCAAAGATGCATTGATTGCATGGGTGATTACTTCGATTAATACAAATAAAAAATGCATGAAAAAAATTCGTTTAAATTTTTTCATACAAAACGGCAATTTCATAGGTAAAGACCTATTAATAATATATTTACGTTCTTTATAATCAATACTGACATGCGTTAATATTCATCCCAACTACGGAACCCTTCACTGTGGGTCCGACACACACTTGGCCGGTGTTTTGATGCGTAAACAAGATAACGGGCCGGTCCCACCTAATGGTAAGCGATAGCTGCCGCCTAAAGACATCTGGAGTGCAATATTGATTAATATTGCAGATCTTCTAAAATTATCAATATTATTTAGTCACATTCAAACAAAAAAATACATACACACCGCTTTGTTTAACTTTCCGGAAGCCGACTTTTTTCATCAAAATAAACCTATACGAGTACAACATCTTTTTTTCTTCCAGCCATTTTATTGTATTCATGCTCAATTTTCACTAATCAAGTAATCAATCACTAATGATCGGACGAAAACACATCAATGTGAACCCGAAAGCATAGCATTTCACGTATGAATGCGCCTAAGTTTATGTCGGGGAAGTCCAATTCAATTTAATCTCTTGATTTTATCGCGGTTTAAATCACTAATTAAAATCAGGTGATTTAAATCATCTCAACCCTGCCTGCAACTTGCCTTGTGGATTGCGAAATACCATACTACAGGTATGCGCTTGTGCACAGTTCTCGAGAATGGTTACGCTGCATTGTACTGGGATCGATCTATCATTACTGACAGGACTACCGGTCAAGCGAACACAGCGGGCGCCCGTGTCGAAAAAAAAACCCGTCTAGCATCGCACTCGATTACGTCATTCGGGCGCGCACCACAAGTTTGTAATCAAAGCCGATTGCGAACAGGTGTTTCTCGAAACGCTGTGACTCTTTTGTTTTATAATGGTAGCGAGTAGGGCTTTATTTTAGTGTGCGTTTTGTTTGAATGTATATTGTATACATTTCTAGAATTGGTTGTAAAGAAGAACAAAGACACTTTCACTTTCAAATAAATGGCTCCGATAAGATTCTAGTAAGAAAAAACGGTGATGACCTATATGTTTCATGGTTTAAAATGCATGGTGTGTTAATTCTTAACATGATACATAAATAAAACCACTTACCACAGTAAAATATTCATTACTTACAAGCATCCGAAGTTGAGACAAACACTTTGTTGTTATTAATTTTCGATTTTATGACAGCAAAAATAATATTTTTAAATGTCATTGACGAGTTACAGTGAGTGTTGTCGTATCTCAAAAGGTTCGGACACTGATAATGTAAATGCATGTAATTAGATATTACTACCTAATAGAGGCTTGAAAGTAAAAAAATATTTGCCTGGGATAGCCCACTATCCCAGGTACAAATCTACTGAAAATTTACTACAGGGATAGGCCCCTATCCCATCTTCGCGCGAGCGGTTAGAGCCATTAAGCCAGATATTGTGGTGATAGATCGACAAGGGCCCCGTGCAATGATTGTTGATATCGCTGTCCCTCATGACGAGAATATCGTGCATGTTGAGAAAGGTAAAAAAAACCATACATACATTATATTATAGTTAAACCTTAGCATTCAGCTCTTTCACACAGTAATGCATTCATCAAGGTTCCATCCTTACATTGATATAACATAGTTTGTCATTGTCCTCAGTTGCGACATGGTAGACTGCTCAACGGGGACTATGGAGGAGATCATCGAAGAATTTCGTCTGCAGAGCGGCATGTCAGCCAAAGACTCGTTACTGACCGCACGGTCCCGCGTCATTACCACCGGCATACATATGTCAATGGAAGTGTCGAAGCTTCAGACCCTGCATTATCTTGTCACCGACTGGAACATTGCCTACGACGAGGTCAGTTCTTAGGCACCCTGTGAATCTAGCGTAGGTTTTTTCTCACATTGATTTTTTTCAGAAGCAGAGCAGACGAACTGCTCAACAACGTAAATAAACTCAATTAATGTTGTTGAACTACCAAAATAGAAGCTCATTCTTTCTTTATGTTGTTTTGTAGATACATAAGAACGTATTACTGAATAATAATATACCTACAATAAGTACCTATACCTACCAATTTGTACAAATCAATCTGCCTAGCCTTTTCCCAACTATGTTGGGGTCGGCTTCCAGTCTAACCGGATGCAGCTGAATACCATTATTTTACATGGAGCGACTGCCTATCTGACCTCCACAACCCAGTAACTGGGTAATACGATACCCCTTGGTAAGACTGGTTGTCAGACTTTCGGGCTTCTGACGTAACGACCGTCAAAGATCCACGAATGACAGCCGGGACCAACGGCTTAACGTGCTTTCCGAGGCACGGAGGAGTCTCGGTATGTAAAGATGGTCACCCATCCACGGACCAACCCCGGCAAGCATAGCTTAACCTGCTGGATCGACCCGTGCGGCTGTTATTACTTAGCCCCGAGCTCCTCCTACCAATCTAACCTACCAATTTGTACATTTATTTAAATTTTATGTTTGATTTGCTATTCTCTGATTTTTATATTTTTATGTTCTGAATTTTTCTAACTGTAAATACAGTTTTCCAACTGATATTTATGTAACATACAAATTATGTACCAGACAATATAATTTGTAATTTTCTCCAATTCCATATTTTTTTTTTTTACAAACACAATACTTAATATGTAAATTTGTTAATTTTTATTTTAATTTTGTAGGTTCTTATTTTACCTAATTGCGATTTTAGACTTATGTAATATCTTGACTAACCATTTTGTAAATTAACATGTCCTATCTAAAAGAGCCTGGTGATCTGTAACTCAGGGCCCTCCTACTTCAGACACCTTTCTCTATTTAAGATTGTGCATTTACTATCTAGTGCCTGTAATACTGATGTTGAGATAAATAAAGATTTATGACTATGACTATGACTATGACTCTTGCTACGACACAATAAAGTGCAATTCGGGTCGCACAACATTAATTATCTACAGTTATATTCACGTGGAAGTTGTCTCTCTATCTATCGCGTAACTCTTATACCTTCTGACTCGTTAGGGTTGTCTTGTTGTGAGTGAGTATCGAACTAACGTGCGCCCTGGCCAGCGCGCGGCAGCCCACACTGAATTAGTCCGATAAGTTGAGCCAGCCGCGTACTTGTAGCTTTATACCTAAAATGCGGAGTGCGCCTGGCCTGACGATATCTAGTCAATACCTCAAGCGCTGAAACAAATGAAATACAGTATATTTTTGTATTCTACGTTGCAAATATGCTTTGGTTGGTTTCGTCGCAAGTGCTGAGCTGAGCATGAGGTTTTGGGTTCGATTCCCGGGTTGGGCAAAATATTATTGAGTTTTTCCATCTGGAATTTCTCAGTAGCAGCCCGGAGTCAGGATTTGTGCACGGCTGTTGGCAATAGGCTCGCCCGCTATTACATGGGACTGGTATACCTCTTACTAACCCTTCGGGGAATGCAGACGTGATATTATACATACATACATACATACATTACACACATAAACTCACGCCTTCTTCCCATGGGGGTAGGCAGACACTACAGAACGCCATCTGCTACGATACTCATATATTATGTCAAATAAGTATTTCTTTTCGTTGCAGTACATCCGTGAACCACCATTGAAATACGAAACAAAGGAATTTGACACCACCAACAAGAGTACGCGTGAGGTAGCGAAGGCGGCGGCCCACGCGTTAGAAGGCCGCGTGTCGCTGTGGATACATAACAGCTGCTCCAGCGCCATGCGCTTGGGCCAGGGGAATACGGACGAGGTGGTGCCGCTGGGGTCCGGGGGCCGCCTCGCCTACAGGTGAGGCCACTTTATATGTCGACACTCAACAGCTGCTCCAGTGCCATGCGCTTGGGCCAGGGGAATACGGACGAGGTGGTGCCGCTGGGGTCCGGGGGCCGCCTCGCCTACAGGTGAGGCCACTTTATATGTCGATACTCAACAGCTGCTCCAGCGCCATGCGCTTGGGCCAGGAGAATACGGACGAGGTGGTGGCGCTGGGGTCCGGGGCCGCCTCGCCTACAGGAGAAGCCACTCAATATGTGGATACTCAACAACTACTCCAGCGTCATACACTTGGGCCAGGAGAACATGGACGTGGTGGTGCCGCTCGCCTCGTCTACAATCTCTACAGGTGAGGCCACTCATTATGTGGATACACTGCAGCTGCTCCAGTGCCATGCGCTTGCCCAGGGGGAACGGACGAGGTGGTGCCGCTGGGGTCCGGGGCCGCCTCGCCTACAAGTGAGGCCACTCATTAGGAACAACTCAAAACCCGTTAAACTTTTTCTGTCAATCGTTTGAAGGTGATAGACAGAAACAGAATGATGTTTTAAGGTATAAACTATATTACAGTACGACAACGTTCAAAGGTTCCATCGTATATCTTCGGAAAAACCGACCAATAGAAATGAATTCCGAAGATCCTTTGAAAGTTGTCGTACATTAAAATAGATTGATGTGCAAAAGGATTTATGTAGGTATTTCTAAATATCTGTTCTCATCACAGATGGCGCTACCCAACGGCTCAAAAGAGACTGCGATTTGCTCTCGCTGGCCCCTCGACTGAATGGAAGTGGACCTCCAGTAAGTACTAGTTCTTAAGGTGATTACGTAGTTGGCCTTCCCCGTACATTCTCTAGCTAGGAGAACAAATCTCGATACATGAACGATTTTTGCAGACTGAAAGCAAGTATATTCAGTTTTTATGATTTATTATTGACGCTAATCGTCGAAAACTTATAAAAAAACGAAATTTTTGAGATATCTACAGCTGTCGAAATGTGTGATATGAGTAGGCGGAGTTACGCCCTCTACCGGATATATAAAGAACCATCGAGAAACAGAACAACCTTCTTGCTAAGGTCATCAGTTGATCGTTAGATGGCGTTGTAGAGTCTATTGTGTATTTGGTAGTTTAGGGAACTTTTCAATATAAACACAGCTAATGACATTAACTAAGTTTATTAGGTACTTAATAGGTACATATTTAATTTTAATAAATTAAGAGTTGAACACTGATTGATGCGCGTGCACGTTGGTTAGCGCAGACTCGGGACAGCCAAGGGTGACTGAGTGGCGGGCGGAGGAGGTGCGTCTAGCCGCTAGCCGCGTGGCTCGGCAAGCCTCGTTTCGTTTTGTTTCGTTCGGAGATACTCGTATGTTGGCAGAGCGGCCGAACTGTAGGTAATGTAGGTATAGCTTAGCTATATAGCGTACAGCCATAATATATTTATCAAAGTTCGGGCTCACCAACACCGATCTTAATCCGTCAATTTCGTTCGCATCCGAGCGCTGAGCTCCAAGCCGCCGGGTATGGTCAGCAACATAAGTCGATTAACACTGCTACTTTTTTACACATCGTGTAAATTAATACAAAATGATTTGATTAACTCCTTTTTCCTAAAATACATAAGAGTCTAGTAGATCTTTAAATTTTGCTTCTGTTCAGATTTTAATTAAATATCTTGCGCAATAATTAAGACTTAAAAAACTGAAGTGTTAATCGACTTTTGTTGCTGACTGTACCTATTTTACCCGCGTGGCCGCGTCGAGCTCCTTACGGGTCAAACGAGACCAACCCACCGTCACCGCCCCGGGCGTCTGCAGCATGGCACACCCGCTGCGGTCATCACACAAAGCACACCAAGCTGAGCCAGGAGAGTACTGCGTTATTCCCGAGGGAAATGAAGAAATCTTTGCGGCCATAAACCTATCTACCCCCTTTTCTTTTGATTATGTATTGTATGTTGACAAGGTACGTAGTCTTATTCTCATTTCCCTCATCCACGTTAGCTCTTTCCGATACAACGCACGCCGGTTGTTAGTACTACGCAGTACGCACCTAATCTTCACCAATAAGGTCACTAATGTCCTTCTAGGGCGACCCCGTCAGCTGCGGCTTTGAAAAGTATTATATTTATTATTTTAATTATTGTGAATGTGATTACTCTGTGGGTCATTTCTTTCTTCTGTTTTAGTTTTAATGATGGTCTGGCATTTTGAGTACTTTATGCGACCTACCCAAATGTCCTTTCTTTGGTATTGTTCGTCGAGTTGTTGAGCTCCTTAAATCCTGTGTAGCTCACTACTCGTTTAACAAATGCTTGCACTGACTGGACAGGTCCACTCAAATTTTTATGGTTCTTTCCTCAAAAGACCATTCCAGATATGGATCTACATAGTCCTCACATGATCTGACCAAGATTATCTCTGGACTTTAAAAGAGCCTTTGACCCCTGAGTTTGTTTCGCTATTTCTTCTAAGAGAAGAAATTATGAACCAAAGTCAACTCTCAACAAAAGATAGGAAATGTTGACTCCATCTAGCTTATTATTTTTTAACAAGATATGTTACAGTGATTCCGATATCATATTTACAGAATAAACAATTTCTTTACACTCACATCTGCCTTGTAAATACTTTTTTTTATTAGTCGTTCATTTAGTAACAAATACCTACAATTTTTCAGGTATACCATTCGTAGCGGGGACGCATCGTCTGAGGATCGAGAATCAGGACACGGAGGACGGCAAGCAGTTCCCCATGGGCTCGTACCTCCACGTGAAGGTCGAGGAGAAGGGCGCCTGTCGGTACATGCATCTGTCTGGCAAGCTTGTGCTAGCCAACATGCTGAGGGCAACCCTGCTGTATAAGGTTTGAGAAAACTATCACTTTGTTAATACAAAACACACAATAACGACGAAAAACGGTGCCAACGATGTGACTACTTGCACACTCATAAAAGTACAGCTATTCCCAGAAAAGTATGCGCTTCGAAAATCATCGTCTATCTTCGGTAATAAGAATGCGTGATGAATGGTATCCATACACGTTACGATATAATTGAGCAATTTTAGGCTTGCACAAGTCTGCGTGACGCCGAATGGCTTGTATACTTCTTGTGCTGATTCATACTTCACACGTTAATGTATACTTGGGCAAGTCCTTTTGCGCAAGTATAATCGTAACGTGTGGCCTGCATTATGTAGAGATGTTAAAATATTACGACGACGGAAGTACTTGCCTATTTTGTATTCATGTTTATAAAATTATATAGTAAATATTTAATTCTAAGCAATTCTAAAAATCTTTTAAACATTTTTGAGTGATCAATCTTTCTGTTTCGTGTGGTTAGTGACTAACCTGGAGCTAGACCACCACCTCTTAAAGCAGTATTATTTTAATCTTACATGAGTGTGGGAAAGAGATGGAGCTAGACGTCCTGTATAGCTCCATCTCTTTCTCACACTGAAGTAACATTAAAATAATACTGCTTTAAGAAGTGGTGGTTGGCCCCCTGGTGTCAGAGTTTTTATGGGCCATGGGCCTCTGACTTTGCTTCACATGCCGTCGAGAAATAACCTGAAATGTCGAGCTGAGACTAGTAGGTAACCCGACAGAGGTAAACTTTATACAACGCGCTATGACAGCTGCACTACTACAAACACATAGTAGTACAAAACATAGAAGCAATGCCTCTGTGAGGGGGTTCCTCTACAACGCGACTTTCGCGTTACTTCGGAAACACGATGCTTCCCGAAGCGCATGCTTTTCTTTGGACAGCTATTTGGAAGAATGATATCAATGATTTGACTACTTGCAGCCTCATAAACGTACACGGCCGTTAATATACCGACGTGTTTTAGAAATTATTCGACTTCTACCCCGTCGAACGCCCGAGTGATGTTTGTTTATTTCTTGGTTAAAGGATTTGAAAGAGTAATGTTATAGTGTTAGAAACTGCTACTAGCTAGAGTGCTAGACCATCGATGTCAATATCGCTAGCAAGGAATTTAAGAACAATCGGTAATGACGCGTATCCTTATGGATCGACGCCGACGGACGTCGCATCGGCTCTTAACATGTTCGTCATCTCTGTCACAGATGCCAGTGTGCCAGTCTCTTTCTAAACTCCATGATCATGCGATCATTACAAATATTATACTGGCTTTTGCCCGCGGCTTCGCCCGCTTGGATGTCGGAAATTATCCCACGGGAACGTACTACGGGGATAAAAGTATCCTATGTCCTAATCCAAGTCATGGCCTACCCATATGCCAAGTTTCATTCAAATCCGTTTAGCCGTTTTAGCGTGAATGCGTAACAAACAAAAAATCAAACAAACTCACTTTCGCATTTATAATATTAGTTTGGGTAGTGCGCCCGGATACTGTACAGTTACGGAAATAAATACGGTATGTATTTATTTCCGTAAGATTCAAAACTGATTTTCTCCTAAAGTTTTGGTAGATGCTTTATGATCTTAAGAACGTTGTATTATCTAAACCATAATAATACCACAGTGTATACATCATACAGCCGTCCGACGAAGCCCGAGCTGCATACGAAGTTCGGCGAATTATGTAAGCAGCTCGGCCTCTCTTCTACTGTGATAATATTATGAAATAAAAACGTGCAAAACGCTTTTGAATTTAGCGTAACTTTGAGGTATGTATTCTCGTGACTATACGTATTTCTGTTGTTGTGTGCAATGTCATTTATGTGCAGATCCGCTCCCGCGGCTTACACTCGCTGCAGTGGTACACGGTGAGCTCCGGAGAGTTGGATGCCGAGACCGTCGGCCGCAGCGTCGTCTGCAGCGCCGAATGCGAGATGGTGCTCAAGTAATTACTTTGTTATAATAACTAACGCCCGCCGGTTTCCACGGCTTGACAAATTAACCACTCTCTCTGTCATAATGAGACACAATAGATTATCTACTATTCTGTACCCGATATCATGGCGTTGGTATGTGAGCGATTAAATGTATTATACACATAAACCTTTCAGAATAAATTCTCTAAATGTTGTTGAATGAATGCGGTGGCATCAAAATCCGGTGCGTAGTTTAGGAGAACAGCAGACGGACACAAAAAGCCACTTCAATTTAGTATATGTATGGATACCAGTCTGTTATTGGCTCATTGCCAGGCAAAAACCTTTTATCATACAGCGAAGTCTCGAAACATGAGCTGTGTCTCTTAGGGTGATTTTATTGTTTAAATTCAATGTAATAAAAGAAAACTTAAATTGACTAACGGGTTAAATAGAGGATGGAAGCCTGTATGGGGATTCGTCACTTTGCCTACGGGACGTCCCATCGGGCACACTACTTGTTTACTAATTAATTACAATCACTTAATTTGCACCGAATTAAATGTGTAATTGCAGAATAAAGTTCAGATCACAGAACACGTGCTGGTCAGGCGACATTCCGCTGAAGGAATGCCCCAAGCAGAACGTCCCATGGCTGGTCAAAGGTAAGCTCATCCACTTAGTCCGCAACTTTTATGACTTAAAAAAATAACATAAAATTTTCGGTCAAAATATATATTTTCGCCATATTCGTTTTCGGCAGACAATAAATAAGGCCGGCAAATCAATACTTCCAATTCATTTATTCAGGGAAAATCGGTAGTTACAACTAAAAGCACATTCACTGTGAAAAAACCATTTCAGGTCGAACTCTAATAACAACTAAAATAACATCGAACTCCATTACTTATAAATCAAATGTTTTTCTTAGAAAATACAGCGTAACAGTAACTGTGAATCGTAAAATCACCTTTTTTGCATAATAAAAATAATATATCGTTTATTAGCAAAATAAAGTATTCTTACAATTTCTTAAAACTCACACAAATAAACTAAGTACTCCTAAGGCGAGTTCCCTGAACAACTGTTAGTCGGTGGGAGCACTTCGGCCACTATCACACCAAGCTCTATCACAACTAATGAGAGGTGGTCATTTTTTTTAATTGCTGGGGTGGAAATCCTCATTATATCCTCCTGAGGCGGTAGAAGGGTCTACTGACTAAAACCACCCCGATGTTCCCTCGTACACCTGCGTCGGGGTTGCGGGTGCGAATGCGACTTCCGCTGCTCCGGACTGGTGATGGTTCGCGCTGTGCGGGTCACGTCCTCCCATAGTCACTCCCTGGTGAGGTGTTGAACTCCCCCCCGTTACGTCTTAGAAAGGGGCGCATGGAACACTACGCGTGTGATGGGATAACCTAACTCAACCCAGTATAGGAGCAGTTTCGTGACGAGCGAGAGAAGCGAGCCCGTATACGACACGACTAGAGTGCGCTCATTCAAGCAATGAATGAGCGATTCGAGATCCCCCTTAAGACAAGTGAGGGCAACACACAAGCACATCACTCTTAAAACACGCCAGCTAACCGAGCCTACCTACGCCACGAGTCAGCTTCCACACTAGAATAGCGGTGAAGCGAACCAACTCCATAGGCAAGCGAGTGAAGGAAAACCGCTTTCGAAGCGATCCTATCACCTCGCCATGAGTGACGGAGCGCGGATTACGCTCGCGGAGCAAGCTGGTTTATGAGAATCCAGAATCACCGTTTTCTAGCTAAACACGTTTTTGCGCTACACGATTTTTTTTTATTTCGGCATATAGTGAAAAATAAAGAGTCGCACACATATGCCTGCACTTGCGATGTGACGTCATAGGCAGATTATTTCCAGCATCAAAATACAAATATGACCTACTTTATGAATGCTCAAACATTAACATCATGTTAATATCTTTCTAACCATTGTGTCTGATTAGCTGTAAGTTTTCCAAAAATAATAAAATAAATAAAATACATAAAAAAAAAAAAAAAAAAAAATAAAAAAAAATAATAATAAAATAAATAAATAAAATTACTGTAGCATTAAAAGTCTTGTAGTTATTAGCGGCTGAAACCTTACATGTTTTTGTCGGTCAGAAGTACTGAACTTACCACCAGTACACTGAGCGAAAAGACATCTTCACGTAAATCATAGACAAAAGTTGGCAAGTGCAAACTGTCCCCACTCCAAACCGGAGCCACGGGCTAGTTGCCTCTTTTTAAAATGGATAATAATACCAGCCTGTTACTGACCGGACAAAGGCCTCTTCTCGTACAGAGAGAAAACGAGCATTCATCACCGCGCTTGCTCGAGGCGGATTGGCGATTTCAGACTTATGTTAACATGTTTCCTCACCAGGTTTTTCTTTCACTAATGTCAGTGATGTTTAAGAGAAACTTAGAAAATAGGTATGAATTGACAAAGTCACATTGGTACTTGCCCAGTTTCGAACCACCGGGCTATTACGACTGAAAACCTATCTATATAAATAAAAATCAATTGCCGAATGTATGTAAGCGCATCACTTCAGAACGGTTGCAGCCAGACAACACACAGCCTAAACCACTGGAGATAGAGACATGAAATTAATCTAGGCGACGCCGGGCACGAACAGCTAGTTTATAATATTATTTTTTCGTTCACCTTGTTTAATGGTAAATTGTTTATAACATCTCAGTGCCAACGGAAGGGGATTCTCAGTTCATATCAGTGTGGTGCCGCGTGGTGCGCGGGCGCAGTGACGGGCGCATCCTGGCGACCACATGGCCGCTGTACGTGCTACACTCGCATCTACCGCTCGACACAGACGTGAGTACACTGTGATGTTGTCGGGGAGGCGCTGTTGATAAACATTTTTGTGCAATTGTATTTTGAAACGTATTGCAATAACAAGATGGCGGCGTTAGTTCTTACGCAGCATAGGTAAGGTGTGCTGACACGACACCCTTACAGTAATAATAATACCAGCCTGTTACTGACCCACTGCAGGCACAGGCCTCGTCCTGTACAGAAGGCACGAGCATTGATCGCCACGCTTAGGAACGTATAGGATCTGCTTGAAATACCATAACATCACAACGTTGTATGGTGCATATTACGTCAGTTTTTAAGGAGGATTTCACACTTTCGCAGCGAGACCGTATTCGTTCAATTCAACTGACTCGCATGATTTTAAATCTTGTGATTTTGCGATGATACCGGCTGGATGATACTCGCCTGAATCCTATGTATTCTATACGTAAAGTTATTTTGTCCCGGTAGTACGTTCCCATGAGATAATTCTCGACTTTAGCGCGAGCGAATTCGCGGGCAAAGGCTAGTTTACAATATTTCTATTCAAAAGTCAATGGCAATACGCTAGGAGTGAAATTTCTATTTTTAATTTAATTATCATATTTTGATTTAGCTTTCGACCGGCTGTTTCTGTGTTCGTAATTATAGATTGTTTGGTTTTTGGTACTAAGTATAATTTTATTCCAGTTAACTTTTTTATTTACACATGTTTCTGTGAAGTTAAACCAATTATTCTTTCTTTCATGTTTATCAATTTAATATTCCTATTCAAAATTGATTAATGGCAAGACGCTAAGAGTGAATTTTCTCCTCTTCTTGATGATCGTAATTTTGACTAAGATTTTGATATAGTTCTTCTTCCGACTTTCGGTACCTCGGGTCGCTTGTCCAAGGGGATGGCGAAGTAGACCGAGACATAACGCACCGGATCAACTCAGGATGGATGAAATGGCGACAGGTTACAGGAACAACTTGCGACCCACGGATGCCCCTCAAGTTGAAGGGGAAAATTTACAAGTCCGTGATAAGGCCTGTCGTACTTTATGGATCGGAATGCTGGACAGTGAAGAAGACGGATGAAAAAAAATTGCATGCAGCGGAGATGAGAATGTTGAGATGGATGTGTGGAGTGACGAGAATGGATAAAGTGAGAAATGAGTATATAAGAGGAAGTTTGAAAGTGGCGCCAGTGACAGAAAAGTTGAAAGGAAATCGTTTGTCTTGGTATGGGCATGTAATGAGGAGAGACGAAACGCATGTGACAAAAAGAGTGATGAATATACATGTTGATGGATGGAGAGGCAGAGGAAGGCCAAAGAAAAGATGGATGGATTGTGTGAGGAATGATATGAAACAGAAGGGAGTGAATGATAGCGTGACGGTTGACAGGGGAGAATGGAAGAAGAAAACGTGTTGCGCCGACCCCAAGTAATATGGGATAAGGGCAGGAAGATGATGATTTTGATATAGTTCTTGACACAAATCTCACGTGGTTCTTCCCCCAGGTGCTGATAGCAACTGAACCTCAATCGACGAGCGAGGAGTCGCCGACGCCGCAGCCGTTGAAGCCGCCCATGCTGCAGACGACGCCGGGTCGCGGCACCAGCACGCATTTGCTGGCTCCTGGCACCACCTCCGCTAGGCATAGTCTGTCCTTCCAATATAGGTGGGTGTTCACGCCAGGTTTTGTGCGGCGTATTTGTCGAAATTGTTCGCGTAGTTGGCCATTACACATACTTACTCTATTTCCATTAGAATAAAGTTAATTTTGTTTAAGCGAAGTACTTAAGGTGTATAAATGCCTCGATGACCTTGCGCATCTGGGCGGAGCTTAACCACCACCCCTGTTCATACATAATGGACGCGTGGTGGGGCGCTACACTAAAACGACGATCAAAGAATATGCAGGATCGTAGAGATGCGCATATAATGCGGCATTTTTGTCTACGATTCCAGACGGGAATGGCGGATGCAAGGCTGACATTTGTACAGATAGGTACAAGTTACGCAACTACTTTAAGTTTTTATGGGACATGATTTTTAGCATTATGTGGTTACAGTAAAAATACAATAGAGGTACTTGAATGATAGCACTAGACATTAGGTTGTACCTACGGCTACATATCAAGCTGTACATTTCCAGTATATGCTGAACTCGCATTATTTCCGTACAATGAGAGGTCAGCTTATACTGGAAATGTACAGCTTGATATGAAGCCGTGTGTACCATTTTGTATAACAAACTATCTAACTTTTTTTTTTCAAATTTTACGATGATCGGTTCATCAAATCAAACTTTAGAAGTGATTTGTAACTTTTTTTTTAGAATAGAATAAAATTATATTTGCACAAACTGTAGGTACTTATATATAAAATAATATTTTAGAAAAAGAGTGATCTTTTCACCAATTTGAGTAATAAAAGTAAATCAAGAGGCGCAGTGAGCCTAATATTTTAGGTAATATTTTTTTACATAAATAGGTTCACTGCGCCGCCGGTTATCTACTGATTAGCTGACTGTTCTACTTTGCGTTACTATAAGAGCCTATTTCACGATGTGTGTGTGTGTGTGATTGTACGATTTTTGTTTCCGTGAAATATTACATCCACGCGGGAAGTGCTAGTATTTAATATTGGATTTGGGACACTCGCGAACACACTTGCGCGAAAAGACATTTCCGTGCATGGACTTTTGCGCAAACGGACTTTTGCGCGAAGGGACTTTTGCGCGCATGGACGTTTGCGCGCCAAATACTTGCGCGAAAGACACTTGCGCGAAAGACACTTACACAATAGGGAATACAAAGCAACACTGAGACAGCAGATGGCGCCACTTTGACGCGGAGTAAACAAAGCAAACTGTCAAAGGCGCGCGGAAAAGTTTTTTGGCGTTTTTCAATATTATTTCAACTTTATTTCATCCTTGTGACTATAATTGATGGTTAAAATAATACCACAAGTTCAAAAACATGCAAAAGAATGTCAAACATATTTGTTTCTGTGATATTGAACTTCTTTACAATATACTTTTAACGTTACATTCAAGCAAATATCACTAAAAATAGAAATGTTTTGCATTAAAACAAAACAGTTATTATGTTATGAAAAACACAATAATACTCTTTGAAGAAAGCATCTCAATTATTGCCTTATATACTATAAATAGTTAAGATATACGTACTTACATTCCCTTTTAGTTACCTGTGTTCTTTCAACATGTAAGAAATCTTGCGGTGACTATGGTCTTAGCGAGCTAGAGTTGTCACTGTCAAGTGTCATTCATAGAAGTCTTCAAAATTCAACAGCAAGCGCCTTACTCGAGTATTATTGTGTTTTTCATAACATAATAACTGTTTTGTTTTAATGCAAAACATTTCTATTATGTTTCTTTCAAAACACAATAATACTCTTTGAAGACCTGTTTGATATCTGCTGGTGAAAGAATACCTGAAGGATGTAGACGCTATGTGAATTATAATATTATAATGGAATGATCGAATATTTCGGTCTGTAGGTATTCATTAAATATTCAAATAAATAATTAAGAGTTTTCCATCTATTTATCCTAGAAACTGCAAAAATGAACAAATCCCATGAAATGTTATAGAAACGTTCAACTGACATGCTATGAGACACAATTTAATCACTATATTGTTGTTACCAACCTCTATGAGGTTGGTCGACAGTTGAATCAAATCTATTTAAGTACCTTATTTAAGGTGAACATGAATTATCAAGCTTTAATGATAATCCAAAATCAATAAGATCTAAAACTGAATTAAAATCATAATCTCATTACTAAAGGATAATTGGATCACTCATATACTTAATTAACACAAGTTAGGTAATGTTGGATATGAGTACTTGGAAGTTATGAGATCAATCAACAAATATTTCTGAATCTCATAATTTTATAAAGATGTGGAAAAACAAAACCAATGTCATTCATGACACAGTTAAAATTCCATTGAAACTAAAATATATTTAGGACCCTTCTTTACACTAAGTACTTTGGTCAACAGATTAGTCTAAGTAGTAGACACATGTAAATGATCTAAGAAGGAATTCTAGTATAAGTCTCTTCATTTATCAATTAAAATGTCTTGAAATGTGAATCATGTACCTCTACACAAATATATTTAATAAATATTATAAATATTTTCATAGGGAATTAATAATTATCATAATGATAAACCCTATTCTCTCACAGAGAGGTGACCTTTGTCCCAAAAGTGGGAATCTTATAGGCTGGGCATTCTAAATTATCTTGAGAGGTAACCATCTCCTTTACTACTTTACAAAAGTAATAATTCTGTAAGCCTAGTGGCTCTTCCAGTTTGATTTCATTTGATGAACTATTCTCCAGTCAGCCTCCCGAAGGCTACCACAGACTACTTTATGTACCTCCAGAAGGCTTTTCGTAACTTAGTCTGTTTAAAAATATTTCAAGCAAGCTTAGCCACACACGTTATTGTAAATCAAAATCAACAACGATTATGGTAGATTTTAAGTAAACTTCTTGATTGAACCACACCTTGGTTGCACTGTTATTCAACATTTAAAAGCTGTGACTTACAATATTAGAGTATGTAAAACTCTTCTGGCAGCCTCATCATTCTGGAATTAATTTCATTTCATGACTTTCTGGGTAGTGGTTTAGCTAAGGATAATGCTTTTGAAACAATGGACACAAAACTGTTTAGATCTAACATCTGTTGGTTGGTACCATAATTATGTGCTTTATGCGTAAAAATAAATAAATTGGGATCAGATTATTTAGGACTAATGCCATGCACTATGACATTCACCTCTGAATAGGAGCTTTATAAGTAATTACTGTAGATTATCTCCAATTACACTTTAGCAAGGTTCTTGTCTACCAAGCCTTGCAACCTGATTGCCCCCCTCCCCCCAACTTTCCAGGGTAGGAGTTGCAGCTTATCAGGTCTAAGACGATCTTACATAGATCTTATACTGGTACTGACTCTCCGAGGCCTCGTCTCCAAATACGGGAGCCAGTCACATTGGGTTCAGTATGGGGCGATTTCTACATAGTACGTCCCCGTCCCATTTCCGAGTTCACATGACTGAGCACTCTCTCTTAAGTCGGGCGAAGAAAAACCCATGCTAGTTGATGCTGTCACCTCTGACTGAAAGCATCGCAGAAGCTTGCCAAGCCATCATTTGAGTCCCATATGACGTACTGTCGCACAAACGGCCGACTTATCTGACGTGAAAACGTCGACGCCGGGGACGCCCCACTTTGTAACATGGCCTCCGAGGCCTGGGGCCTGGAGCAACAGGAGCCACTTCTGCTGGTCTGTTCCTAGATAAGCGGTCGGCTAACCCGTTGTTACACTTTTAACCTCCCCGGGAGGTAAACCGCTAACAGAGTGTTCAGCTAATCTGCTAACTTCCATCTTGCAAATTAGGTTCAGAAACGCTAGGGGACGTATCCCTCGCTCATCTTAAATGTGCGACAAATGGTCTGTTGTCGGATTGAACTCTGAATCTAATATGTGCACTCTGAAAACTGGCTTTTTGGCAATACTGCATATATGGCAAACATCTCTCGCAAGTTCAAGTACAATTTTTTCTGGTTTGGTCAAGTTCCTGACTAGAGTAGGATATAATAGAATATTCTTTATTATGTACACCTTACCACTAGGGTGACACAATGGGCAGTCTTATCACTAAAAGCGATATTTTAAAGACATCCTTTGGACTCCCTTTGCATGAATATATTAGCCCGTTCATGTAGGCTCCTTACCCTTCCTCCACGGAAAGTGTGGACAGGAAGTGGGTTACTCTACCCCTGTGTAAGTGAACTGAGCTGTGGTCTATCAGTAGCCTCTGGCCACCACATTAACTCTATGCAAACCAGCGGGGCAACCTTTTTCCATTTGTCCTGGTCTGCCCTTCTCAAATATTTGTCTGGCAACAAGCATTCCCATACAGGGATAACAACATTTTTGTGTTAATGAACTATGAACTTGTTTCAGGGAACAAAGTGTTGATATTATTATCTTCCTTTCAACCTTGCCTGCAGGCCGGGCCTTGTGATTGGTAGCAGTGCTCAAAAGAAGGCCTACATATTGTAGCTCCTGATTGAGGTTTAGAATTGACTTAGGAAATTCACTCGTCACCCAAGCTTTGTTAGGACCCAGAGTCTCCGGGACAGAAATCAAAAATGCATCTTTTCCTAGTGGACCAGTAGGAAATTATCTAAACTAAATAAACAAGAATGCAGATACCACAGGCTCTCAAATTCTCTGTCATTCAGTTGCCCACCGCTTCACATAACCAGGGCACTGAAGAAATGTCAAAAGGGTGTTCTGTCAACTCGTGTGAACAATTTCCCTTCATTAACATATCATTGCTTCCGTCTTACTTTTTAGTAATAACAGAGTGTAAACAATAGGCTATTTGATTATGATCATAATCTTAGATTTCTGCATAGACTATTATAGATTTAATTTGTATTAATTATTTTAACTAGTAGCTTTATTACTTAATATATATAGCTCAAAGTAGAATTGTATTGAATGTTAATATTTTCAGTATTTCATTTCCTGTTATGATCTTCAGGAACAGAAACAGGTTTGCAGTCTTTCATTCCCAAGCTTTTACATGGTTCCTTAGGCAGCCTGAATCTTGTCAAAATTATGAATCTTGGCCTAGTTATTGTTGCTATGATCCAATTTATCATATTTTTAAAATAATCAAAGAACTATTCCTGCTCTAAATAATATCTTGTCAGTTTTAAATTGTTTGGTGGCTGTATTTGTTCCATTTCTAATTTTGATAGAGCACTTATGATCCTGCTCATAATTATAAGATTTCCATAATTATTACAAAATATAGAAAAAATATACAGTATACCATTTTAAATTATATTTTTTTTTATTTAGTACTGCTTATTAGTTAAGTACCTATAAAACTTGATGTAAACTTTATTTAGTAGTATTTTAATGTTCTAATTGCAGATTAGAGTTCATAAGAGGTGCTGAACCTCTTTAATTAATTTATTTATTTATATATAGGTACTCCAACAACTTATGCATTAATAACATATTACAAAAGAACTTTATTTTATTAGTGTGGTGAGTTTGTCACTTAAAAAGTACACAGCTTAACCAGAAATAGTAAATATATACAAATAATTATTTTAAAGTGATTTAAAAAACTAACTTATCTTTTGTTACAATGAAAGTAACAATTGCATACCACCTGCAAGCATAAACAATAAAATTGTAATTTAAATACACTTCTCGATGGGAGTGTTTGGACTTCCGAAAGGGAAAGTAGGATACAATTGTAGTGGGTAGGTTGCTGCCCAAATAACAAGTCCCTGTAGACCTTACTTTAGCAGCTAGCTCTGCCTGCTCTAGACCTACATTAGAAATCCCAGCCAAAACTCCCTCCGCGGGGGCTAAATAGTAGGATTTAGTTTTGTTGAGTGGCATAAGTACTCATTTACTTCTAATGCACTGTGTGAAACACATGGGGTGAGTGAGCATAAATGTAAGGTTTTCTTATAACGGATTATAACTTTTCATGGTTGAATGTCAAAAACTGCTTGAATAGCTTTAGCTCCTCTAGACATTCTGCATTTGCTTTAGGAATTACTACCTAATTATCATAATTTGCACTGAAATCTTTAAGTTGTAATATTTCTGTCTATTTAGTTAGACACAACCGGGTTGTTTAGAAAACAACAATGCGCTTCTAATGTAAATAATAGCAAGAAGCAGGTTAGAAGTTTATTGATAATGTGTCTGAGTAAGGTCAGTGGGTCGTCTTAGTAAGGTTTGGTGATATAATGTGGAAATTGTGTCATGTTAGCAGAAACTTAACACTTACTTGGCTACTCTTAGTACTCATTCGGTTGTAGGTAAGTGCATAGAGTAGGTCGGTCTTACAGGAAATCATTTCGATCTCATTACCCTGGTTTTAGCCGGTGGGAAGAGCGTTCTTCTCCATTACAGCACTTAGGAGAATCGAAATACAAACGGTTGCTCTCCAAAGGCACTGGCGACCATGTATATCTTTTGAGGTATCGATCTCCACTTCGGCACTTCGCTGACTCACGATCAGCGTAACACTATATATCACTTACCACAAGCACTATTCTTATTCACTTTTAATAAAGTTTTAACTGAAACTTTACTCATTTTCGATTAAAATTATCGAGCGAAAATATTTTACGTATACATTGGCGGCAAAAATTTAGACGCTATGAATGACACTTGACAGTGACAACTCTAGCTCGCTAAGACCATAGTCACCGCAAGATTTCTTACATGTTGAAAGAACACAGGTAACTAAAAGGGAATGTAAGTACGTATATCTTAACTATTTATAGTATATAAGGCAATAATTGAGATGCTTTCTTCAAAGAGTATTATTGTGTTTTGAAAGAAACATAATATTGTGTTTTTACATTAGGTTTATACTCTGACCTCCGCTGGAGACTAAGAATGAAATCCTTCGTTCCTATAGTCTCCAGCTCTAAGATGATCATCACACAATCTGTAATGTTTTGTGACTGTAAAATGCTTGCAACGTTGCAATTTACCATTGCTTGCGTAATTAATCGTTTTTAGTGCATTAATGAACGCCTTCGGTCCTGCGTAAACTACCTAATGGCACAACACTGATTCCCTGACTGATGCATTATTACAGATTATTCCTGGCGAACACTAAAATAATTATAGCAGTAGATTGTAAACACACCGGACTTCTCATTTTAACAGTCCTTAGATATGTTTTTTTTTATAACCATAGATTACAGAAGAGGCCTAAACTTTCTGTTTTCCTTATTTATTTATCGCTCATAAAACTACCTAAAATCTAACTACTAAAATGCATTAAATAATAAAAAAAATTGCAATTTAAAATTAATGAGAACATTAACCTTTTTATTATACTTATCCTGTTTGATATCTAGTCATGTCAGAAGACTCAGTAGAGAAGAAATGCCCTCTAGCGGGAGCAATTGGCAGTAAGGTATTAGTGCCCTATTAGTACGACCATACATAATGCCGTCTTCGTTTGGGGGTAGGCATAAACTAAGAACGCCACGTTCTAAAACCACCTTAGTACGAGTTTCGTTTATTTACAAAAATTTAAGCACCTCAATTGCATAACAAACATTCAATTCATTCAATTGTTACATTTCCGTTGGTAGTGTGTTACACAATTATCCCGCAATTATTTTCATTCCTAAGACAATATGACTGTGTTGTATTACTTTCCCCATTTGATGGTGATCCAATCAGCAAACAGTTATAACAATAGATTCATCCTTTATTTATCTTTTATGTTTCCTTCATAAAAACTTACAAAATATTTTAGATTAATATTTCTTAATGTTTTATAGCATATCCGCCAAGTAAGTGTCTTATTAAAAAATAAATTTTGTTATTGTCACTAAACTATCAGTTGACCGTAATAAACAATTAACCGAAAGACTATAAATATAATATGTACAGTCAACAAAAGAGATATCTAGGCAGGGTATACTAACATATTTGTTCAATTTCTTGAAAATATACAATTTAGTGTTGGTGTGTTACAATGCAGGAGTATTGCAAAAAGAAAGTAATATACAGGGTGGATACGACACTACGACAATAAATGAAAATACGAGCAGAACTAATGTATAGCAGTTTATAGGAATTATGAAACAAATTGTAACATTGAAATTAAAAAAGTAACTTTTTCTAACAAACTAAATAGCTTAAAAATGTAAACAAAATAGAACACAATTTTTAAATATTTTAACACGGCTGGCGACACTGACCGACCCAACACACCATTGTTTGTGACCATTTTTTCCAGGTTTGGGTTGCTATTTTTTCGGCGAGAAAGCGACGTAGACATTAACGAACTATAATCTACATACGTATCTCTTTCGCACATTCAAAATTTTCGATTGACAAGAGTGAGTAGATATAACTTCCGCATGCATTATTCTCTTATCTAATTCTGATGACACGCTTTATGACTCTTATGCCTCTGGTATAAGGTACAGCATGCATTAATTACCATATTGAAGTAGCTGACAACGTGTGTGAAGAATATTGCAATGTCTTTAACCTTTATTTTTTTAGGCGAGGCTGGTCTAATAACTGTATTATCAGATACATCATGTTGAAAATCTTGAAAATGAAAAATATTGTCCTGTGACTAAACTATTATTTAAATTGAATTGAATTTTTGTACGCAGACTGGTTACGTGATTAGGTATACGAAGTGTAATTATTTGTTGTATGGTCGTATCCACTCTGTATATAAAATTGAACATGAAGTAATTCACATACAAATATGTTAGTACACCCTGCCTAGATATCTCTTGTTGTCTGTACCTAAATGTATGTTGGGGGCCTCGATGGCATCATCATCATGGTGTCATCATAATGGCATAATGTCATTTACACATTTCAAATACCTTAGACTTAACTTGATAGCTAAAGAGCGAACTTAGACTGTTTAAGACAAGCAGTTTGTACAGCAGCGTTTCCTTCGAAAATAAACCTTATTCCTTTGTATACAGCTAATTTTCGAATGAAACGCTTGTTCACAGTCGCTTATAGGAATATTTAATGCTCGTTTACTTGATACGAATAAACTTCATTTTCGTTTGAAACGCTACTTTACTTAGGTACAAAGTCTAAGTTCACTCTATCTCTCTTAGAGCTTATTAAGATTCTAATTACCTGTAGCGCATTGTTATTAAAAGAATAATTTTGAATTATTGTCAGGTTTTCCAAACATAACAAGGGACGGTGTATGTAAACGTAGTTTTATAGAATGTTTGGGGGTCCAATCAACTAATCAATAATCACTAAGGTTTATTAACGGGCTCTAATATTGCACTTCGAGCTGAAGAAAGAGACCAACATGACCTTTGGGTAAATAATAGGCTAGTTGACAGTAAGAAAAATACCTGAATGTTATTGTGTGGGATGGTGTCAGCTAAAAGTATCAAAATTCAACTTAGTTTTGTAAATTATTTTAGATTTATTAATATTTTTGAGTAATAATTGAACGCGAATCAGAGCGCGACACGTCATTTCTTCAGTCATGTCACATTGACAAGATAACATTATTTCAGGGTTCCCACCTCAAGTTACTTTCCCCTAAATTTAGGGGATTTTTTAGAAAAAGTACTAACATTCGCATGTTTATTTAAGGAATAGTCAGAAAAAATACGATAGAAATGTATGAATTTTAGAAAATAATATCAAAATGAAAACGTCAGTTCCGCTTGCGTTTTAGATATTTACATCACTGTCACTTCTTTATTTATAAATCGCAATCGACAGTTATTTAATAATCGATGATATCAATTTTTTTTTTTGATAAATTAATTAGTAAAAAAAAAAATCAATTAATAATTGATTACTTGAATCGATAACGAACATCATAGGGGAAATCCAAAAGCAGAGGGTGGAAACACTGATCAGACGATCTGTGACAGATGTCACAGATATGATGATTACGGAAGGAGTTCACCGAATTTTAAAACGGCTGTTGTAACAAACATACAGCGCCATCTAGTGTAATTTATTGAAAGCACTACGATGAGCGGCTTCATAAACTTGAAGATAACAACTACAGACGACTACGTGTAGATATTGTACACACACATGTCAACTGTCCGCCTTTGCCCAAGCAGAGCTGTCTTCGAACAAATCGTTTTTCTCCGACCCTGATGACCCCATAACCCTCCTTCAGGAGAGTAATAGGGCCACCAGTACGGTTTGCAGACGCAAACCACCTAGAAATACATTCCGACCTCGTTGCCGAGGTCGCAATCGTAACCCCCTCCCCCCCCCCCCTACCCCCTACTCGGTGAAGCTGCGCCTGCTGGGGGCACAGCTGAGCCTGTAGCTCTTAACCGCCCATTATGATCCAGCCTGCCGTCTGGCTGTTCTCCCCTTATCGACTCACAGTCGCCTATACCTTAGTTTGTAAATCCTGGCCGGAGGCTTTAAGTTCGCTTAAAGCACCCACAGGAAACGCTCGGTTAAGCAGTCTCGACCTCCAATGGTCAACTGCGAGATGCCATTCACAAAAACGAAAAACGAACAAATTATCGTCATTCACTAGCTAGAGGAACAGAGCTCGGTAGCCACGCAGCCTTCTGTTTCCTAAGTAAACCTAGGTCCTGATCGATAGCTCCGCAGTCTTCAGGGACTAGACTGCTAGGGAAGGCCTGAAGGGCGATAGCCACGCAGTCCCTTTCATACCTTCACTTAGGGTTGCCACATAGTAAACAATTATTGTAACGTAATTTAAGTTAAAGTTGCACATATTTTATCATCGAGTTCAACAAGGCTTTATTTACACAACCTGCAACCCTACACTGTTTAGTTAATCAGTTCTTTCCTTAGGAAATTTCACAAAGCAACTGTTAAATACCTAACCGTTGGTTTGAATATTGGTGGAAAACAGGCCTGTAAAGATGATGACGTCACTCGAGCCGCCATTACTGTGTGCTCCGTGTGGACTATAAAAATTAAATTGAGTTGTATAAATGAAAAGTTAGTATTGTTATTGTTAATATTTTGATGAAATATTCATGTTTTAAGGAAAATAGACCACAAGGAACATTTTTAATCGGTTTCCTAAACATTGTCAACTAGCCTATTGTAACTGACAGCCGAACACAGCTCGATTTTTAAGCCATCAATCAAGTCACGCAGTAACAGAAAGCTTCTGGTAATTTCTTGTATGTTAGGGAGTTTGTGTTTGCATCGCTAATAGAAACATCTTATTCATGTTGGGTGGAAGGGTTCATTAATCATCCTAACTAATATTAATTAGAAATGCGACAGTGAGTTTGTTTGTTTCGCTTTCATGCTAAAACGGCTGAACGGATTGGGATGAAATTTGGCACATGGGTAACCCGTGACCTGGATTAGGACATCGGATCCTTTTTATTCCGGTAGAACGTTCCCGTGCGATAATTTGCTATGTCCTCGCGGGCGAAGCCGCGGGCAATAGCTAGTATATAATATCGGGTTACCTATGTACTATGTCAATGTGTTTGTGGTATTTTGTACCTACCTAATGTGTAAAGTATTTTATCAGTGTACTATATGTCGTTTTGGTCAAACAATAAATAAATAAATGCTTTTGCCATTGATTTTCGTTAAGTTTTTATGTAATGATTATGTCCACAGGAACATAGAATGCCCGGTGACTCGCGAGGCGGTTCCGATGCACTATGGCGTGACCGATACGTCTGTGTTCGACAAACGGTCGCCCGTCATGAACATCGTTGACGTCATCAAGGATATCAGAAAATGGTTAGTGAATCTTTTTAAAGTATAGATTATCAGCTTGTGTTTGTTTACTTTGTGCTAACTTTGGTTTTTTATTTAATAAATAGGTTACTACCTATAGCATGAGTGTAGTTGAAGTGTATATATAAGTGTATGAAACTTCACATAACTAGATATTAAAACACTCGTGTGATACTAATAAAAACCTCGCCTGCATTTTAATACCCCTCATTATATAACAGTATCATAAACTACTATTTTCACCATTGCGAGAGAGGGCAAATCCAAGAATTTAATATCACCAAGGAGTTTCCATGAATTATATTTTTCTAATGGAACTCGGAACTTGTGGCTAAGTAAAACAGCCGCACGGGTCGATCCATCAGGTTAAGCTATGCTTGCCGGGGTTGGTCCGTGGATGGCTGACCTCTTACCGAGACTCCTCCGTGCCTCGGAAAGCACGTTAAACCGTTGGTCCCGGCTGTCATTCGCGGATCTTTGACAGTCGTTACGGGTCGTCAGAAGCCCGAAAGTCTGACAACCAGTCTTACCAACGGGTATTACCCGAAGCCGATCCCAACAGGGTTGGCAAAAGGCTAGACAGATGATGGAACACACATATGCGGGGCGCGCATTTTTATAGCGTTTCAAAAAAGTTTTGACTCCAATTTTTACTTGTCTGTAGCAGCGCCCGCTTCAGCGCATGCGCGCCGCGCGGTAATGTGCTGGGTTTTGGTGCCATTCTTACTTTTTGTTGTTCTGAATAGGTTCAATACCAATGTATGAGAGTAGATAAAGTGTTATATGAAACTGTGCAGTTTACCTAGGTAGGTGCATAACTAGGTATTAAAACACCCCTCATTATGCAACAGTTTCATAAACTGTGCAGTTTACCTAGTTAGGTGCATAACTAGGTATTAAAACACCCCTCATTATGCAACAGTTTTATAAACTGTGCAGTTTACCTAGTTAGGTTAGGTGCATAACTAGGTATTAAAACACCCCTCACTATGCAACAGTTTCATAAACTGTGCAGTTTACCTAGTTAGGTGCATAACTAGGTATTAAAACACCCCTCATTATGCAACAGTTTTATAAACTGTGCAGTTTACCTAGTTAGGTTAGGTGCATAACTAGGTATTAAAACACCCTTCACTATGCAACAGTTTCATAAACTGTGCAGTTTACCTAGTTAGGTTAGGTGCATAACTAGGTATTAAAACACCCCTTTCCTGGCCGTGCATGGGTTCTGGCCATTAGGGATCTCTGGCCCCGATTAGTAGGACTCTTGAGCGCATGTTTGGAGAGGGGCCAGTTTCCACGCCAGTGGAAGACTGGAAAGCTGGTCCTGTTGAAAAAGGAAGGGCGTCCTGCGGACTCACCATCCGCTTACCGGCCCATTATGTTGTTGGATGAGGTGGGCAAACTCTTCGAGAGAATTATTGCAGACCGCCTTATCCAGCACATGGCAAGAGAGGGTCCGGATCTGGCAGATAACCAGTTTGGTTTCCGTCGGGGGCCCTCTACAATAGACGCGATCATGCGCGTGAGGGTCCTGGCGGAGGAAGCAGTGGCCCAGGGTGAGGTCGTCTTGGCAGTGTCTTTAGACATTGCCAATGCCTTCAATACCTTGCCCTGGAGTTGCATTAGGGAGGCACTCCGGTATCATGGGGTGCCAAACTACCTCCGCCGCATTATCGGGGCTTATCTGATGGACAGATATGTCATCTACCCGGGTCGAGAAGGATGGGGTCGGCGACAGATGTCGTGCGGTGTTCCACAGGGTTCGGTTTTGGGGCCACTCCTGTAGAACATCGGATACGACTGGGTGCTGCGTGGTGCGCTTCTCCATGGCGTCAGCGTCATCTGTTACGCCGATGACACGCTGGTAATGGCACGGGGGAAGACGCTCCAGCAGGCGACTACTACAGCGACAGCTGGTGTTGCGCAAGTTGTGGGCAGGATCCGGCGACTGGGTCTCCAGGTGGCATTGCATAAGTCGGAAGCCATTTGTTTCCACGGGCCCCGGAAAGCGCCACCTTCGGGATCCAGCATCATGGTAGGAGGTGTCCACATCGGTATCAAGTCGACGATGAAGTACCTGGGACTCGTCCTTGATAGCCGGTGGAACTTCGGGCCGCATTTTCAGCGGTTGGCTCCCCGATTGATGGGCACTGCGAATGCACTCTCGCGTTTGCTGCCTAATCTGGGGGGGCCAAGTACTTCCTGCCGGAGGCTTTATGTCGGGATCGTACGGTCCATGGCGCTCTATGGAGCGCCTGTATGGGCGGACAACCTGACGGTCCGCAACATTGCAATACTGAAAAGACCTCAGAGAGCAATGGCCGTCAGGGTGATAAGAGGATACCGTACGATCTCCTTCGAGGCGGCAAGCCTCTTGGCCGGATCACCACCCTGGGATCTTGACGCCAAAAACCTAGCGTCACTATATCGGTGGCGCCGGAACGCGTTGGAGTGGGGCGAACACCTGATGCCTCGTCATGTCGAGGTGTACAGGGCTGAGCTCCGCCAGACCCTAGTGGTGGAATGGGAGCAGCGTCTTGCGCAACCCAGCGCAGGGCACGCTACCATAGCGGCGGTAAGACCCGTTGTGAGGGAGTGGCTGGAGAGACGGCATGGCGCCCTTACTTTCCGGTTGACACAGGTGCTATCCGGACATGGGTGCTTCGGAAAGTACCTGTGCCGCATAGGCCGGGAACCAACACCCTGTTGTCACCACTGCAGCTGCCTCGACGACACGGCGGAGCACACTCTTGAGGAATGCTCTGCTTGGGCAGTGCAGCGTCGTGACCTCGTCGCGGCGGTTGGTGCTGCGGACTCTCTCTCGCTTCCGGGCATGGTCCAGTCCATGGTCGGAGGTGAGAGCGCGTGGGACGCCGTCGCCTCCTTTTGCGAGGAAGTGATGGTCGCGAAGGAGGCGGCGGAAAGGGAGAGGGAGGATACAACTTCCCTTCCAATCCGTAGCAGACGCACCGGGTGGCGGAGGGCGCGAAATGATCTCCAGCCGCCTTAAGGTGAGGCCTGCAGGCAAGAGACTGGGGGAGTTTGTTGCCTGAACAGTGAAAGGCCCGAGACGGCGGCGCGCCGTGTTCCGCGCGCGCCTCTCTGGAAGGATTGCGGCCGTATAAGGCCGCTGAGGGTGACGGGGTCCGCATGAATTCATGCGGGCCGACACCTAGCCGGGGGAGCGTGATGAAATGCGCAAGCACTCCAGCACCCCGGCTAAAGGTAGCAGCAGAACACTGTGTGGTTTTAGTCAGTAAAAGTCTGACAGACCCCTCCTCCTGCCCCAGGGTGGAGGACATCCATGAGGATTTCCACACGATAAAAAAAAAAAAGGTATTAAAACACCCCTCATTATGCAACAGTTTCATAAACTGCTATGATTGCTCTATTGAAATTAAATAAAAATGTACATTTAGATTGATAAGTAAATGAAAGGTTTTCATATGACTGTGTAGATCGACGAAGTCTCTGCTTTTGCATTAATAAAGACTTCGCGATTTTTGCTTTTGCTGTATTTTTCACCAGTTAATCCTGACATTAAAATGTGATAAAAAGATAAAAGTTTTTAAAGGTTAGCTTAATTTGTAAAATAAACAATTAGTAGTCTGTTTTTCCGCCGTTAACGCGTATAACACAATCGTAGCGATTCGGCATACTCAATGTGAGTAAATCCAAATCACGTTGCGGAATAGCCGCCCACGTTCATTGTAGGCGAAATAGTAGATTGTTATACAAGAGTGTTTAACACAGGTGTTAAACAAGTGTAAAAAGTAAGTACTTTTTATTTCGAATATGAGGAAAGTAAAAAAAAACAGTTTTTCAAAAATATTTATTGATAAAAATACATGTGAAGTACCTATTTAAAATTAACTGAGAAGTTAGAACAATTTGTGAAATTTAAAGTAAAATTTTTGTTTGGAATATTTATGCTATTTGATAAATTATGACTGGCTTTGCTGGATGTCTGTAAAAGTAGCGGACCCTGGTATTTAAGTATTACCCTGGTATTTATTTTAGTAATCCATGGCAGAGACTCCCTTGAAGTAGTTGGTTGAGGCGAATTGGGACGTAAATTTATAGTCTCAGTTAATTTGTCCGCTTACAGAGTTAGTATCCTGACAAATTATACTCTTTTTTAAATTTGAAAAATGGAACACACCGCGTCACCGCCGCAGGCCGTCCCGCTTACTAGTTATTTTTTTTAATATTCACACAGGGTTACCATTACCAGGGGGGGGGTTTATACACTCACAAGACCGCAGCATTTTTTTTTCGATATATTTTTAATTAAATGTAAAATTTTTCGTAGCCGACTACCTAACCAAATTTAATTCTATTTATAAAATTCATTCCCGCCCTAGAGAGGGAAGCAGTTACTATGAGTCTTTCCCGACCAAGGGTGGGGAGCAGCGTCTTCGCTACTCAGATCAAACAAACACTACTTTCCGTGTATGAGAAAAGAAAAAGATTTTCTGGTGTCAAACTCAAATTATTTGTTTCAAATAGGCACATAAAAGACACTTTTGGACGTCAAAGATTTCAAAGAATGTCTATGGAGTTTCTAGTCCGTCCTTTTACAAAAGAGCTTATATGCTACGATTGGAATGAGCAACTAGCTTGCATCTTTCTGACTGACCGACTCCTTGACAATTCAAAAGTGCCTGTAATTGAATTAACTGAAACAAATTCAACCGAAATTCAAGTTTGAGTTTGGTGTATGTCTATTTGTAGGTTGGAGCGCTCGGGTCGTCACGCGACTACGTCATGGCCATACTCGGTGGTGCACAAACATTGGCAGAGCGAGTGGCAGCCTGCGTCACTGCAGCCGCGGTGCGATGTAACGGTAAGTGCGAACGATGTTTCTGTAACTTGTTATTGATCTGATCATTTGACTTACTCGGTGGTGCACAAACATTGGCAGAGCGAGTGGCAGCCTGCGTCACTGCAGCCGCGGTGCGATGTAACGGTAAGTGCGAACGATGTTTCTGTAACTTGTTATTGATCTGATCATTTGACTTACTCGGTGGTGCACAAACATTGGCAGAGCGAGTGGCAGCCTGCGACACTGCAGCCGCGGTGCGATGTAACGGTAAGTGCGAACGATGTTTCTGTAACTTGTTATTGATCTGATCATTTGACTTACTCGGTGGTGCACAAACATTGGCAGAGCGAGTGGCAGCCTGCGACACTGCAGCCGCGGTGCGATGTAACGGTAAGTGCGAACGATGTTTCTGTAACTTGTTATTGATCTGATCATTTGACTTACTCGGTGGTGCACAAACATTGGCAGAGCGAGTGGCAGCCTGCGACACTGCAGCCGCGGTGCGATGTAACGGTAAGTGCGAACGATGTTTCTGTAACTTGTTATTGATCTGATCATTTGACTTACTCGGTGGTGCACAAACATTGGCAGAGCGAGTGGCAGCCTGCGACACTGCAGCCGCGGTGCGATGTAACGGTAAGTGCGAACGATGTTTCTGTAACTTGTTATTGACTTGATCATTTGAATATAGACACCTAAGACCAAAATGTGACTAGACAGCAGACGGTACCACATACAGCTGTATCATTGCTCAAGCACGCAGTATTTAAATTAAAACCTTACCTCAATGTACATTAAAGTTATATTTCCCTACAGATTCGCTACTCAGCCGTGCGCGCCGGTGGCGGTTGCAGCCTGGAGGTCCAGCTGTGTCCCGTAGTAATACTGTGCAACGCCTCACCCGTGTCAATGACGCTGCGCTCGTACGACGCCGCGCCGCTTTGCAAGCTGCGGCCTGGAACCACCCTATCACCGCCTTCAGCCATTATACAGGTATATTCAGGATTAGAAACAAACATAGCTATTCACAGGTGCCGTGGTTTCGATTCTCAGCTCGGGTTGGTGTTAGTGTTATTGGGTTTTACATTAAGGATTTCTCAGTTGCAGCCCGGAGTCTGGATTAGTGTCCGGTTGTTAGCAATACGCGAGGCAATCTGCCGGCCTATTACATGACGAAATGTTGGTGTATCTACTATAGGTACACCTCTGCCGAACCTTTCGGGGAACACAGGTGTGATGTTATGTGTTTTATGTTCTTTTTCAGAAACCGTTCTTCATATCAATAGAGCTGGGTCGTGAGACGTTCGTGAGCACTCGACTGCAGGTGTCCACAGAGGAGCCGGGCCGCTACGGCACGCTGCCACCCGGGCACGTGGCGCTAGACCACGCCACCAACTTCGCCATACAGTGCAATGAGAAGGTGACACTATCTATCTATATTATACATTAAAGTCGCTTTTTGTGTCTGTTGGATTACCTGTGATATGTTGCTAATTCAATTTCTATCAGGTTTATATCGGGGCGCTCGACACCTGAAATTCGGTACTACGAGTATATATGTACAGTATGGCATGATAAGATAAATAATGTGAATACGTGCATTGTCAGTAAGGACACTGTCTCCGTACGAATGCTCTCAGCTATTGACTTGTTTTATACTTTTTTTTATTTTTTTTATTAGCCTACATTGTGTCCCACTGCTGGGCAAAGGCCTCCCCTTTTTCCTTCCAAACCTCCCTGTCTTGAGCGATCCCTGGCCATGTTGGCCCTGCAAACCTTATCAGATCGTCACACCACCTTCGCCGTGGCCTGCCTCTGGCGTCCAGTGAGTGACAATCTTTGCCCATCTCTCCGGGTGCATTCGTGCGACGTGTCCGGCCCACTCCCAGCCTGGCTGTTTTTTCTCCAACATCTTCTACTTGAGTTATGGAGCGCAGGGTGGTGTTTCTAACTCGGTCTGTTGTTTATACTAGTAATTCAATATTGTACTGACACCCTGCGCAAATTTTACGTGTTATAGCCATTTCATAAAACTGACAAATTTGAATATAAGTAGGTACAAATTTAAGTAGGTAGTAAATTTGCTTGACAATTAATTTCCCTGACTTTACTTGATTGCTCCCTAGGTGGCGCTCCTAACGATGTACTACGAGATCAAAAAGCAGATCAACGTGCTTGGCGTGTCGTCGTCCTACGTGCTCATCAACAGGCTCGACACTGACATACTGGTACGCTCTCCATCATATCATTGTCATGATCATTACCATTCAGCCGAAAGACATGCCTGCTGGACATAGACCCTCCAGGGGTGCCTCGCCACAAACACCTTTCCTACAGGTGATTGTTCATTGGGCGCATTCCTTGAAATGAGTGATACTAAAGCTTATTTGTAACATTTTTGACCCCGATAACTTGGGGTCAATGGGTTGTTTTGGAGATATTATACTGAAGTAAAAAGATAAAAGTCTTTGTTTCCCGCCTCTCGATCATAAAATGCTAATTGTGAGAAATCTGCTCCGCTTTGGATATTAAACTGATACTTTTCTGGTAGCCTTTAAACGAATGAATACTACTTACTACCTTTTAAATAAAAAAAAGACCATCGAAATCGAATCTCATAAGGCGGAGATATCCAGTAGACCCCTTTTTGCCCCTTTTTGGAGGAAGTGCCCCTCCAATCAAAAATCCCCGACGACAAAAAAAAAAGAATTAAAACTCATAAAACCTGTATACCAAGTTTGGTCCAGATCGGTTGTAAAATACGACCTGTCGAGGAGTAGCAACAAACAGACAGGCGCGAAAGAACATTTTGCCAGACCTGAAAGACGGTTCGTTTATTACAAATCTTCCGTTGTAACAGGTATCAGCAATCGCAGTTCCGGACGAAGCAGACGATTGGATCACGCTGCGTCCCAAAACTTTCACAGTGGTCCCGCCGACTAAAGACGCCAGGTCAGTATTGCCGCAAACATAACGCGATTACTTCGCACTCCTCCAGTTAACTAGATTTCGTTGGCCCAGTAGGAGTATATTTAATTGAAACTCAAATAATTTACATTTTGCTCTCCTAATATGGACTTTGTATTAACTACTGTGTGCTTGGTCTGAATTAAATATTTTCAATTTCAACTTCAAAAAATATTATTGAACCGCCTAGTATAATAAATGCGCCTCTTTTTATGAACCTCAAATAATTCCTATTTTGGGGTTCTAAAAATACTAAATAGCCAAGTAACTGCGATGTACTTGGATGTAGGTTGGTCACAGTTCTGACCTAACCTATACCATTTGGTCGGGGTGGCCTAAATTAGTAACTGCGACCAACTGTGAGAAAAGGCCAGCAAGTTAAAAAGAGCCTCGATAATTTAAAAAAAGCGCTACTGCTGAGCATTAATTAGGTCCTGAGTTCGATTTCCGGGTCGGGCAAGGTGTTGTTGGAATTTCTCGGCAGCAGCCCGGAGTCTGGATTTGTGCCAGGTAAATGGCAATAGGCTCGCCCCCTTTTACATAGGTCTAAATAGGACTAAACTTAACTAATGCAAATACATGTACGATTGTACGCGGATCAAGAACTGTCCATAATCCAGGTTATAACCCACTGAGTCGATACTTTCGGAGTCTATCTTGGACATTACTGACGTTGCTCAGAAGGAAAACATCGTGAGGAAACCTGGACTTGTAGTTAATTAATATTAAGTAAAAAATCGCCAACCCGTCTTGAGCAAGCGTAGTGATCAATGCTCGTGCCTTCTCTGTATGAGAAGAAGCCATTGCGAGGCTAATATTATTATAACCTACGTGAGTGCCAAACTCGATTAAAGCGTGATTATGCTTCAAATTTCCAAGTCCCATCAAAATTTTTACATTAATGTTATAGTAAGATATGATTATGTTCAAATATACAAGGTATAAAAAAAATCAGCTGCGTCCCTACATAATATGTGCTGAGAAATGTTGATTGACCTTTTGATTCTTATAAGTGACTGGATCGATTGGGATAAAAAAAAGTTTTTGTGTAATATACATATTTTATTGTTGACTATACTTTTTTTTCAAATTCTGTTAATACAGATTAATTTGTCTCAAAAAGTTAAGGGCAGTGTCCAAAGACTGTTTTCCTTTCGCTACAAACGGTTCAAGTACCGGTCCTTACTGCCTTATCTCAAAAATTCATCCAAGTATATGTTCTACGAGTATGTAATGTATGTATATGTTACACTACTGACTACCTACAGTGTTGGCTCTCCTTCTCCCCTTAATCCATCCATCCAGAGGTTGTCTGTAAAAGATCGCTTTTAGCGATGAGACCGCCCATTGGGCCACCCTATGTAAAATTTTTAAATTTGTATCTGTAATTCGTAAGGTGTAAGATGTCCGTAATAAACAGCTTTTTTTGTCTTGGCTAACTCCGTACCCGCACTTCCAGCTCTACTTCCGGCACACCAATGTGTAATTTCTGGCTGCGCGGGCGCTGGCGCGGCGGCGACCCGGCCGAGTTGCGAGTGTACCTGTGCCTCACCCTGCCCGCGAGCTCGTACCCGTCGCGCCTCGCCGTGCCCATACAACTGGGACAGCCGCCGCTCAGAAAAGCGGTGGCGGTTATTGACTCCGAAAATAAATCGGTTAATATTTGACTTATTCATTTAAAATATACTTATACAACATAATTACGGTGGCTTAAATTTATTTATGTGCGGCTTTGCTCTTAGACATTGTCCAAATAAATAAATAAAACAATATAATTTCTAACAAAAAAGCTCCAAAAATTGTTAGGTATTAGCAAAAGTTTAATTTAAATAATTCGTCTTGACTTTAAGTTACTAACAATAGTATAAGTGCATGCTAACAATTTGTGGATCTTTTATAAAATTTTACACGACACAAAAACAGCAATTAGGCCTCTAGGCGCTCTAGTGTATCAGTCTTCGCATCAATTGCCTTATTAAGCGGAGGAAGTATCTGCCGCTATAGCTTTCAGGATGCTGTTGGGACTGCCTCTTATTCTACATACTTAGGAGTGAGTGTGAATGTTGGCGATGTACTATCGGCAAAACTTAAGCATGCTTAGATTAGAAAACATTTCTGCGGAAGCGCAGCTAGTGACAGACCACACCCCCAATTCGCCCAATTAGAAAAAAATGCTTTTGTATGAGTACAGGACGTGTAACAAAAAACAGTAACAAACATTAGTAATAAATCAAATCAAAAACAAACGCACCCTATTGGTCAAAACGCATGCATCGGGCAATCGAATCGTGAGTCATGCTTTGTGATTATCGCCTTAAAGGTGAGCATGCGGAAGTTTGACCAACAGTACCTAACCTTTTTCAGAACTTCTTACATTTGACATAATTATATTTATAAAAGACAATCAGAACAATTCCTATAAGAGACTTTGTTTACATCCCCCTCAGATCCCAATAGTGGTGACTCAGATGAAGCAGGAGGGCCGCTGGCTGGTGGTGGTGGCTCCGGACCCTTGTCCCCAGTTCGTAGTACAAAACCACACGCGCCTGTTGCTGGCCGTCGCGCAGCCCATACACCCCCCGGACGAAGCCTCCTCTTCGTACACCAAGGTAAAGTCAAAAAACAAAGGTGGGTGTAAAAACAGGTGTTGTAAATATAATATGTATCACGATGTGATGAGATCAGTATGTTTTACCGAAGGCGGTGCACAAATATCAGTAAAGTAGATGGGTCAGGGGAATGAGAAATTTCACACGGATGAAGTCGCGGGCATAAGCTAGTTGCTTATACTTATCCTTAAACAAAGCTAAGTAATAATTTTGTGTGCAAAATGTACGTCGTGTATATCAACTACAACAGAGTCAAATCATTTACTTCAATTAGGCACATAAAAGGCACTTTTGAATGTCAACATTTTGTTTATATGGAGGAGAATGGGCAAGAAACTCCATGGTTACTCTTTTAAAGTGTACCGATGTTAATACCCAAGTATAATCGGCCTCTAAATCGATAAATCCTAGTTAAGATTTAACATCGGGGTTATCTTTGTTTAGGCATTAGAAATACTGAGAGACAAATCCATTACGATATCTTGTCAACGGTCCCGAAAGTGAGTTTTCTGCAAATACACACATCAAAAGTGTCTAGGGATCAAGCATTTTTATGCGGATTTCTTGAGATTGAGATGTGGCTTTGTAATAAATTTATGATTTTATAAATTTATATGGATCCTTTTTGGTGCATTTCATAATTTGAATCAGGAACTGTGAATCAAATTCGAGTAAAAGATGAAAATCAGCTGTCAATATTTTCCCTATAAAAACATACAACGCATTGAAGACATTATTAGTGCTACTGTTTCCCTACTACTGATTAAAACCAACGTTATTATGGAGCGGCGACGTCATTTAAGCAGGGAAGAAATGCTCAGAGCCGTGGGAATGATAGAAGCTGGTTCCCGGCAACGTACTGTGGCTTTAGCTCTGAATACAAGTCAGAGTGTTATCAGTCGACTTTGGACACGTTACCGAAGCACTGGTACCGTGGCTGAGCGCCATGGAGGACGGTATCGCTGCACCACACGGAGACAAGACCGATACATTCAAATCTTAACTCGAAGAGCTCCAACTATAACCGCCATGATGTTAGCCGTGAGGCTTCATCACTCTTCAGGGAACTTAATTAGCGACCAAACAGTCAGAAACCGCTTGCATGAAGTGAACCTTCATTCCCGAAGACCGCTACGGGTACCACCTATAGCAATGCACAATCGTAGGATTCGATATCAATGGGCTCTTAAACACAGAAATTGGGCAGAAGAACAATGGCGTTTCGTGTGCTTTTCTGATGAGTCTCGTTTTGGTATGAGACCGGATACAAGACGTATACGACACTGGAGAACCCCTGGACGCCAACAGCGATTAAAATCCTGCCAGGAAGTCCATCCTTATAGTGGTGGAACCATCATGGTATGGGCGGGTATTTGGATCGGCGGAAGAACTGAGTTGATTTGGATCAGAGGCAACCTCAACGCTCAAATTTATGCTGAGACGATTGTATCAGACGTCATCGTTCCTCTACAAGTGCAAATCGGTCCCTTATTTCAGTTAATGCATGATAATGCACGACCGCACACCGCAAGAGTTGTAAGACAGACTCTCGCCGCAGCTAACATCAATGTCCTGCCCTGGCCTGCTCAGTCGCCAGACTTGAACCCGATTGAGCATGCATGGGATATGCTACAGAGAAGAGCTCTGCCGAATATGGAGGGTATCCAGTCGCAAGAAGACCTTTTTTTGTTGTTGCAACGAACATGGGCGGCCATTCCACAGCGTGATTTGGATGAACTCATTTTGAGTATGCCAAACCGATGTTCTTGTGTTGTTAGTGTTCGCGGTAGAAACACGGATTATTAATTGTTTAAGTTACCCAATAAAATTTTAAAGAAAACTGTTATTTCAGTCTTTTTTTCGAACTTTAATGTTAGTGGTTCAAATGTCAAAAATCCCTTTATTAGGAAAATGGCAAATTTCTTTATTAATGCAAAGGTGACTTGGTTTATCGTTACTGTGACAAACGAAAACACTTTATTTGATGAATCCTTAAAGAAAATTTTAATTAATATCAATCAGGAGAAAAGTTATTGCAAAAATATATGTTGATCCCTAGACACTTTTGATGTGTGTATTTTGAAAGATTAACTGTGTTTTGGAGCTTTTGATAGCACATTTTTAGTGTTTCTTTAGTTTGTACTAAATGGTGTATCTACCTATGTTTAATCAAATCCCAGATTGTTCCTAATGCCCGACACTAATGAACTTGCAGCCTAAAGCAGAATGCGCGGGCATCAAATGGTGGTCTATGGTACCTCCTAACACTGCCGTGCACTACTCAACGCCGGCGCACTGCGCGCGCTTCCCACCCGACGCCATGCCGCACACCTCCATGGCCTCGCCCATCCTCACCGTAGCTAAGGGGAAAGGTACTCGACAAACTTAATACTTACTACTACTACAGATTAAAAACAAAAAAATTAAAAATAAATCGATCATGAGCTAGTCGGGCTCGCACAATAAATGGTTCCGAACCAAACTACACGGATCAGTCAAAGAGAATGGTCGCTGGTATACCGTTTTATTTCGCGTCGTAAATAAAGTTGCGCTAGCTTCTAAATTAAAATACACTTCTGGACACATCTTTTGGCCCACCTTGTATTTTCAGTTTCGTTTGGTCCTAGCTAAAATTTTATATTAGGTCGAGCAAAAAGTTTTTATGCAGTTTTGAACCTGGCACATTCACAATTTCATTCAATAGTCTTTTTTTGAATTTCGAACACAGAATTTAAAGAAACAAAAGACAATTTGGAGCCTGTTTGTTGATATCAAACAATCGAATACTAAGAAAACTTGGTTTTATTGGTTTACTTGGATTTAATTCTTGAAAAAGTGATTGATATCTTTGGTTTTGCAACAAACATTACTTATTCTTAACATTAAGGTGAGGTTCTATCAATAATCTATGGATACTTCACCTGAAGTCGCTGCCCAAGCTGTGGCACTTATTCAGGCCGGACACAGCCAAAGAAACGTGAGTGCTCAACTTAATTTAAGTCGATCTGCGGTCCGAAATGTTTATCGGAGGTACCTAGAGACTGGCGGCTTTGTTCGTCGCCAAGGAAGGCCACGATCTCGGGTCATAACTGAAAGGCACGATCGATTCATCGTGACGACCAGCTTGAGAAATCGTCACCTTACCTCCATTGAGATACAAAACCAACTTCGCGACTTCCACGGAGTATCTGTGAGCGCTCGAACTGTTCGGAGAAGGTTAAAAGAACGCGATATGGTACCACACAAGCCAGCTAATGGCCCCAAACTAACGCGAGCCCACCGAACAGCGCGCCTTCATTTCGCACGCAGTCATTTAAATTGGACACAGCAAGATTGGAGCCGTGTACTCTTTTCTGATGAGTCTAAAATTGTGTTACATGGCAATGATGGAAGGAAGAAGGTCTACCGACGTAAGGGAGAGCGTTTCGCACAATGCTGCTTTGAAGAGAGGGTTGCTTATGGCGGTGGCTCATGGACTGTCTGGGGCGGTATATCCGCGAGCGGCAAAACTCAACTTGAGGTTGTTACAGGACCACGGCTGCCAACATTAAATGCTGAAAGGTACATTCGTGAGTGCTTAGAACCTCACGTGATACCATACGCGGACTATGTGGGCCCAAATTTCCTTTTTATGCATGATAATGCAAGAGCCCATGCGGCCGGCATCGTCAGGGAATATCTTCGGGATGTGAACATCACAGTTATGGACTGGCCAGCCAGAAGCCCAGACATGAACCCCATTGAGCACATGTGGGACGAGCTAAAAAGACGTGTTAGGGCTCGTCAGCCAGTTGCCCAGACGATGCAGGAGTTGAAAACTGCCATAGAAGAGGAATGGGAGATGATCCCTCAAAATTTCATAGAGCGGTTGATAAACTCTATGCCTAATTGTATGAGAGCTGTCGTAGATGCCCATGGAGGCAACACGCGTTATTAAATTAAACCTTTATTTGATAAAACATGTTTTTTATTCAAAAATCAATTGCCTTTAACAAGGCGCATATCCGACTTGTTAGGCGTAGCTCCATGTCGTATGGTATTCTGAATTCAAATTTAAAACAATACGATCGAAAAAGATGGTAAAATGTATCAGGTTTAAAACTGCATCAACAGTTTTTGTTCAATCTAGCAATCATATTTCGGTAGGGGCCATCGAAACCTAAACTCTAAGGTGGGCCAATAGATGTGTCCAGAAGTGTATGTTTTTTCTTAGAATCCATTTGACCCTTGAAAAATCGAAAAGTTAATATTTTTGTGTTTTTGACTGCCAAACTGTGCGCGCCACCAAGACCTATCATAATAGCATCAGTTTATAATTTTCCCACTGCTGGGACACAGGCCTCCTCATAGTGAGAGGAGTGGGCCGTAAACCACCACGCGGGCCTAGTGCGGGTTGGTAGATGTCACATGTCTTCGAATTTTTGGTTCTAGGACATGCCGGTTTCCTTACGATGTTTTCCTTCACCGTTTTGAGAGCAGTGGTAATTAAATAATTTACACAAAGTAAAGCGCCTGTCTGGGTTCGAACCTACGACGCGTAAGTCGCGGTCGTTACCACTGAGCCAACACTGCTCATACCCAAGACCTAGCGTTATGCCTGAATTAAAATTCCTATGTTGCATTGATCTCGAGACATCTGTGACAGACGGACAAGAAAGTGATGTTATAAAGAAACCGTTTTTTTTTTCAGAGCCAAAAAAATATTCGAATCATGGCTAACTTTTGTAAATATAAGCAGATTTGTTACTTACATTAAAACATGCTGTGAAAAAAAAGCTGATAGAAGTTACCCATCAAATAAAAGAAAAACAATTAATTTCGATCTAACCGGATGCAGCTGAATACCATTATTTTACATGGAGCGACTGCCTATCTGACCTCCACAACCCAGTAACTGGGTAATACGATACCCCTTGGTAAGACTGGTTGTCAGACTTTCGGGCTTCTGACGACCCGTAACGACTGTCAAAGATCCACGAATGACAGCCGGGACCAACGGCTTAACGTGCTTTCCGAGGCACGGAGGAGTCTCGGTATGTAAAGATGGTCACCCATCCACTGACCAACCCCGGCAAGCGTAGCTTAACCTGATGGATCGACGCAAACACTTATAAATTACCCATCAATAAGAAAAACAAATAATTCATTTTACATAAAGCTGACAGAAGATAGAACACTTAAGTTACCCATCCAATAAAAGGAAATCAAATAATTCATTTTTCAAAATGTCGAAGTCGAAAGAAGTTTTTGTAAAATTAATCGAAATTAATGATATCGTAATCATCGATCGCTTTCAGATTCAGATTCATTTATTTGCAAAAACATGTGTAGATAATATACATGGTATGATGCTTATTATAGGTGTTACAAGGTATTTTTTGGCTCAACATGTTTGACCATGGCTTGTGTACAAATTAGGTCGAAAGACAATAAGATTTCAAGATTAAAAAAATAAATAAATAAATAAATCAACAATTAACATTCAAAATAAATTAAGAAATTAGGTAAATAGTCATGATTCAAAATAAATATAATATATTCAGTCAGTATCTTCAGAGCGATTTATCATTTAAAAATTCGTTAACATTATAATAGGCTTTTTCAGTCAGTATTTTTTTTAATGTTTTCTTAAACTGGTCTGTATTTAATTCCTTAAAACAGTTAGGGATTTTATTATTAATTATTGGCGCTCTGCAAACAACACTTTTATACAGTAGCGCTGTCTTAGCTGGCTGTACACGAATTTTACTACTATCCCGACGATTACGTATTATAATGTCCGATAGTCTCAGAAACAAATGTGGGTTATTTCTGACAAATAGGGCTATTTTCAAAATGTAAAGTGACGGAAGTGTTAGTATTTTATGCTTTGTAAAAAGTGGCTTACAACTCTCCGTACTTTGAATACCGAACATGGCACGTAGGCATCGCTTTTGCATTATAAATGCCATATCTTTATTTGAAGAGTTACCCCAAAAGATAATTCCATATCTGAGGACAGATTCAACTAGTCCATAATAAGCCGAGAGTAACACACCAGTGTTGATGGATGGAGCAAGTTGGTGCAAAGCATATGACTGACTACTAATTTTTTTACATAGTTTGTCAATGTGTTCTTTCCAATTTAGTTTACTGTCTATAATTAAACCGAGAAAACGGGCACTATTTACTTCACTTATAATATAATTATCATGAATTAAATTTACATTTAATGGATTATGCAATCTTTGTCCAAAGTACATTATATTTGTTATTGATAAATTTATTTTTAAAAATATTATTATCAAGTCATGAAATTATAGATGTCAGTGAATTATTTATGTCAGATTTATAATTATTGATGTCCTTACATGCAATTGAACCTGTCGCTGCGAGATAATGTTAATATTTCCAAAAATAGCACTTATAAAATTAGAAAATTAACTAATTTAAATAATTATACAGCCAGCTTATTACTGTCCCCGCTGCAGAGCAAAAGCCTCTCCTCATAAAACGCACGAGCATTGATCACCACGCTTCCTCAAGGTGGATTGGTGATTTCACACTTATATTAATTACTAGATTCTGCCCGCGACTTCGTCCGCGTGGAATTTCTAACTTTAACATAAAATATATCCTACGGCGGTAGTTGGGGGAGGCCTATGTCTAGCAGTTGTGGTTTAAAATAGCGAAATACGGCTATCTGTTAGTCACACAGTGGACGTCTTCCGGCTGAATTAATGATGATGTTGATATCCTATGACACTCGGCAATCCTGTAACTTCCCATTACTAAAAGAATTTAAAAAAAAAACCCTACATACAAATTCACATAAATCCTGGTTTCCTCACGTTTCCTTTCACCGATGTCTGTAATGTCTGAGATAAACCTAGAAAATATTACATATGAATTGGAAAGTGACATTGGTACTTGCCCGGATTCGAACATAAAACCTAGAAAAATAGTAGTTATAAAATTATTATATTAAATTTTAAAACCCTTCACTACACGTACCAGTTACCATTCACAAAACTTCACATTCTCCGCATCCCACAGACGAGACACAACTAGAGTGGTGTGCGCCCGTGGTGGCGGCGGACGGCGAGCAGCTGCTACAGTACTACGGCGGACTTACCATCAAGCTGCGCGTGCGCACGTACCCGCATTCCACGCTGCTCGAGCTGCAGAATGTTGACGAGGTATGCTATATCATTTCAAGTATGTATAGATAAATTGATTTAAACAAAAATCCATCCATCTTTTCTATGGCCTTCCCCAAGAAAAAGTACATCGCATCGTAAATGATTGATACTACAAATATTTCAGAATGACATATCAGCGAGCGACATACGGCGACGACTGCAAGGCTTTCTTTCGGAAAATACTGAATGCGTTGAGCCTGAGACGGTTAGTGTGCGTTTATAAATCACTACATTGCACGGGTGCAATATAATTCTGATGTAGCGACATGTTATATCATGATTTCTGTGCTTTATACACCACCTATAACATCTGATGCTGATGTTCAGCTGCGGTTTTCACAATAAACACGTACAGAAGTGCATGTGTCCGTTTTAATAAATTAACAGAATAAATTCTAGTTTATGATATAAAATAGCTCGTACAATAAAATGTGTGTTGTGTTGTGTTGTGATTAATGAAAAACTTAAATAAATATCCAATAACTGCGTATTGTATTAAATTAATAAATCTGTAAATAAAACGTATAAGACAAAGTGTGACTGCACTGTTCTTCTAAACTACGAAATGGATTTTGATGCCGATTTCATCATCATTTAAAACGACAATAATAACATATTATATACCGTATGACTTTTTTTACCGTCTTGAAAAAAATAGGGTATACTAGGTGAACGGAGTAGAAGCATACATAGTTTTTTTTTTAATAGCTTAGACAGAAAAAAATATCAAAGTATCAATAAATATTCATAATAGAAAAATAAAACAGAAATTTTGAAAAAAATAAACGTTTAAAAATATCGAAATTCAAATCATACGCATATAATTTGAATTTTGATATATATCAATTTTGATATATTTTTGTTTTTAAAAAAAAACATTAGTTATGCCATAGGCTTCTACTCCGTTCATCTATTATAGCCTATTTTTGTCAAGACGGTAAAAAAGTCATCCAGTATATCATACAAATTAATAAAATTGATGTGTCTGTTTGTAATGTCAAAATAACAGTTTTTTACCAAATGCATGTGAAAGTATAAATATACGGTACTTATAAAGGAAAACAATTTTTAAATGTATTGTCTGTCTGCTTGTTCCGGCTAATCTCCGTAACGGCTAGACCGATTTTTATGGGACTTTCACTGGTAAATAACTGATGTTATAAAGAGTAACTTAAGGTACTTTTATTTTAGAAATGGAATTAGGGTTCCGCGAAAAAAAAAATTAAACCCATGAAATTGTGAACAAAATCCGATTAAAATAGGGAAGTATTGCCATCCACGCAATCGAAGTCGCGGGCAACAGCTAGTTGAATAATAAAATTAAAACGTATAAAATTGAAAAAATATATAAAATCGATAAAATTCATAAAAATTAGGGTGGAGGCTTGTAATTGCAACAGAAAATATTAGAGTCCTTACTTCATGGCTTGATAATTTCATATTTATAAGCACAATGTATTTTTTTTTAAAGATTCTTTATAAATACACTTCTGGACACATCTATTGGCCCACCTTAGAGTTTAGGTTTCGATGGCCCCTACCGAAATATGATTGCTAGATTGAACAAAAACTGGTGATGCAGTTTTAAACCTGATACATTTTACCATCTTTTTCGATCGTATTGTTTTAAATTTGAATTCAGAATACCATACGACATGGAGCTACGCCTAACAAGTCAGATATGCGCCTTGTTAAAGGCAATTGATTTTTGAATAAAAAACATGTTTTATCAAATAAAGGTTTAATTTAATAACGCGTGTTGCTTCCATGGGCATCTACCACAGCTCTCATACGATTAGGCATAGAGTTTATCAACCGCTCTATGAAATTTTGAGGGATCATCTCCCATTCCTCTTCTATGGCAGTTTTCAACTCCTGCATCGTCTGGGCAACTGGCTGACGAGCCCTTACACGTCTTTTAAGCTCGTCCCACATGTGCTCAATGGGGTTCATGTCTGGGCTTCTGGCTGGCCAGTCCATAACTGTGATGTTCACATCCCGAAGATATTCCCTGACGATGCCGGCCGCATGGGCTCTTGCATTATCATGCATAAAAAGGAAATTTGGGCCCACATAGTCCGCGTATGGTATCACGTGAGGTTCTAAGCACTCACGAATGTACCTTTCAGCATTTAATGTTGGCAGCCGTGGTCCTGTAACAACCTCAAGTTGTGTTTTGCCGCTCGCGGATATACCGCCCCAGACAGTCCATGAGCCACCGCCATAAGCAACCCTCTCTTCAAAGCAGCATTGTGCGAAACGCTCTCCCTTACGTCGGTAGACCTTCTTCCTTCCATCATTGCCATGTAACACAATTTTAGACTCATCAGAAAAGAGTACACGGCTCCAATCTTGCTGTGTCCAATTTAAATGACTGCGTGCGAAATGAAGGCGCGCTGTTCGGTGGGCTCGCGTTAGTTTGGGGCCATTAGCTGGCTTGTGTGGTACCATATCGCGTTCTTTTAACCTTCTCCGAACAGTTCGAGCGCTCACAGATACTCCGTGGAACTCGCGAAGTTGGTTTTGTAACTCAATGGAGGTAAGGTGACGATTTCTCAAGCTGGTCGTCACGATGAATCGATCCTGCCTTTCAGTTGTGACCCGAGATCGTGGCCTTCCTTGGCGACGAACAAAGCCGCCAGTCTCTAGGTACCTCCGATAAACATTTCGGACCGCAGATAGACTTAAATTAAGTTGAGCACTCACGTTTCTTTGGCTGTGTCCGGCCTGAATAAGTGCCACAGCTTGGGCGGCGACTTCAGGTGAAGTATCCATAGATTATTGATAGAACCTCACCTTAATGTTAAGAATAAGTAATGTTTGTTGCAAAACTAAAGATATCAATCACTTTTTCAAGAATTAAATCCAAGTAAACCAATAAAACCAAGTTTTCTTAGTATTCGATTGTTTGATATCAACAAACAGGCTCCAAATTGTCTTTTGTTTTTTTAAATTCTGTGTTCGAAATTCAAAAAAAGACTATTGAATGAAATTGTGAATGTGCCAGGTTCAAAACTGCATAAAAACTTTTTGCTCGACCTAATATAAAATTTTAGCTAGGACCAAACGAAACTGAAAATACAAGGTGGGCCAAAAGATGTGTCCAGAAGTGTAATTTACATATCTCCGTCATAAATAAAGGAAAGCTTTATAGAATAGAAACCTATTTCATAAATGTCTGAAACAGGCGGGATCCGTCCTGGCGGGTGATTGCAACTAAGTGGCTGTTTTACTTTTTATTCTATGGGTGCTACTACTGTAAAATTTGAAAAACATACTGTGAATAATATTTTACAACATTTTAATAGATACGAGTATAGACTTTAAAATGTAGTCGAATTTTCCACTAAATAACTATTTAGCCGTGGGACGGGTAATTGCAACTATTTACCTACATATAGTGATAGGAACCCTAACATGATTTTATCGAAAGGCATGGTAAAAAAAAAAAGTCAAAGTCAGGGATCTAATTATATCTTAGAGTATGGAAACATTATGGAGAGAACATACCTACGAAATACGATTTCAGGTTTGGTCCCATAGTAAAAGTTGTTCATAATGATGAGTACAATGACCCCTTAAAAGATTGCCACTGTTTGCACTTACACCATGTATAGTGTGTACCGATAACACTCAAACATTGGAGGAAGCTTGCATACAATGTATGCAAGCTATAAAGCTAATGTATGCAACTATATGTCATATAGTATAAACGGTTAGGAGGAATAGTGGGGCGCGTCGTCGTGGAATACACTTATCTGTATCTCCGTTCCATTGTGACCTCTTGTTGCCTAAATGACTTGACCGATTTTAAAGAGTGATATGTCGTTCGTTAGATTCGACTTTATTGTACGAGTATCACTGGGCTATAAAAAAAATGATGAAATAAATTGGTTTGTATGGCAGACATGTCGGCTTGAACATTTTGAAAATCTTTTCGATGGTTTAATAAAAATATTTTATGGGAGGAGGGATATTTTTCCAGCATTTAGTAGCTGCGTAGCGAAAACTGCCTCTAAAAGCCGCCGACTTCTATGGTTTCCACGGGATGGAAAGCTATGGAGAACATTTTCTTCCCTCTGTCTGTGCCAGCTTGTCCACTATAGTCTGTCATAGAAGAACACACACACAAACACGAAAAGCGACTTTGTTATATACAATTTATAAATAATTATTCCAATTTATAGCCTCTGACTAGATGTACGAGCACTAGTGAATATAAACTAATAATAGAAACTAAGACACTACATAATTATAACTTATTATGACTAGCTCTAAACATATTTAAATCGTCACTCGTCTTTGTCATCTTCAAACGATTGACAGAAACAGAACGACGTTCTAAATACGTTTAGCGTTAAACTAATTTGGTGATTTGTGGTGCAAACAGGCCTAAACGTGTGTTACGTTCAAAACCCAGTTATAGTATTCTTTTAATTGTGGTTGTATTGCAGGTGCATGGTTCTTGCAATTTGGAGCGAACCGAACCCGCCACTGAACGTAAGTCTTCCGTAATGGTACAGTCATCTTAGCGTAAACTTTTATCAATTTTAGGGTTAATTTCACCAATGAAACTGAACGTGATCAGCACATTTAATCCTCGATTGAGAGCTGTCAGTGTCATCATTGTTGTGGAATATTAACAGCTCTTGAACGCGGCTTAGACGTGCTGATCGAGTTCAGTTTCATTGGTGAAATGCATTTCACCAATTAAACTGAACTGAAGTTTAACGAGTGCACTCTTAAACTTTCACACTTGTTAATTGATGTAGCTGTCTTTATCTGCATAACCAAGAGTTGAAGTTACTTTCGTTTGTCGGAAATTGCTCAAGGATTTCGGTGTAGTTTCTAGCGCCAAGGTTACTTGTGTAATTCTGCGTACCTGGCCGAACGAGCTCTGCTCGGGTGAAAATAGACAACTATTTTTCCCGGATGCGAGACCTAGCTATATCGATTTTTGTGCTTCCATAAACCTCTATATTGCAACTTTCATCCAAATCGTTACAGCAGTTTTCGAGAACGTGATTACAAATATGAATTTACGTCTTTATTTGTTGACTTGTCTCGTAATGAAACTTTAACCGATACTAAATTATCTAAGTGCTATTTATGTAATTGCTATATTATTATTATCTTATAATTAGCACAGTAAACTATTTGAAAATTCGTTTTATTAGAAAAAAACCTAATAACACGAAGACTGATACTTTTAAGTTTTTAAAGCTTTCTCTCTCTTACTATTTTGCTGTGCTCGACAGGGTCCACAATGATCTCATTACTACACATTGTAGTATGCAATGACTGATTAAGTATTGAATTGTTGCATAGTGCTCCTGCAGTCCGGTGCAACTCTGGCTCAGTCGACACATGACTCGACCGAGCAGGCATCTCGGAAGAAAACCGACACCACCAGCGCCAGTGTGGACGAAGAGCTGACCCCTGATGAAAAGTGCAAGATAAAAGGTTAAGTAGTTTGTTTTCCGTTCCCAAATTAATGAAAAGGCTGCCTTGTTCTGTCATAGTCGATTCTTTTTAAACCAATCGGTTCGGAGGAACTTTGGAAAATTAGGTAAATATTCACAAGCTAAGTGATGAATCGCGTGGGGTTTAAATAACTTCACTTTGACTTTATTTTAACACTTCATATTTTTTAATACTTACTTCAGTTTAAAAAAAAACACGTTTCATATAATAAAAATACGTTTTTAATAATTATCTATTAAATTAATATTATTTATTAGTTCACCAATTGATTACATTTTTTAAGGCTATTATTACCTTGCTCGATGATCTTGGAGATTTGACCTCTGTACCACTGTTTGTTACTTTGGCGCCGCCTGCCGGCAAATGACGATCCTGTAAAAAAACGAACTGACGATTATGCAAGAACACAGATGAGAGTTGTCACCCTTTCTGCCTATTTTACTCACTGTCTGAGAGAATTCATTTTTTCATACATTTTGTTTCTCTAGTTTTTGTAATCTTAAGGTGTGTCCAAACAGATTGCGCAAGATGCGCGGCAGCAACACGTGGCATTCGCAGGACACAATTTCTCCCGCGCTATGTCTAGACGTATGGAGATATGTACGCGCGGCAGTGCTGTGCGGCAAAACCTGGACATGCCGTACATTGACTATCTCGTCCCAGAGATCTTTTTTATTTTTGTTCATCATCATCATCATTTCAGCCGAAAGACGTCCACTGCTGGACATGGGTGTTCCTCAAGCACCGCCACTTCGATCGGTTCTATGCTTCTCGCATCCAGCGGCTTCCTGCGGCCTTCACAAGGTCATCAATCCACCATGTGGGATACCTTCCAATGCTGTCTTCCGGTACGCTATTGCCACTCCAGAACCTTTCGGCACCCTTGGCCACTGTGAGCAATGTACCCAATAGCCCACTGCCACTTCAGTTTGGCAATTCTTCGGGCTATGTCGGTTACGTTGGTTCTCCTGCGGATCTCTTTCATTTCTGATTCGATCACGGTGGGAAACTCCAAGCATATAGCCCTCTCTATTGTCCTTTAAGTGACTTTCAGCTTTCTAATGAGGCCCATGATAACAATGGTGGACCAATAGTAACGGCCCCGACTTACGAGTTGTAGGTCGTGAGCCAGGCAGCCGCTTTACTTTGTGTAAATCATTTCATCACCACTGCTCTCAAAACGGTCAAGGAAAACATCGTGACTATGAGGAAACCGGCATGTTCTAGAACCAAAAATTCGAAGACATAATGACATCTACCAACCCGCAATGGGCCCGCGTGGTGGTTTACGGCCCACTCCCTTTTACCGAGAGAATACCTGTGTCCCAGCATTGGGAATATTATAGGCTGATTATGAATGAGGCCCATTGTGAGCGGCCATGTTTCAGTGCCATAGGTTATACCACTGGTATGTGAGACGAGAAGATATTACGTAGCTTCCCGAAAGCTACCCAGCTGAGTCGGATTCGATAATTGACCTTTTTCTCGAACTTGGCTTAACCCAACTGGACGATTGTTTAGTTTAACATAATTATCCACAATTACGAGTGTAGATTCTCCGATCTTCATGAGAGTGGATGTTACATATTTGACATGATCTTCGTTTTGTCCTTGCTCATTTTAAGACCCACTCTTATGCCCCGGCCACACTAACGTCAACGTCAATGCCCATCATCGCCATATAATTAAATTCGGTCAAGATTCGGCTAAATTATCGCGGTAAGTGGTGGCTACACCTACGGCCAACGTCCTTCATCGCGATAATCAATGGCATATCCCGTTAATGTGGCGGCGATATTACGGAAGCTCTACTGACTATATCGTCGGCAAACCGAAGGTGAGTGATGTACTTGCCATTGATGTAGATGCCTAGCCCTATCCAGTCCAGGACCTTGGAAGATATCCTACAGTGCAGCAGTAACAGTTTCGGAGAGATAACGTCTCCCTGTCTCACCCCTCGCTGCAGATGAATAGGTTTCGAGGTCATTGGTTATTTTTGTTATTATTTTGACGAGAATCCCACAAATCTTTATGGGATCCATAGATTTCCAATAGGCGAAAGTATTGTTAATTAATGACGAATGCTGACTGCGTACGCCGCGCGTGCAACGCCGCCGCGCGCGGCACTTGTCCAAACAGAGCGCAGCAAGCCGCCCGCGACAGCCGCGCTCAAATGCCGCGATATGTTTGGACACACCTCTACGAGTAGGAACCTACATTATATTTTATAATTATTTTGAAATAAACGATGCACTTTGCCTGCTGACCTAGCTTTTATTCTACTACATGATACATTTTGAAGGTCTGATGATGACCAGGTAAGACATGTCCAGTGGTAGACGTCTTTCGGCTGAAATGATGATGGTGATGACTCATTTTGACAATGTGTGTTGTGTGCTTTAACCTAGCTCAAATTTATTTATTTAATTTTTTTCTTTTATTATCTGTTTATAGATTCGCTCATATCGGAAGTGTATGCTTGTGCAGACACCGCAAGTACCGTGCTTAAGAGCGAGAGCTCCGCGAACAGGTTCACGTCAGAAACTACATTCCGCGGCGTTTACATCGACCCTGGTGAGTAGGCACCATATATCACTAAATATATTTATTTGTTTGTTGGACCTCCAACAGAGGCTGCTCAATTACATGCAAAAGTCGGTACAAAGATAAGTGTGCGCTTTCAATCACAGGAGAGGCATCGTTCACTTATAATCCAGGTATGATGGGTTTGTTATCGATAAATTAATTAAAAATAAACCAAAATACCTTAGGCTACGGAAAAAAATAAAATGCTAAGTAGTAAGGGTACAAAATAGTGCAAATTTTTTGATGGTTTTTAAGCAAGCGTATGCAGGCGACAATCTGATAGCTGAGTAGGTGCGGTATGATGAGAGATCACCGAAAATATATTTGAAAAGTTTCACATACGAGCCCCGTGGTTACAGATCACCTTCAAAAATGTTTTGTGGTTTCCAAAATGGACTAAAAAATAAAGTGATCATCAGATTCAGAGCTTTTGGTTTTCGTATGTCATGTGGGCCTGACGCATAATGAAATCAAAGCAAAGCAAAGCAATGAATCGCATAGTCAAATCTGATGAAGAAATTGTGGCCTTTCCCTAAACCTGAAGACTTTTTAAACTCGGATTTCGACAATTTTTAAAATGATATTCGGGTCGAATAAAAGTTATTCTCTGCAATAATGTAACATGTCCTTATAGTGAATATATACATATCTGACAGATTGATGAAACCTTTTGGGAAATATAACGAGATTTCATTGATTTAGGAAAGTAGGAACCCAAAAGTGGTCATAGTTTTTCATTTATATATAAATCAACGAATCGAGTAGCTTCGATTGCTATTTGATTTGAGGCTGACCCTTTTGTGAAGATTTGTCGGTATTCAGAAATTTGAAACACTTGTAAGTAATGATTAAAAGTAGCAAAATTAGAACATTGTCGGAGTACACTATGAACAGGATTGATTATTTAAAAATTTGACTATGTGTCACAAAGCCAACAAATTTTTTGAATAACATCATCATCTTATGGGCTACCTAACAAGCTATAACATGCAACATTTGAAAAAAAACATTCAGAGGTGCCCGTCAATCTATATGTTTATGTATAATAAATAAGCTGAAGAGTTTGTTTGTATGTTTGGGCTAATCTCTGGAACTACCAGTCGGTTTTGAAAAAATCTTTTTTGCATTTGATAGCCCAATTATTGAGAAAGGCTATTAAACATCACATTACTGTATAGCTAGCCGTGAAAACATGTAATTGGCTTCATGTTTCTTATTTTAGTATATTTATTGTTTATAAGTTAAGCTGTTGGTTTTCCACATCAAATCATTCTGCCTAGCCTTTTTCCAACTATGTTGGGGTCGGCTTCCAGTCTAACCGGATGCAGCTGAATACGAGTATATCCCCTTGGTAAGACTGGTTGTCAGACTTTCGGGCTTGTGACGACCCGTAACGACTGTCAAAGATCCACAAATGACAGCCGGGACCAACAGCTTAACGAGCTTTCCGAGGCACGGAGGAATCTCAGTATGTAAAGATGGTCACCCATCCACGGACCAACCCCGGCAAGCGTAGCTTAACCTGATGGTTCGACCCGTTCAGCTGTTATTACTTAGCCACGAGCTCCTCTTGTCCTGTTGTTGGTTCTCTTCCTGTTGGATTTCTACATGTTAAATAAATAAATAAATACATTACGACACAAGAACAGAGCAAAAAGAAAAAAATCAGAAAACGAAGTAATAGCGCTGACAGGCGATGCGATGCGACGGGGTGTGTCGGGGGGACAAGAAATTTCACGCGGATTAAGTCGCGAGCAGAAGCTAGTTGTTTGATAACGCTGGCAAAGATGGAACACCACAATTCCTCAAATTAACGATTATCTTAAACTATAATCAACGCAATCTAAGAAGTCCGTTTGGACAGGTATGAAAATACTTTGTGTAGTGATGGGAAAAAAAATCGGTTGCTTTAAAAACCCATTCTCGAGACATATCGATTACTATCGATTATTACTATTATATCGTTTATTAATTTTTGAACTTAAAAAATACATTTTTTAAATGTTTCTTAAAAAATATATAAAAAATAGTAGCCCACTGGTATCGGGAACAGGGTCCAAGCTACCGGCGGTCAGGGCGCCAGAGAGAGGAACCTCCTAACAATGCGGGCCGTGTCCAGAAGTACTGCTTTCTGAATCAAGCCCTTGATCCAGCTTCCCAACGAGAGCCTCCTTAGGTGTTGGTTGAGGCTCTTGGCAATCAAGCCATTGGCTGATACGATTATATTATTATTATATTATCGATTACAATAGTACTATCGATACTTAGTGTTTGTAATCGACAATTTATCAACATTGCTTAAAACTGATTCTCGAGGCTTATCGTTTACGTACGAGTTTGTAATAATTAACAGTTGTTACATAAATCCCAACTAAGTTTAAATTTGGGCGAGTTGCAAAGTCAAAGCAAGACATAAACTAAAACCCGTTATACTGATTTCTTCTGGAAGGTTTATGTATAATAGTGTATTATGCACCAGTGGCGTACCTAGTAATGATTAAATATCAAAATAAAGCTAAAAATATATTTGATCAGATTTTGTTTTTATATGTTTAAATATTTAATAATACAGTAACTATAAATTTCTCTCTTTTTTTAAATAAACGTTTGTAAAAGTATCGATGTTTTAGAACATCGATTTTATTTGGTCATAAAAGGGCTTAGAATGGTCACAAGAGTGCGGCAACGAACCCGAAGACATGTCATTGTAATGACGTCCTGTCGGAATATTAATCAACGATTAATTCATGTTTCTGAGTGCATTTTTCCAATAAAAAGGGAAACTTGGCGCTTACGAATGATACTGATTGTTATAGTGTATGGATAACAGTAATTAATTAGGATTAAGATTTTGATTTTTCGATTTCTTACGTAGACGTCCATACAAAGTTTTCGCGGCATGTATAATGAGAAACGTCCAAACGGGTTTCTTAGATTGCGTTGATTCTAACGCCATGTTTACGTCGTTCTACTAGTAGAATGGCCTCTAATGAATGTTATTTGTTTGATGCAGATCTCGAGGATCTGGACGACTCGTGGGTGGACTCGGAGCGGTTCCGCTGCGTCATCGCCGGCGTGGCGGTTGAGTTGGGGGCCGCGGCTGACATCACGCCGTTGTTGGCGCTGCATCTAGATCGCACCGCGCTACTGGTGACGGCTGATAACAAGGTAATATAAAGAAAAAAGAAAGAAAGTACATTTATTTACGGTAAACATGACGGAAAGAAAACATACAAACTTAAAAAAAAAAAACAAGCTGGAGGAAAATATGCGTCACAACAGCGCAAAACAGCCGTAATCTTTAATAATATACGGGTTAATTTTTGGGATGGTGCAGTAAGGGCAGATGCTACTGGAATACGGTCTCGGAACACTGGCCTCAACTTTTTGATATAATGTAAAAGTATAATGTACTCAGGGTTTTGTGTTATCTTGATTTAAAAGAGTATCCTTGGAGTTTCTTGCTCGTTCTTCTCAATTTTTATCATATACTCGTATATACGAGTATCTACGTTTTGGAATGGGCAACTAGCTTCAACATTCTTACTAACTGACCGACTCTTTGATAATTCAAAAGTGTAAGTAGTGTGTGTGTGTGTTAGTAGTGTATTCAAAACCTATTTATGTGCTTCTATAAAGTCTATTTATAATTAATTAAGATATATTTTTAGTGTTCTTTTTATAAGTATTCCTCTCATACTGAGCAGCTGCCATCTAATCTCTTCACCACCCTTGGTTGACGGGTAGAGAATGCCTAAGGCATTAAGTCCGCCTTTGTACATTTTAAGTGCGAAAAGTTTAAATAAATAAATAAATAAAAGTGTCTGTAAATGGTTTAATTGAAATAAATGCTTTGAGTTTGAGTTTACATTCACAGAAGTTGGAAAAAAAGCATATAGTAAATATATATATAACTAGGAAAACGTCAATTCTCAGGTTTAATTGTATATTGCCAATCGGTGCTTTTGTAATAGTGAGTTGTCATTTTATTTTCATAAGTGATAGTATACGTTGTAAAAGATGGTAGATAAGATGCTTGAACACAACGAAATGTATGGAAAAAGTTTTCTGCGATTTGTTGCTTTTTTAGTATTCTAACCTCAGTTGGTCCCGAAGAGCCTGGTTGATTTAAAATCAAAATCAAATCATTTATTAGTTTGCAAACATGGGTAATTGTATAGATGTTTTGTAATAGAAGTCCTCCATGTTCTACCGTCACATGGGCATGCAAATCATATTATTATTATGTTAGCAAAAGAAATTGTAATTTTAAATAACAATTAGGAAAATATATAAATTAATCTAAAATCGTTTGAATTAAGTACAGATTGATTGTTTGTTTGAGATTTACGTCATAAATGTAAAACGTGACACGTCGTGTAGCTGTCAATGGTTAAGGTATGTACCTGCCCTAACTGCCGCGTCTTAAAATACGCAGCATTAACCGCTGGGGCTTCATAGTCAACCTAGAGTCTGTTTGACATCTTTGGTCTGAGAACCAGTCTTACCAAGGGGTATCGTAGTATCCAGTGACTGGGTTATGGAGGTCAGCTAGGCAGTCGCTCCAAGTAAAATACTGGTGTTCAACTGTATCCGGTTAGACTGGAAGCCGGCCCCAACATAGTGGGCAGGTTATGCAGATAGACTCTGCATAACCTGCCTGCCTGCCTGTCTGTCTGTCAGTCTGAAACTGGCACCGGTGACTGAAAAGTTGTGTGGAAATCGGTTGTTATGGTATGGGCATATGATGCGGAGGAGTCAGGAAAATGTCGGGAGGAAAGTTTTGAGTCTGAATGTGGATGCTATAAGAGTAGGGGAAGACCAAAGAAACGATGGCTGGTGAATGTTTAAGATCCTGTGCGATGGATGAAACATAGATAAGTTAACAGATGTACTTTTTTCTTGATTTAATTTCTATCTTAACATTGTTTGTTATTTTGTTCTTTTATACTTTACAACACCTTCGATATATATATCTAAATCTGATATCTGCTTTTAAATCTGTTATGTTGATACGTGTATCTCAAATAAAGAAATACTTTATCCCCCACAGATAACAAAAACAATGTTATCAATAGCAGACGTACAGATCGACAACTTACAATACGAATCGGGACAGTATGACTTCGCCGTGGTGGCGAGCACGCGCGCGGCTCCGCTCGAGGCTGACCGGTGGCCGCCGCTGTGGAACATGTTCGCCGAGAGAGAGACCTTCGCGGCCAGGTCTAGTTCCGCACGCCTGCTGCTCAAACTCACACACGATAAGTGGGAAGTCATCAACAACAAATACAATGGTGGGTAGACCTGTCTCACAGACATGGCGGCATCTACAGCACTACTTGCGAACTACGCTTCACACCTGACGTCACGCCACTCCTACATCGCACATTTTGAGTGATCGCCGCGATTGGCTAATATACAAAAACCCAACCATAACTGTCTGGCAGTAGCCCACCAGACACAACACCCGTCTGGTCTGATCCTCCCTTTAAACGGAGGATGAGGAATTTTCCACCCTGATCCTCACCTCCTACGACGTGTACTTCTGTTCGAACGATGAACAGTCTGTTCAAAATTATCAGAACAAAACAATATATTATAAACAACTAAACTAAAAATAAATTTGCATAAAATTGTCGTCGAAATGACAGTCGGTAGTCCTACACTGTATTCTTCCTGGAACTCCCTTTGTGTGATTCATTCGTGATGTGTCATTGAGGAGCTTTTAATTTACTTTCCACATTTAATATTTACTTTATCCCCTCTTCAGAACTGACTGAGTTGGAGGTACGTGTGGGCACGCTGGCCCTGTACGTGGAGGACGCGTACGTGAAGGCTCTGGTAGAACTGTCGCGGCTGGTGGTGCCTTCCAACGGTCGGGACACGAGCCTCAGCGAGGAGCGCTCCATGCAGTGCCCGCTGCGCCTGCGCCTGCTGCACGTGCACCCGCTCGACCTCACGCTCACGCTGCACACTGCCGTGAGTACCAACATCACACAACACAGTGCACGATGACAGGGTGAACAGACCTGTTCAGGTTACATTCTTACGCAATCACTCGCTAATGGAATTAGTAACACATTCATCTGTTGTTTCAACTTTATGTCTTAGCACTGTTCATGTGAACCATCTATTGGCGCGCCTTGGGGGTAAGACTAATGATAAACGATTTTGTTGTGTGAACCGGCAGAGACCGGCTCGTATGTGACGGCAAACGGTATAGCATTCTCTTATGCCGTCATGCAGGAGGCATGACGGCCGGCTCCGCCGCCGCTCTTTTCGCTGTTTCACATCTACCAAGCGGGGCGTCCGTATCGGCCACGTTTTTCCCCTATAATTATTGTTTGAATGAGGTTGTTGAGGATATAAAATTAACCTCAATTGTCAAATGAAAAAAGCACTCGATTTCAAATAAATTGGCACCCACAAGTAATTGTTCAATCACTTTGTTTTTCATTTTCATCAGATACTATTGGAACAGACTATAAATTGCGGTTGATTAACGTACACCAGTCGATGTTCATCGCTCAGAACATAATCGATGGTCGGTAGATGAACAGCATCTTGCTGCCATGCCCAACATTAATCGGTTGAAGGAACTGTGACGTCTTCAACCGACTTCGAACTTCAGTGTGAGAAAGAGATGAATCTATACAGGAGGTATAGCTCCAACTCTTTCCCACTGTGAAGCAATATTAAAATAATACTGCTGTAAGAGGTGGTGATTGGTCCCCTGAAAGAGACACACTATATTTTTTTTTTTTGTAATTTCATCTGGGGGCCAATGGGGGCCAGTGACCCTCAAAGTTAGACAGTAATCTATATAGTTGCACCTTAATGACAAGCAGTAGCGACAACGTCGTAAAGATTACATATCCTGGAACCAACGTTACTGACACATGCGACGTACACCAACTCACACCGCGCAAGCCTGCTGGATCGGCCTACTCTTCACAGATCAACACACCGTCAATCATCAGTCAAAACACCGGCCAAGTGCGTGTCGGACCACGCACAATGAATTTCCGTAGTTGGAATTAATTAATCCCAAGAAGAAACTTAAGAGGATATATTGAAGCTTGGTACGGCTTGGTTGGTAAGCTTGGTTGGTTGGTCGGTGTGTACGTGAAATGGCGTTATGGCTATCTAGTTAGGCGCGAAAGATATTGAAGACTCACGTGAACCGGAACTGAACGCGCTTCGTTTAAATTTATATTTATGACAAAACGCTATACTTAAATCAATTTTTAGCTTAGTAAGTTCTTAACATTTTTAAATACCTTCGATTTAAAGCAAATTTTACTGCACAATAAGGAACTGTTTACGTATAATCGTATAAAACAGAAAATAGACTAAAGGTGCTACTTTGGAATTTTTTTTATCGAAAAAATTTCAGGTATAAATATAGTCAAATAACACATTATGGAAAATCCAAATGATTTAACCATATACATTTGGTTTTATAGGAATTTAAAAACACAAAATTATCGTTGTATCCCCTTAACTAAAAACATGTTCCGCCATACATTCCAATTGCAAATGTAAGTTTGTACGTACAATATTGAGTGATTAACTATGTTATTTTAAAACCATATACTTCTTACAGGTTTTCCTGTAAACTAGTTTAGAACTACTTAGGCTCAGCAGTTTTGGAGATAAGTGGGATTGGTAAATTTTCTTTAATATCTTTAAAACTATTTATTTTAAAATTATATAAAA